>JAABNX020000006.1:102376-122047 GCA_015163995.2 Mormyrus lacerda | reverse complement strand
GACGGTTAATAAATTTCCTTTGGGATCAATAAAGTATCTATCTATCTATCTATCTATCTATCTATCTATCTATCTATCTATATGTCTGTCTAACTAGATGCCTGAGAATCTGCTTTGATGTAACTAATACCAAGTAGTATGGTTTCAAAAATAACAGAAATTTAAACTCTGGAGTATGCAATGGAATACTTCCATTTTCACCTTATTTGTTAGCTGACGCATAAGACAGAAAATACACGGGAAATACTCACGGGGTAAAGTTCATTAGATTTTTCCTCACTACCCTTCTGAGCTAGACAGATGACATCCCCGAAGTCTCCCATACACATATAAAACTTGGTTATTCCGGGAAAATGTATCAGAATGTTACAGAATTAATGTGCTTCACTGTAAGTTTCTAGCGTGTAATTACTTTTTTGTGGTCACATTGGGAGGAGGTGATTCAGACTCCTGCCTATGATGATGAAGATTCATGATGATGGTTCCCTTAGGAGCAGAGGACAGAAACAAGAACTGGGGCTAAATAGCTTGACCCAGCCTTACTGACATCTGTTCCATAAAAGCACAGGCCCATGTCACCCTTCCTGGCTTTGAGCCATGTGATGTACCCATATCCCTGACGGCTCATGAACTGATGCCTCGTTCTGCATTCGTGACGACACAGCCGATGGCCCATTTCTCACCATACATGGACGGCTATGTGTCTCGAGGGATTTGACCTTGTCAATGTGCGACTGTTCGCTGTTTTATCCAGACGAAGATGTACTTTTTCACACTTATACTTTTATGTCTAGAATTTCAGAAAGGGAATGCTTCCGTACCTGTCCAGAGGAAAAATTGGATCAAGCTTTTCAATCCAAATCAGGCAACCCACACCGCGATGAGTCAGAGATTCACTCATCCTGGCGTGTCTTTAAAGACCAAGCACACTACATTAAGCTTCAGAAATAGTTACAGCGCAATTTTATTTTCAGACTAAATAATTTTTTCTACAATAAGTCATCTCTCACCTTTTCCCCAAGAATAGCATTTAATTTATGCGAAATCTACAAGAAAAAAAGGTCAGTAGGCATAGCCCAGTAATAGCCCCGTAAATGGTTAAATCCTATAAAAACTAGTGCTTATTAATTTCCAGATGAGTATTTCAGAAGAGCATGCTTTTGAATTAAAGGGCACAGAGACTCAGTGGGTAGCAGTGAGGCTTCACACCCTCTGAATTGTGGGAACTATCATCACCCCGGAGAGGAATGTGGGATTGTGAGAGTTTGTAAAAGTTAGCCAGTTGAAGATGTAAAAATGTGCCGGATTGACAAAACAGACAAGGCCTAAAGGAAACTGGAAAGAGTGTCACTCCCTTACTCTACGTCTCTGCCAGGTGCATAAATTACTCACGTTTTGCCGTCTGATCACAGATTGGAGCAGTGGAGCCTTAAATCCTTGCAAGGCGGATGGAAGAAATTTCTGTTTTTGACCCAAAAGCGAACTGACAGACTCCTCTAATCCGTTCAAATTAACATTAACCATGGCTGATTCAGTACATCACAGATCAGCTTTGTTTAAAGAAGCTTCGCAGGACATGGTCGTGTATTGCATATTTTGTGGTGATATTATAGGCCTTTCTCACCAAACCGCTTCAGCCAGTTATCTTTCCAAAACCGAGAATCCCCAGCCTACTGTGCATGTTTTAAAGATTAAATTCCTGGAACTAGCTGGAGTTGTTATCACCACCATTGACATCACAGCAAAACTTTATGAGATTTACAATAGCTATTTATTTTTCACCGAAATAGCCTGAAGGATAAATCCTAATGAAATGATAGGATATTCTTTCAGCTTTGTTTCTGGTTTTCATATTTGCTTTAACTGCAATGATATTCAAAATGCGGCGATGAAACATCACCATAAGCATCCATCCACTTAGAATATTTTGTTGCCATGTTTTGGCTTGACGGAAAGCCCTGGATGCAAGACAGAGACCATGCAGGATAGGACAGCCAATCAATGGCCGGCCCATAGCACAAATATGTTGAGAGACTATTTGGAACAGTGTTGCTCAACCCGGTCCTCAGGGATCCCCAGACTCTCCACGTTGTTGCTCCCTCTCTGCCAGACATGGGCATTTTTGCTGGGAAGGAGCAAAAACACAGACTACCAAGGGTCCCAGTGGACCAGACTGACAAACCCTGATTTAGAGAAACCAATTTACCAGACCCATGTGTCTTTGGACTTGAGGAAAAACCCACACAGTCAAGGTGAGAGCATGCAAAGTCCTCACACAGGGGGCTGGTACTGGATCTGTGACCGATACCCTGGAAGACCAAGGTGAGGACACCCTGAACCAGCAAACCCTCCCCCAATCTGCCCAGACATTAGGAGGAGGATCCTGTCAGTCTGTTGCCCCAAGCACTTCGTGTTCTACCCTTAAGCAAACCAACAAAATTGCAAAATACTTTATTAAGGGGCAGCTTGAATGTTCTCCCACTGTATCAGTAAATAGACACTAATTATAATCATGTACAATTAATTCATTGTTAAGCTTCCTTTGCTGTTTTTTAACATTTTGTTGTTCTTGATCAACCTACTTGTACCTTATTTATTTTTTTTTTCAGTTTGTTTTTGAGACTCATCAAATACTATGAAAAGTGTTAGGAAATCAAAGGAAATGATGTTTAAATGATCTTCATGTCGGTATGAAACTATGACAGTTGTGTCAAAGTGTGTCAGCTTAGCCATTTCAAAACCCAGGCACACAGGCACACAGGCCCCCAGGAATTGATTTACTCCTGACACATAGCCGGGTAATAAATTGACAAGTTCGAAATTTCCTGCATCCCCCTTAAAATGGCTACGGGCATGAGTCAAACACTACCTGACTTCATACAGCTCATCAATACCTCACTGACTTTTTAAACTAATTAATTCATTGAGTGAGCTGGTTGTGAAATGTAACAGATTCATGGAAGGGCTGGGGCGTCCTTGAGGAGAGGATTGGGAACTGAAGCAGTGTTCGTCAAGCCATCCAACATGATATCAGTTATTCTTTGGAGATCAGAAGAAATCCTTGTTAATTTTATTGTGTTACTCATAATTTGCATATGTTCTAATATTAAGTTGTGTTTTTTTTGTTCTGAGCGTGTATATATTTGTTGCCCAGATAAACAGTTTCAAACTTCTCCTTTGCCTGCCTGACACTTTTGCACAGTACTGTAATTTTACCATTCTGGCATATTTACTGCGCTCTGTAACAGGCTAAGACACAGATTAAAGTAAAAATAGAAAAATAAAGAAGAAATAGAATTTGGCTGACCACACTGTAGCTTTGCTGTACTTTTAATGCGGGAACCCGGACACCCAGATCTGGAGTTGTGTCCTGACTTTGGTGTGAAGGTACATGGCCCCCCCTCCCCCCCCACAAGCCTGTCGGTTTAGCTGGCTGGAGCAGCCCCCAGTGGAAACCTTGCCCGCCGTGTTGATTCTTCAAACAAGGAGGCACTTTTGATGTCACTGTACAAAGGTTTCAGTCCTCCTCATCGCCCTCCATGCCCCTCCATTTAAATCAGACATTTACGTAGATTTCCAGTCACAGGAGGCCAATCGGAAGCGGGTTCCTTTGATGGCAAAGGGGATATTAAACCTGCCATTTTCTTTTACATGGATACGTCCCAGGTGGAAGCAAATTGGGTTTTCAGTTTTATGGTTTATTGAATTTCTTTGTATTTTTAATGCAACTCACCCAAGCGGCGGCGCCTTTGACATCAAAGAGCCGAAAGGGACCCATGAAGACATTCCTTTTATTATTTTTATTGCTCATCAGGGAACTGAGCCAAAGCAATAGCTTTTATTTATAAGATTTATATGAGTAAGGGGATTACGTTAATATCTGTTCATATGAATGTGCACGTGAGCATATGAACCATAATAGTTTTGCATTTGAGTCATTTGCTGCCCACCAGTTGCTACGCTCGACTGAAAGAGTTATTACTGGAAATTTGTTCAGTCTTATTTCTGGGAATAACCCGTATTGCAAGTGACAATATGGCCACAGAATTTCTCGCCATTCCCACTGCAGAAATAGGACCCTTTGTTGGATCCTCAGTAACGCAACGGCATCCTCAACAGTCCCGTGGAGAAAGAGTAACTCGGTGTGGAAGTCTCTTTACGACGAGTTCAAATCTTCGTAATCTGCATGACCGCTGTTGACCTTGCAAGGTTTCCGGCGGGAGCACGAGATCAGAGTTTCCATGGCAACGCATGCACGCCTGTTTACTACTTTCGTTTTGACTGTTAATTTAGTGCCCGGGTTAATGCCGAAGAAGGGATTTTCTTGAGATTAAAAACGCCGCACCCTTAACTGGTGCGATTTCTTAACTTGGACGCTGGCCCACGAGTTTCCGCGAGTCACGGCAATATTAGTGTGCTGAAGCACAGCCGCACTAGCTGGTCTTGAGGGCTCCTTAGCCTAAGTGCTGATAGCAAGGTCGCGGGAATGACACATCATTAGCATTAGCGATGTGACTTTTCCCGGAGGTAGTACTCACACCAGCACAGAACGGATTTCTAAGGAGAAAGAGCTGTTTTTTTCAACCACTCTTCTGTGTCTCTCTCTATCTCTCCCTCTTTTACACACATATGATCAGTTGGCAGGAAAAGAAACTGCCAGAAACTGGGGAAAATTTTCAACCATTGCCTTCGGGGAGATATTATTCGACTCTGAGCACTGCAGACAGGACAGAGTGATCCACAGGGACTCAGACATTTGGGTCTCTGCACCAAGTTGGTGAGAACATCACTTGTAGCCATCAGCACCTTGCCAGCAAAACTTTGGGAAGGTTACCAGGGAATCGCAATTACTGCAGACCAAGAGCCTCACTGAAAATTAATGATTTTCAGCCCTCATTTAAAATGCTGTGCTGGCTGTTCAGACAGAAATCTGTACAAATTTAAGCAATTATGAGCATAAGTTTTTAATGGGCTAACCTTTTTCTCCTGTAGCATATTCAGAATCTGTGACGGGGTGGCGCCCCATCCTGGGTTATTCTCTGCCTTTCCCTCATAGCTTCCAGGATTGGCTCTATCATAGGACAAGCAGATAAAGAGGACAGACAGACGGACGGATGGACAGATAGATGGAATCAGAATGGCATACTGTAGCAGCCCATAATATATGCATCACACAGCAGCAGAACCAGAAAACATAGTTTTCTTGCAATTTTTTATAGTATTTATTGTACAATAGTAAGAATTAATAATATTGGGCTTAAAGATAATAATATCTGACTTCAAAGATATGAAAATGAATGATCCTATGGCTAAATCATATCTAATCACTGTCAGAAACTCCCATCAATAATTACTGCAGTCTAACTGTAATCTTCATCTAGGTTGTAGAGTCTGAAAGTATGAAGTATTCAGAGGGCACAGTCACTAACTGCAGTTTAACGCGAATCCTTCAGTAAAGCACAGGCTAGAGGTGACTTGCAGTGTCACAGTACTTACCACTCTGGAAAAAATTAAGAGACCACTCTACATATTTTTAAAGATCTAAAATAATCCTGGTTCCGCTGGCAGAAGTCTACACTGAGCTGCCGGCTGCATCCAGGGTAAACTTTCTAAGACAGCAGTACACAAGAATAAGATGAAGCAAGAGACACTGGGAAAGACTATAAACCAGCCTGGTAGAGGGCAGAAGCAACCTTCTAATGCCAGAGATGACCATCAACTTATCAGGCAGTGCCTCATAAATTGAAGGATGACCTCAAGTGACCTTCAAAAGGAATGGCAAAAACTATGTGGTGTGAAGGACAATTTAAAACAGGCTCTAAGAGGCAGGACTGAAGACCCATAAAGCAAGGAATTCATCAATGAGAAGCAGGGATGAGCTGCTTTATTTCCTGATGGGGACCTTCCACCGAGAAGCAGGTGATGATCTTCATAAGGGGAACGTGTGGGTTGGACCTAGAGTCACAGAGACAGATCGTCCTTTGAAGTGTTTAGGCAGATCTTCCATGGAAGAGCTTGTGACCCAGAGTGTACCAGATCAAACTCCCAGGAAGCTCATCATTAGCGCCCTTGATTACATTGCACATCTTTAATTGCTCCATTCAGATACCACTTGCTGCCATCTTCTGGTTATCAGCCCGTTGCTCTCATAATACCGTTTGTTCAGATCTGAAATGTAAAGTGCTTCCCAGTCCCTGCATCACTCTGGTACTGATGCGGCATATGCTGTTTCAGTCACCTTAAAATGGCTTTGACAACGTTTCACAAACTGTGATCAAAGCCAAACATCTTTATACGTGACAAATTATTACAACTGAGGGAAACAGTAGGAACTCCAGGTTATTTTAAGAAATAAAATGAAAGTTACTTTATTATACCGTAATGATTGCGGTGCAGGTTAACAGCCCAGAGGGGAGAACGAGTCAGAGCTGAGTCGTGTTTTAGAAGGAACGAGAGCTTAGTCACGTAGAGATTATGGATTTTTTTCATTTTTGCTCATTGTTCAAAGACATTCTGCCCGTCACATTTGTAGGTATTAGTCAAATGTGTTTATCATATCATATCATATCATAAGCCTTCTTTTTAAACCCGGAAATAAAGACAAAAACGTGCATAAACAGAGAGTCTTTATGAAGTATTCAGACACATCCTACACTACGATATCATTTTGTTGGAAAAAGCAAAGACTACGTTTCGATAATTAATATTAAACTAAATTTAATGTCATAAAAGTGTAAGGGGTGGATTTGAATCCTGAGTTTTCATCTTCTACCCATGTTTGCATAGGTTTCCTTCTATGGTCCAAAATATGTTTAGGCTAATTGGTGACTCTAAACTGTACATAGCTGGTGTCCGTCCTGTAATGGACATTTCTATCAAGTCCCCTGCATCCAGCCCTGGGGTAGAGAGCAGCTACGATAAAGTCCAAGTTCACCATAACCCTACACTTTATAAAGTGGATGGATAGATGGATCGATGGCACGATGTATTATCAACGATACTTTTACCGAGTTGCTCAAAATAGCCTCAAGATACCCAGTCAGCAGGGTGGTCTGCAGCATTTCAGAAAGTTGTCTCTGTGAACTTTGTTGATTAGGTAATAAATTTCCTGCAGAGACGCAACCGCGGAGTTTTCAGCGGAAGCCGGCGAGCAAGTAATTGAAAATCACAAATCAAGGGCAGGTTTCGGAATATATAAAAGTAACCTGTGATATAAAAAAAACGCAGTTGCCAAGAAATAGACAGTGCATCACACCACCCAGACCCTGTCTAGATCAAGTCATCCTGCTTAAGCAAGCAGTCCAGCGGGGATTAAACTACAAGCTTTAACAGTGTGTTCGGTGACTAAGATGAAAAAGAGCTCAGCAAGGAAGAGAAAATGTCAGTCTCAGATAACTAGGACAATCAGACCCCATATGTCAGAGTGGCAAACAGTAAGCCATTACTAAGCTTGCAATAAATCAACTCTTGTCTTGCAAAAGGTGTTATGGTCATGTGGAACCTTGCTTGTAATGCACAATCCATAAATCCCAGGCAACTAGACCAGGTCTGAGTAAGCCTACCAGGAAAAAAATATGCCAAGCAGAACTGCAAACCTGATAATCCGAAATAGAAACTGTCAATGGGGTTTCCACCGCGCATCTGTAAATTTACAGAATCAGAGAAATTTCTTGTTTCATTGTGTTTCTTAGAACACTTTCATTTTTAAGCGATATGCACATGATTCCTCAAAAACGAGATCATTAGAGGGGCTTGGATGCTTTCGCAAGGTGTAGAATGTACGTACCGCAACTGAAAGTGAAACGTCTTCTCATCTAGTATTAATTGTCCTCGTTAAGACGCCATGTTTCAGTAACACGGTAGGAGGCACATTAATTTGCTATTATGTGCCAGAAGATTAAGTGCCTTTTAAAAAGAAGCCGCGTGCGATTTCTCACCGCTTTAATTGGAGCTGAGAAAAGGCCCTTCTGATCTCCAACAACAGGGAGAAGGCTGCTGCTAAAATTAGCCAGACGTCAGGATTGTTCAGCAGTGCAGGCTGGGCGGAGAGCAGGCGATGTGTGTTTGTACTTGCAGCCAAGGTACCGTTTCACTCAGAGCTTCTCCGGAGCTAAAGATGCACTTAATGATACACTCGACCTGCTCGATGAAATGCACTAATGTTAACTGAAAGAGAATAAGGCAGAAGGAAGAACTGCAGAGAGAAACTGGATCTCGGCTGATGTCGTCAAGGTCTGAAAGTGATTATCTTCCTGGCATAATAACCAACTTGCCACCTACTGCTACATGACAAGTTACCACTGAATTAGTACCAAACTGCAGTTTGCGTTCAGGAGACAGTATTGAATATTTTTTTCCCGTGTTTTCACAAAAGACAATACCCCAATGCTTAGCAACACAAAATATGTCTAAAATGAGTTTATGACTGACTGTTAGACTAGTCATTGGTCATCTTGGTAGGTTGACCGGATAATCCATGTCAGAGAGAAAACTAGGACAGGAATTGGAAACTACCATTTCTATTAATAACTCCTGGATTACACTTGAAGCATTGAATTCTTGCTGTGTGCTGATTGGTCAGTCTCCTACAATCATGCATATCTCATTAATGTTAATATGAAACAGCCGAATGAATCTTTCAGTCAAGGAAACAAACCAGTCAAAGCACAAGAACTGAACTTTGTAAAACCTGAATTAGTTCAAAGTGTCCCCATGACACGGATTATCTGGTCACTCTGACTCTTAGCCAGTCATTTGCTAGTCACGCTTTATTGACATGATTAAATATCATTAAGGATGCTGCATTCATTCTATTCACCTACCATTTAAGGACAACAGACTTTATGATCTGCATCAAAAATGTCTGTGAAGTCGGGATGGCAGGTATTATTTAAAGGGGCTTTTAATTGGACTGTTAAAATAAGCCGGTTTACTGGAGTGCAGACTCTCCCCTCAGTCCAGTGGGTATAAACCCCTGACCGCTCACTCTGATGCAGACCCATGCACTGAGATTTTTGTGGGACACCCTGATAATGTGACAGTATCTTCTCATTAAAGTGCCAAATTGATGATCGACCCAATTAAACAGAGAGGGATGCAGTGCAGTGGTACAAAGCTTCCTGTACGTTTCCATTCGTCCCGCTCAGAATTCAGGGCTGTCAGAGTCATTCCAGATGATCTGGTTTGTCATTGTGCTGTTGTGTCTCAGGAGATACCAGCCCTTGTTTTACCTACTTTTCTTGCATTCAGCAACAGTGCTGATGTTGGGGACGGAAAATGAATCAGGACTAATGTGTCCGCGAAATAAAGGGGCCCTTATGAATAGTTAATAGAGCCAGACTGAGCCAGTGAAGAACAGCAAGAGTTGCTGTGCAAAGCTTTCATTCTGCTCCAGCTTTCAGGAAAACCATAGGCCCAGAGCCATAGAACTGCATCTCGAAGGATGGTTCCAGATCCAGATTTTACATAAAGCCAGAGTAATCGTCAGTTTTGTCCTAGTCTGAGTCAGAGACTGTTGGTCCACTTGTTGACTGGGGGTTATCGGCAGTAACAATAAAAGCTGTTGACCGGGGTGGGGGAGTTTTTTTAATTCAATTAAACAAGGTTATTTGTGGCCCCTTTTAGTGGATGCCCCTAGACTTCAGCCAGCATTAGCGCCCCTGGTCCAAGGAAGTCTGTACACTATCAGAAAAAAGGGTTATAATTTGTACCTTTGTCACTGGAGCCAATTGTACCTTTTAAGACACAGAAATGGATTACCATCGGGAGTACATTAATGTTGTTTGTACCTTGGAAATGAGAGTACAGTCCCAGTAACAAGCAAAGGTACAAATTTTTACCCTTTTTTCTGAGAGTGTAGCCCCAGAACACATGCGATGTATGTGTCTGCCAGCTTACATGCATTTCAAGTATCCTTTTACAGCTTTAAAGCTCTCAGCTATTTGTTTCCCAGACTTTCCCGGGCACTATATTTCATTGAGGATAAGGGCCGATAAACACCAGAGCGCAGGTTCGCCGATTCTTTCAGTATCTATTCCCCAAAGATCCACCAGTGCATTGCCCTCCCCCCCCCGAATGGAACATCTAAAAAGTATATAATTAAAGTGGCATTAATTGGTGGCTGCCGTAAGAGGACTGTGGTGTGTGAGGGGGGAGAGGAGCGCTGAGAGGATAATTAGCCCCGGCCTCGGAGGAGGGGGCACACTCAGCGGAGCACGTGTCACATTGAACCGGAGCTCTCGTTGGGTGTGAGAGGTCTCTCCGCGAGTGCTTGGCAGGAGCTATAACACTCGTAATCACTCAGGAAAAAGCCCATGTTGATAGCCTTCCTCTGAAGTCCCAGTGTTTCCTGGCCATGGTGTGTTTGGCCAGTAACCCTCTTTTGATGTTGTGGTCTCTTGACCTGCAATGGGCTTTGACAATGCATGAGTGAGTTCAAAACAATGTTTCCCAATCCAGTTGTTGAGGACTCATAGATGGTCCATGTTTTTGTTCCCTCTTGAACAAAAACATGGACTGTCTATGGGTCCCCGGGGACCGGATTGGGAGCTAAAATGTTGACTGGTTAGCAGGGAGCTGGGAAGGAGCAAAAACGTGGATTGTCAGCGGGTCCCCGAGGAATGGACTGGGAGCAAAAATGCTGACTGTCTGGCAGGGAGCAAAAACGTGGACCGTCTGTGGGTCCCCAAGTGGCAGGTTGGGAAACACTGATATAAAGACTTATTTTTTTAGCTCTGAAGCAACCATGTAACTAGTAATGTGCATACAAGCATAGACAAACTGCCACTACTTTCTGTACCCCTTAAGGTGTTTTACTTTTATATTTCAGTCACATGCAGGCATCACAGATATTAATGAGCGTTGTTAGCATTTTTGGAGTCACTTATAAGGGAATTATACACAGCCAACAGCATGTACGGGAGGTTGGAGGTAAGATTTACATCATAAGGGACCTGGATATTTGTTGACCTTGTTGTTTTTGCTGTGTGGTATTCGGTGTGAAGTAATCGTTCATTTTCTTAGAAGGACCGATCCAGTGTGGGGTTGCAGTGAGCATGGAGAAGTGCAGGGTAGAGATGCTCATCTGAGAGCACAAGCATTCATGCAGAGCAAGTCAGAGACACCAGAAGAGTTCCGGAGCACATGTCATCATCTGTGCAAAGTGACCACAGTCAATAGGGATCCTGACACACAAACATGGCTTTGGACAGTGGGCAGCGGTGGTTTAATGGTTAGGGACGTGCGCTTGTAATTGAAAAATTGCAGGCTTGAATCCTGGACCAGTAAGGCACCACTGAGGTACTCTGAGCAAGGTACTGCTGGATTAGCTGCCCCCTGCTATGTCATATGAGTTAAATGCAGAGAATGCATTTTGTTGTTGTGAGCTGTGGTGTGTCAACAATTAATCACTAAATTACATTAAACTAAAACTAAATTCAACATCCACGCACACACACAGCCATGGTAGGAAGGGCTTTGGGATATGTCAAGGCACAGTTCTGGCTACAGGAGTACTTAGTTCTGACTGAGACATTATGTTGGCCATTTAACCCGAATTTCTTCATAGAAATTAATTCAGTTTTCAGCCATTATATACAATATATAAAATACTTTGAGGAACTTGCTCCCATTTTCTTCTCTGCCAAGTAACTTTTAAAGGCAAATCTTCTGCAGCCAAAGCCCAAAGCCTCATGAGGAGAAAATGAGGGAGGCAGAGATGCTCTGTGACGTGAGGACACAGCAAACTCCGATGCGGGAGCTGAAGCCACAGTGTCATCCTGGCCCATCTGCAGTGATTTCCCAAAAATGAGGGCAGTGAGGGGACAGCCAGACGCATTTAAAAGCGAGTGTCACTGGCTCCAGCACCACACACGTCCGCATCGGGTTTTCCAAACCGTGCGTTTGCCCTTTTAACCGTGACTGTGCCATTTCCCTATGGATGCTCACAGCACAGCATTTCTGCATTTCTGTCCAGTACTACCAAGCCTCTATGATTTCCATCAAGACTGTGGACCCCTAAATTAGTGGTAGGGAGGTCGGGGGAGGCGATAAAGGCCAACTTTGGAACAAGGTTTAAAGTTTATTTACAATTTTATGGACATCTTTATTTTCAACACTCGGCCACTGATTTTCCTGTCACCTGCTGCTGTGAGATGTGCCAGTGAAGCGTGTTCAGTGCATGTTTAATAATGCATGGGTGCATGTCGCATATTGCATAAAAATGCAGGAACTCGGTGGACTGAGGTGTCGGTAAGGCAAAAAAAAGAAAAATTACTTACTGCTTACAGTCGTGAGGGATAAATTATTACCAAAACACTTAGCATTGAGGGTAAAGGCAGACTAATATAATATACATAAATATATATATACATAAACTAAATCATATAGCAGCCTACCTTTTACAGCACTATATTGCTCTGTCCTTCCGTCTTACATAATCGCTTATCCGGTGAGGGTTGTGACAAGTCAGGTGCGTATCCCAGGACTCACAGAGCACTAAGCAGTGGGATTCCCAGAGTGGGGTCCAGTGCATCACAGGGTACACACACCACGGGCATTTTGGGGTGCCTAATTCACCTCACCACATGTTCATGCACTTCCGGAGTACCCAGAGGTAACCGACGCAAGCAAGGGCAGGATATATAAAACACCCACATACAGGGTCTGGGGTGGGAATCGAACCGACAACCCTGCCGGTGTGAGTCCGCCGCACTGCTGCGATGTAGCTCCGTGTAGGACAGTATTGATCGTTCCTCATCTGGGCACATGGGCTGGCTGAGTCACGGTGCTCAGTGCCATGAGCGCGTGCAGTGTGTCCCTGTTTGCTGTCCTCCCACTTCACCAGCAGTGCTGAATGAAGCCACAGAAGAGTCGACAGGAACACTAAGCAGGCTCTAGCCGGGCCTGACAGGGGCCTTGCAGCCTGTGCCTGGCCTCACCTCATTATTTATGCTTCACGGTTGTTTTCTTTCAGTTGGCACCACAGAGGCAGTCAGTCTGTGAAGGCAGAGAAGGCAGTACCTACTCTATTTCTGAGATTAAATTATGAAACATAAGTAACTTTGAAGTAACTCATTACTACAGCTTTATTGTCATTCAAAAACACATTTTCTCTCTCAGTCCTCAATTGTTTTAGCCGCAGTCCTTTAGATAAACAGAATTATTTCTGAGAAAAGTTATCCAGTAACAAAACGGTAAGAAAACTCTGCGTCCGCGTTGCCTCTCTAAACACAAACTGTGAATGAGGACTAGAAATATGCTCTGTGTATTTTTATATCTGCCTTATTTTTCCTGCAAATTATAACTAGAAAGTGTCATGGAAAGTCAAGTCCCTGTGAGTATTTTATGTTTGTACTAATGTAAATAAAAAACATGTTTAATTATTTGTGTGGTGTTGCCGTTGAACCGGGGCTCTTTTCTTGTATTAATAATGCCGTTGCATAAATTAACACAAACTAGTAACATATGGGCGGCATGGGGGTGCAGAGCTTAGCATGTTAACCTCACACCTCTGGAGACTGAGTCCCCACCCTGGCTCCATATGGGTGGGGTTTGCATGTGCTCCTTGTGTCATCGAGGGGGTTCACTTTCCCCCCACAGTCCAAAAACATGCTGAGGTGAATTGGAGCTTCCAAATTATACACAGGTGTGAATGTGTGAGTAAATGGTGTGTGACTGTGCCTTGCGATGGATTAGCGAACCATCCTGGGTTATTCCCTGCCTTCTTCCTGTAGCTTCTGGGACAGACTCTGGGCCCTGCGTGGAACAAGCAGGTGTGGAAAATGAATGCATGGATAGTAAGACATTTAAGTATATAGTGCTTAAATTTTAAATAATGATTCATTTACATTTTGCTATAATCCTTCCTGGGATTTATGCTCTTACATTTTTACTCCCCAGGCCCTAGAGATCTGGCCTCCAAGGAATGACTTAGATTTACTGTTTCGTGATGTGAACCTGTCATTTCAAGCCGATCCCTAGAGCAAATATGCAATGAGTAATACACACTCGCTTATTTTTGTACCGCAACAACGCAACACAAATCTCCGGGCCAGGCCAGTCGTGTCCGTCTTTACAGATGGATGAGTAGCAGATGTGAGGTTATGTGTCTGTTCACGTTAGAGGAAAGGAGGAGGCTGCAGCCAAATCGTTACCCTGTTTGCGCTTCATCCCACCAGCTCGTCCTGCCTGAATACTCCATTCACGGGCTGTTCTGCATCATGTTCCTGTGCGCGCAGGAATGGCTGACGGTGGGCCTCAATATCCCGCTGCTCTTCTACAACACGTGGAGGTAGGCGACCACAGCTGCTGCCATTGTCGCTCACCGGCCAAAATACAACAGACAGCAGAGCGACTGGGGGGGAAAAAAAAAACGGCGATGGTGTGTCTTGGCGAGAGGCGGAACGCGCAAAATGAAGGATCACGCGAGACCGGAACCTGGGCGTGCGTCCAGACAGGGCAGGGATAATTTTAAGTTGCATAACTTGGAATACTGACAGGTATTTGACACTATTCTTTATTTTAAAATATCAGCTCAGGTGTCTTGCGGAGGTCCGGGCCAGAACTGCCGCCGCTGATGCCGATGTCGATGTTGTTGTTGTTTCCGCTGGCCCTTTGTGTCTCGCTGACTGCGGCCACCGCCAGATGCCTACTGGCCGCAGATGCCAGGGAGAAAATTACCCTCAGATCTACCCTCCCTCCCTCGCCTCTGACTCCCTGCAGAGCACAGGTGGACGCTGGACGTCCTCCGTGTTCACTCTGCTCGGCGTTGGCAGGGCTCACATCCGCCCCCCTGGCTTTTCATGCGCTGCCCGTATCCCAGACCCCCTTCTGAGGCTCCTGCTTTCACCAGGCTGTCATACCTGCTTCTCCAGCTTCTGCTCGGAGCTGCTGAAGGAGAGCCCTGGAGGCCTGGAGCAACAGGGGGCAAATATAGGGACAGAGCCTCGGGGACACCGGCTGAGGCTCAAGGATGATTAGCTCCCTTCCCTGTCTGTCACCAATTCAAAATATACTGTGGACTAATGATGGTCGGCACCTCTATACGAATTACTGCCCCCTTATGCCTCCACTTTAAAAAAATGCTATAATAAAAGGTCACGACATGGACAGAAAAGAGGTGATTGGGGGGGGGTGAGGGGGGATGTGGAAGGCGCTGTATTTGGAGTCAGTATACAGTGTTGGCCATTCACAGCTGAGGAACAGCAAATACCTGCAGGTTACAGGGACTCTGGAATCACACTGGAATCCACTTTCCGGAGGTGACGGGCTTGGGACGTCCAGCAATCGTAACCGTTCTGTGGGTCACTCCACTGGGGTCTCTCGTGTCCCACTGAGTTCTCCTCGCTCTGCTCACTGTAATGCTTCATCCTTTAGGGAAACTGCCCCCCCCCCCCATTTTTCAGGCGTCTCTAGCCGCCTGCCACATTTCCGCTGTGCATTTTGTACTCTTCCGGGATACGCCCACTAATTGCAGGTGCAGCTGATTGAATCGGGCTGCCCCCTCTCCCCCCCGCTCTCTGGTCCCCTCTGGCAGGTACTTCCACAGCCCCACGGACACCCCAGAGCTGCCCTACGACCCGGCGTCCGTCATGAACGGCGACACACTGAAGTTCTGTCAGAAAGAAGCCTGGTGCAAGATGGCCTTCTTTGTCCTCTCCTTCTTTTACTATCTGTACTGGTGCGTGGTTCGCCTGCCCCTCCTCACCCAGTGGGCGGAGTCTCTGTGTCTCCCTCCTTTTCACGTCATCCTTTGTCTGACTATACAGCAGCGCTGTCCTCTCCACATCTAACAACATGGCGTGTTTAAACACGTTCTTGAAGATCCTTTACAAAAATGACATAATGACCAATAATAGCTTTTCGTAGACACAGTATTATAATTAACTGGACTTGTTTCAGTGTCTTAGATATTGATTAATATTGTCAATGCTGGTAACAACAGCTGATGTACTATTTTTGATTTTTCCATACTGTTGTGAACTTTGAATTTGTTAGAATCCAGTCTAAATTTAAAGCCCTGTTTTAGATTTCTGCCTACATTTAAAGTTCAATGTTTGAGTCCTGTCTGCATTGTTAATCCTGTGTTAGAACCCTGTCTACATTGTTAATCCTGTGTTAGAACCCTGTCTACATTTAAAGTGCAGTGCAGCTGTTGGGTGGAATTTCAAAGCAATATGTAAATGTACATTTCACCAACACGGCAATTAGGATGATCGGGATTTCAATTCGTGCTTTTCCTAAACGACATCTATGTGTGTGGCCATTTTGCCTCCCTCCTTTTTTTAGAGTATCAAGCGTTCTCGTCACTGGCCTAAGGGACTCACCGCCTCCCAAAAAAACCCCTATGCATCCCTATGCCTCAGCACTGAATGTTGTGGTAAAGGTGATGGGATTTTACAAAAATCACTGAGGAAAGCTAACAGTAACCTTTAAGTTCCTCCTTTCCAACCAGACGACATGAACCTCTTTGTCTTTCACTTCCTACTCACTCCTGCCTCAGTGAACCTCTCTTCTGGATCTTTCTGTGTGTTTTCTCGTACCGAAAGCGCCCCTCACGTGCATGAACCCTGACAACAGTCCCCCACAATTCCCAAGTGGCTAATGTTAAGCCGGTTACATTCACAGATCACTAAAAACCAGTCCGTAGGCAGACGTTGATAACATGGTTTAACACGGCTTATTAGATACTACTTAGATTTAATGGGACAGAAATGACAGTTTTGAGACAGAATCCATGGAGGTGCCCACTGCAACACTCACTGCAGTCTAAGTGGTTTGAATCTCAGCTATGAGAAGGTCAACAGCGAGGATGTAATCATGACATCATCGGCCTAATGTGCTTTCTTCATTTATGAAGGACCTCGGAGGTACCTACCGCCATCAGTAGGCCTTAGCAGATGCAGGTTTGTAGGTCCTTCATATTGCTCACTTAATATTGACCTGGTCCTCAGCATCCATCCACATGATAGAACCATCTCTATAAACAGTGAGGCTAAAACAGGCCTTTAGGTTGTTCATAGCCAACATCTTCCCAGTAGCAGATTGTGCTATTGAAGGGGGGGGGGGTAATTAAATTGCAGCTCTAGCTGGGGGAGGACTTGTATCTTCTCCACTCCTCATTTCTTCTGATGTAGGCCGCATAGCACAAATCATTCTGTTTTTTTGTTTTTTTTTGGCAAACCTCATCTGGTGTGTCACTGAGCCTCTTTTAACACAAAACCACAGGACAACACAACACAAACAGGAGCTCTGCCAATGCACTCTCACCTAATAAGGGCTCCCTGACGTGTTTAAGTTCCAGTTATAACAACTAGTTAACTCAAATCTCAGCCACATCCAGCAGTCGCCTTCTAAGGTGGGAAACCCAGCTAAAAAAGTGACCCAATCAGAATGCAGCTGGTGCTAAACCACTCCCATATTTTATGTCTGCCATATTTAGGACCCTCGAGTTATTTAGCAAATTCACCTGATGCCTATATTGACAATAACTCATTTTTTCTTCTTCCTTTCCTCTCTCCCCAGTATGATCTACACTCTGGTAACCTCATAACAGGGGACAGCCAAGACCGAAGGACCGTTTCTAGCACAAATAGAGGTTTCACAGCCCAAAAACGAAACACCTCTCTCTGAAGCACAGCACGAAATAATGAGGAAAGGCGTTATCTGAGTCGTTTAGCTACAGTGGATCCAGTCTCCACAAAGTATGTAAAAAATAATTGTTTACAGTTAAAGGTCAAAGACTGATATGTCTTATACATGCTACAAATTAGCCATTCACATTCGTCTCTTCCTCCTAGGTTTATACTCATAACCTAAGCCTTGTAATGGCCAGGAGCAACTTGTTCAGTAGTTCTTAGTTTGTACAGTTTGCCTCAGGCTTGTTTGGTTGTCTGAGTCCCCAGTCATTTCATTTTTGGGATGTTGACTGACATTGAGATTAAACCAGCAGGTCAAAGCAAAGTCAAAACACCAGACAAGGTAACTGAATGTTGTATTTTTACTTAACCCATATATGACTTCCGTATTCATATACACAAAATACACAACTAGCTTATGTAATGTGTGCAATAGTGCATTCTGGGGAAAAAGGCTGTTTTTGATACATGATTTATAATGTATTATTATGTGGATATAGTTTCCTGTGATGCTCTTGTGTTGTTATGTGGTAATGGAAACCATTACAAAATTATGACTTTACTATTTATCAAACAAAAAAGTAAGGATTTATTTTAAAAGATTAATATTAGATATTTGCTTAAGTACAAATAACCAGTATGATTTTGCACAAATTAGCATTATTTCTAAGTTTCATACTGTACATCTGTACGCCCTGATAGGGTAAAGGTCTTCCAGCACCCCCAAAATGTTAATTCCTGTTTTATTTAGTAAACTGCGCTGTATAATTAAAAAAATGTCCATATTCAACGTTTTCATCCATCCATCTTCCAGCCACTAATCCAGTGTAGGGTCTCTCAGATTTTTAAAAATCTTTTGTTCATTTATTTGTGAATCGATGTGTTATTTATTTACATATTTTAATTGAAATATCATGCTTACTTTATCTTCATATCATTGTGGCATGATTTTCGTTTGATCAAGGCTTTAAGTAAATCGAACTTTAAGTGTTACCACTGATGTTGTTTTCCTCTCCGGCGCTTGCAGACTGTGACATGCAGTGTCTGGCCTCATTCTGAATTCTGTTAAAAACATCCCAGCTCAGTTTCTTTGCATGTCATTTCACAGCTTCATTGAGAACAGGCACTGACCGATAATTGAAAGACTTTTTTTCCCCACCAGTCTCCATAGTATATAATCGCTCAGAGCAGTGAAGGTACTTGCTGATGCAGTCAGTAGCCCAGTGTGAGAACAGCTGTTTGTTGCAAATACAACACACATCATCACTTATCTTAGTTTATGTTTGCCAACTTTTTAAAGATACTCCCCTCTATACTTTTTTCCAGAAAACTTTTTCCAGGAACACCAAAAAAAAAATCTTTATTGGTGTATGACCTAATTCCAATATTTAATTTCTGTTGTGTGTATCCTGTGATTAGTTGAATCATTATCAAATAAAGTAGTGATTTTAAAAATAATATGTCGGACCCTTGATTTTAGTACAATTTTGCAGATTTCCACAGCTACATCTGGACATGTGGGATACAGATTGTTAGCATTTGTAGCCAAGAATGGCTTTAAATAAAATAGATATTAGCAAATGTCAATAATTAGATATCCACCTATTAAAAACCATTGCTGTGCTTCATGTGTTAATAAACCAATGGAAGACAATTCCCATCCTGCGGCTATTTTGAATAGAGGTTTATAAATCATTAAGGCTCATTTCACCAGTTTTGGTTATATTGTTGTTGTTTTGTGAGCCTAGATGCCCTATTTCTTACTGACTTTTCACTGCGACATGGTAAATTGGCTCCTGATACAGTGTTTAGTGGCAACTTTGTTGCTGTACCTGTGAATGAAACCCTTTCCTCAGGTGATCTTAATAAATGCCCGAGAGGCACTTGGCTGAGCACCCAGACCACTATCAAGCCCCAAAACGTCATTCTGTGAGACGTCTTACGGAATGCCAGAAGGGTCAAGCCCCAAAACGTCATTCTGTGAGACGTCTTACGGAATGCCAGAAGGGTCAAGCCCCAAAACGTCATTCTGTGA
>JAABNX020000006.1:47494-60587 GCA_015163995.2 Mormyrus lacerda | reverse complement strand
TGCGATGGGCTGGCCCCCTGTCCAGGGTTGTTCCCTGCCTCGTGCCCATTGCTTCTGGGATAGGCTCCAGACCCCCCATGACCCAATAGGATAAAGCGGGTTGGAGAATGAATGAATAATAATTGAACTTTATTGATCCCCATGGGGAAATTCTTTTTACGCTCGTTGTAGAGCAAGCTGTCTGCGACAGCCCAGGGAGCTGGGGGTTAAGGGCCTTGCTCAAGGACCCACAGACATGCTGAGGCTGGATATGAACCTGCAACTTTGTGACAGGCTTAGCCCACTGAGCCACATGCTGCCCCTACGCAAGCAGAAAAAGAACTAGGATGTCGGGAGTACGCACGTTACGCTGCTGCGCGGCGGGAGTAGCGGCCAGGAGTCGAACTAGCCTGAACTGGCTCGCAGAAAAAAAAAAATGAAGTTGCGGACAGGAAACGGGAGCCCAATTAACATAATTTGGACTTAGTCCTCTTCGTTCATAAGATGAAAGTTCGCAAGTAGAGGAGCGTCTTTATATACACATTGGCTATAAAATATAAACAGTATATATATGTAGCACGAAAAGAAAAATTAATACATTTAGGTCTGTTTCAATTAATTTTAGAGCTAAATCCAACTACATATGAATATTTAATAACAAATGCTGAGAATTTTTGTATGTCGCTGTGTTACTACCGTTTAGGACTGTTTCAGTTCTAGGCTAAGAAGGCATGTAATAATGACTAAACACATATTTAAAAAAGTAAGTTTAATGATTCCAAATATCTTATAAACAAGAAACAAACTGAAATGGAATCTCCACTGAAACCAGGGGATGAACACAAAAGATCCAGTTTTGTACATAGACTGGTCTAGTTGTAAGTGCCAAAGGCTACAGTGACGATTCAGGCTTAAAAAGAGAAACTGAAATTACATGCAACGTTACCTACGGTTATGCATAAGACTGCCTAAAGCTAGTTATTAAGTCACATGATGGAAAGGCGTGCACGGAATAATCAGTCACATGACATCCCATCGTCTAAGTACTGCTAAACTTTGCCCCTAAAGTGGCATTAAATACAATTTGGCAAGTAAGAAAATACCACAGGGTTTAAAAGAAAAACTTGGGTATAAGTCATTGCGCATAACAGTATCCATTTTTTTTTTTTTTTTTTTAAATGCTACCTTTATAAATCAAAGTGTGAAAACTTTTAGAGAACCTAATAAAAAAATACCAATATATTTAAAGTGACTTGAGGTGACTTAAGGATGGGCCAGTTAACTCCCCTGGTAAATGTGAAATGTGACACAAACAGGCTGGTCCATTAGAAATCCCTGAAGAGACTTTCTGTCTGTGGAGGACACACTGTAGGAGGTAGCAGAGCCAAATCGGTGTGGACAGGGGTCAGGGTTTATTCCACAGTACACTTAATGCCAATTCATTTAAATTATTCATGCCCTTTAAAAATTACATCTCTATAAAAATATACACAAGACAAACCTTCGTTTTCCTTCACAAAATAATGGTCCTGAGAATTCCTACTATTCTGTACAAAAAAGCATTTCTCTCGTAAAATATAATTTACACAAGCAATATACCATTAGGTATATTTACAAGAACACTTAAAGCCAAGCAAAAAACACTTTTTGGAATTTAGAAGAAAAAAAAAAGACTTATGTTGCTAAGTCTTAAAAAAGACGTAATGTTGCTAAACTTCTCAAAAACGTATGTACACAAATATACATGTGTATTCGCTGGTGGTATGGCTTGCCCCACAAAATTTGTAAACTTTTGTGCAAAAGGCAAAAAATGCTAAAGACACCAATAAAAATATGTGTTTTTCCCCTCCCGACATCAGACTTCACTTAAAATTCACGCTAAAAATAGTCCTACTCAACTCTTTCAGTTTTTCCTCATTAAATTAAAAACAATTAGAATTTTTTTTCCCTAGGGTCATGTGTAAAATTTCAAATGAAAAGTTATGCCGCAAATGCTGGGATACCCCTAGCCTCAATATACACCAGGAATGATGCGGTGCCGGACTTGCCGGCAATACTCGTCCCACGCTGACCCATACTTTTTCCTGCACTGCTTTTCGTCCCGCGCCTCACGGTGAATCAGCAAACAGATGAAGTAAATCACGTAGAAGTAGGGTAAAATGTGGGTGAATCCTATAGAAACAAAATCAGCATGCAAGAAAACGTTATGGTTCTTGTTCAATTTCAATTATACATCATTACCGGAATCTGAATTTCAATTAATATTCATCAGAACACATACACAGGGCAAACTGTTCATGTTATTGGTTCCTCTCCGCTTCTAATTCACTTCGCGGTCATCTTTAGCTTATACGTTTTGGGTATGCCTTCTGATGTATGACTGCCAGAACGGTCATATTTTTGCATCAATGTCAAACTTTTTAGGTTTAAACTCTTTTCTTTCTTGACAAGTGAAAAATGTAGGCCGGTGACGGCCATTGTGAAAACGACAGCTAGCACTCACCGCAGGGCAGCGACCATGCCAAAGCCATGATGATGTCACCCAGGTAGTTTGGGTGTCGGACCAAGCCCCACAAGCCCGACACAAGGAGACTCTTTCCTGTCGCAGTGGGTATCGTTTGCACGTCTAGGAAGCGAGGACACGATATTCAAAGATAAGAATAAATGAATGAATGAATCTGCCGTCGGCAAACAAGCACGGATAAATCAATGTCACTTACGAGAAAGCTTGGGATCATTGGGGTTCCTTCTGAAGGCATTCTTCTCCGAGTTTGCTTTGCGAAACAAGCTATATCCAATTACTGTTTTGAAAGAAAAGCAGCACTAAGATATGCACTTCCCAATCAAGATCAGCCAGCCATTTTCAAGCGGAGACCGCGAGACCCAGAGTCAACAACCAAGGCACCACTTACACTTGATGGCGACAATAACCGTGACCCATGGCCATGAGAGAGCATTTGGGTGCTTCACCAGGTAAAACGCTTGCAGGCTGTAGGTGAATGGCACCCAAACCAAGTCTCCAAATGCCAGCATGAATCCAAACCCATCATGGACAATGTCCATGGTGGTCAGAATGGCTTCCTGTACAGAGAATAGAATACAGACGAGATGGTAGAGGGCGGGACATTAACCACAAGGATGAAATATACATGGGACCCAATATTCTCACACTGGACATCCCTCGTACCTCGTGCCAGAGAGCATCGGCGACATACAGAAGCTGAAAGCCATTCACCAGCATCATGGCCAGTGATGGGGTGTCGAGTTTCTGAAACTTCATTTCAGCAAGCAACATGGAAAAGTTGATCACAATCTGTGGAAAAAAAGTGAGTCAGATGCTTGTTTACAAATATCACTTTGGTATATAATCCATAATACCAAGTCAACAAACCTAACTGCATTTCATATAACACAAGCTGACCCTAAAAGCTCATCAAAACAAATGTTTTAGCAAACTATATTCAGGAACTATATTTTTTAGCACTGGAGAGCATACTTCATACGTAAAGAAAATTGACAAAATAGTCTGGGAATCCCCATGAGATTATCCCATCCTAAACACAGGTGGAAAATGAATTTTAAACAATACCCACCCAACCTATTAAACCTGGTCGCAATTCACAGAAGTACTTGAGGTCGAAGCTCTTAATGCGCGGATTAAGCTC
This sequence comes from Mormyrus lacerda, assembly GCA_015163995.2. Classification (NCBI taxonomy): domain Eukaryota; kingdom Metazoa; phylum Chordata; class Actinopteri; order Osteoglossiformes; family Mormyridae; genus Mormyrus; species Mormyrus lacerda. Next base: position 56,943 of record JAABNX020000006.1, on the reverse strand, counting down.
ATGTCCGATGTAGAAATCATAAATCACATTACCTAGGAAGAAATGGCAAGATTAAATCATCTCATGGGCTCTGTGGTGACATACAGACACAGCGTGCAATTCGATTTGTCGATTTTGGGCAACATTAACTTCAGCCAGCATCAAGTAGTTTACCGGAATTTCCTCCAGCGGCGAATTCACCCTCACGAGCCCAACGGGAGCGTACATAGAGGTACACACTGAGCACAGAGGAGAGGATCATGGAGGAGATAGCGAACTGCATGAAGTGGTCGTGGATGTAGCCGAGATCCACATCCTGGTAATAAGCCACTCCCAGGGCTGCTGCACTAAGGATAACCGCATAAAAGCCTGGAAGAAAGGTGGAGGGTGTACAATGAAAACACACAGGACTGCCTAACCACATGACCCATCAAAACCCCTCAGAAGTTAATGTACCCCAGCATAAATGGCCTGGGTTAACGAAGCCACGTGGAAAGAATCTTACCATTAATCCTGTATTTTAACCTTTTCCCAGTTGCCAGAGGCAATCCCTCTACAACCTTGAGGAAAGAGAGAGTGGCAAGGGTCAAGTTGAGTAAATCTTTATTGTTATACTATCATAGAAAGTGGTTTGCAGGGACACAAGACCACAATTCCCTAGGTCCACAGCATAACAAAGACAAAGTGGGCTTATATGATAGACACACACATGTACTGATACAAACTTCGGCAAATAACTGGACAGTGCAGAACAAGGGAATGAACACACAGTGCAAATTAGTGCAAATTAAAACCGTGCAACCACACACGAGACACACAAACCTAACCAAAAATGTTTGGCTCTAGGGCTTAATTTCATAAGACTGGAAAGCACGCTAGCATGATTATTTAGAATAAACATGAATAAACATGTGAACCATGGCTCCCTTATTTAGAAGGCTAGTTAACTGGTTGGGTGTGCCACACTTGAGTTTGCAGACAAAGGCCAGTGCTTACCTTCCCAACCGGCAGCATGTAAAGGAGTGCCTGAAAGAGGAACCAGAGCGTCACAATGCCAAACACCTCAGCATCCCACAGGGTGTCCAGCTCTGGCAGCACGGGGGGGAAGTCAAGCAGGCTGGGATCTTTCTGCTGGCACATCAGCAGAAGAACAAAGGTCACAGCCGGGAGGAAGAGAATCATGAAGGCCGCCCCTGTGAGGAAATGCCAGTTATGATGACTGGGGACAATCAGAGACACTAGCAAATTTTAAAACATTGGAATTATAGTCTGTCTGCCAGTAGGTAAACATTTACCAAGCTTTCCACCGAACTCTAGCTCTGTTGTCTTGCCCACCGTCTGCTTCTCTGGCTCGACAAGTGGCTCATCCATGATTTTCTGCAAATCCTCAATCAGCTGATCCATGGGATCTTCCTTCCTTGGACGGAGGTTGTAACGAGTCCCTACTCGGTTCTTTTCTAGAACAGCCTCTGCCTTCTGAGGACAGAATTTAGGACAAAAAAGCAGTAATCTACACATTCTTGAATTTTACATCTGCCTTTTCTGAAACACAGAAAGTATTACAAAAAATATCCATGGAGATAGGGACTCCTTCACCTCACTGACTCTGCTGGAAGTGTCATTGACCTCCTTATCATGTTTGTTGTTGCTGTTGTTCTCCACTGGCTTGGCCTGTAATAACATTATTTGCTTTTAAAATTTAATTCAACTGACATTGTACAGCACAGGCCAACCAAATAAAAACTATACATTTCCAATAATACGCACAGCCATTATCAGATGTGTAACCTAATTTCCATTTTTATGTATATTGCACAAAAACAACATAGCGAGTTTTACGCAAGTTGAGATTCACCAGTACGTGACTAATCAGAAAATCTGCCTGGTCAAAGTATTTTTGAAGTTCAGATGTGAACTTACCAAAGGTGAAACTCTGACCTCCAGTACATCCTTTAGCTTGGGCTCCTTGGGTGCCTCCTTGGTCCGGGATGTGGAGCGACGGGTGACGCGGGCTGGGGACCGTGAGCGGCTGCGGCGCCGAGACGGAGAACGAGAACGGGAGCGAGAGCGGCCTCCGCTCTGCCGAAAACCAGCGACTCGCTGCTCAGAACCAGATTAAGCATGTATAGCACCAATGTTACAACCAAGAAAAAAAAACAACAAAAGTTTACATCACTGGTGTAAAACCCATTCAAAAAAAATCATAAGACACACAACTCTCACTAAAAGTTACAAGAACAAAACGGAAAAGATTAAATGGTGTGACACCTACATTTAATGTCTGAATGAAATGGGACCCCCTTATTCGCTAGGCAAAGTATTGCATAAAGGGAGCTCACCTTCATGTCAGCTTCCTTTAGTTCCAGTTCTGTGCCATCTTTGTATATAACTGTGTAGAGCTGTGTATCTGTATCATAGCTCAACACCTTCACCTCATAGTAAAGGCTGCTGCCTGGCCAGCGACCCATGACCATTTCCCCCTTCTGAAACCTGTTACTTGGCATCCTAATGTATCTAAGGGGAAAAGCAACCAAACAACAAAAAAATTGTTATGCAAAAAAATATGTTCATGCAATACCCACTTCAGCAGAAATTTAGACCAAATGATCATATGGTTGCTTTAGTCTCTTGCACAATAATATAAACCTACCGTACCACGCCTTGCCATTCAGATGGTAACAATACTTAATCAAACTGACGCGTGTGGACAAAATTACAACCATTAGTAACCTTAAACCGCTCACAGATTTGCCCCTTACATTTACATTGATCATGAAAAGTAGTTTTTGCGCAAAAGCAGCATGTAAGCTAGCTAATGACAAGTAGTACCATTCTACCGGAGAATGAAAAAACAAAAAAAGCACCCAAGACACTATTATCTGATATTAAAATGTCATTTCCTTCAAAGACGTACTATGGAAAACTTTATTTTAAAAAGAATGTTGTGCACGGAGCATTTTCATATTGACATGTTGCAATGTAGAAATGCTAATATTATCCACACAATTTATATGTACGGCCCACACCTGGCACCACAGCACCCAACACCACACACAATGAAGCTGCACAAAACAGCAAGAATTGTGGACTTCTCACAGAAATGCTGCCATCTCTGCTGCTGCTGGTAAACTATTCAATTTCACCCAGGTTTTTAAAAGCCACCAGAATATCCTCCTTTGTCACTCTTTCAATAGTGATCTAAACACTGCAATCCAGCAGCGCACACATATGATTAACACCCACGCACTCTCAATGCATTCCTCATTTCAAGACACGACTGCCCCGATATATCCATTCAAATGTATGTGTAAACAGGACCTGTTCGAACTCATTTATGACCCAGAAAACCCACAAAGGCAAATTGACTGTTTAAGGTTTTACATTTATTTTAGCATACACTTTTGTTCAAAGCAACATATTTCAGCAAATATCGCATTACAGACATACCTCAATGAGTAGACTAATTATGTGCAGCTAGACTGAGCTTCCAATGAATGCCCAAGTGCAAATGCAAGTAGTGTAGCAGCAAGCGCTGCTCAACATCTTTCATCAAAGCAAGAACCTAATAATTCAAGGGCAACAACATGAACATTTAGGGAACATAGAAAGACATCTTTTTTAATTCCATAGAGAACACCAGACAAAAACAACGTCCCCTCAAGTCGTTAGGCGTAGGAGGATGAAAGAAAATAATTCTCCATTTAAATCACAAAAACTTATACAAAAGAAAGAATATCTCCTGTGTAAACAGACAGTGTCCAAACCAAACTCCGCACAGGTCAGGGGCGCGCACGACCCCAGCTGGGGAAAAGGGAAGCCTCTAGTTACTAAAGGATGCCGAGCGGAGAAGGGTGGGGCGCTAACACTTCCACGACTCGTTCATGTCCCTTTGTTTGCACCTCGTCGGCGCGCCCGACCACTCTTCCTTCAAAACCTCACTATTGGTCCTTGTAATTTCAAAAACGGTCAAATGTAATTGCTCGTGATTTATCCGTACCACTATCCATATTCAGGTCAGTTCAGATCTCAGCCTTTACACCTGCTCGTCGAACTGGAACCGTTTTTTTTTTTTTGCACTAGTGAGCGGGCTGGGTACATCCAAAGCTGCGCTGTCTTTTCAGGGTAATTTCATCTAGCGACAAATGACAAACGATCGGGAAGTGCGAACTGGAGCATGGATCCGAGAAATATTTGAAGATATACCAAAGCGCCAGCCCTCACTTAAAGCGGATCAGCCCGCCCCCCCTACTGATAAATACTAAGTGCGTAACTACGACAAAGCGAAAGCGTCCGGCCTGGGATAACCGCCCACTGCCGACAAAACACTGAAAATGAAATTAGACGCTCAGCCAAAATGCTTTGATTAAGTTCTACCAGGTCTTTAAAATCTGTGAAAGGCTTTTAAACATGGATCTGTAGCGTTGTGCAAGTTTACTGACTTTTATACCTACGCGGTTGACTTCGGCTTTTTTCTTTTAGCCGAGGTCGTTTGAAAATGGTGCGTTTCCGCTGATGGGTCGCACTATATTCCGCTTATTATCATCTCAGTAAGTTAGATTGGTAGTTTTAACAGCACATGATTGTGGTGCTCACTATAATTTCCATTAGTAAAGTAACACAACACCCGATTGGAATTATAATTAAAACACATTTGACGCGCGTTATACAAATTATAATCTTAATCGTCGTTTCACAAAATAAAAAGTAACCCATAGAAATGGTACTAAATGGTACACGACGGCCATGCTGCTCCTTTAATGACAATACCGGCTGACAGCGGGATGGAGGGAAAACGTCATATATTCAAAATTGTGTTAAGTGGCAAAAAGCAAAACCGCTCGTGAACGAAAAAGTGCATTAAGTAGCTGCCGTGGGAAATGCCGGGTAAAAAAAGCCCCATCAAAACCAGCAGTTGCTTTTCGAAATGACAGCGTTTAGGTTCGTGCAACTTGTAAGACGGCAGTTGCGGGGTCGTAAGGCAAAGTCCAGTTTCAAGGAGACAATAACCTATCCGGCGTATAATAAAGTCCTTTAGATTCATGCAATACACCGCATCAGTATCATAATCATAAACGTGAATCGAAATGTATGAACGTGGAAAAAGAAACATACAGGTTCAAGTTAAACGACAGTCTACAATCCAAGCGGGATTTAAAGATGCATAGCCTTTACATTACCCGGAACAATATAACTAAGCGAATTTAATCCACAAATTACGACAATCATATAATTTAAGTGCAGCAGACAATAGTTAATAATCGATATCCAATAATTCCCCGCTAAATTAGCTGGTTAGGATATCGGACTACAAAAGGGGTCACGACAAAGCTTTTTGTGTGACCATTTTTGCCAATACGCATTATAAATAAAGTTATACTTACCTTTAACAAAATCTGTGAAGAAAATTGCTCCGAAACAAAATGACAAAGTACCTCTGTAAATATGAATATAAATTAATTTTTAATACTGCACAAGTTCCACCCTCTCGCGTCTTCCAGATCCCCAAACGTTAATGGCTACAGTGGCGCGAAGTTTGGTGATTGGCTGAGAGTATTTTGTTTTTAAATTATTTAATTTTCTGATTTGCTAAGGAGGAAACTAACGTTAGTTATGATTGGCTGGTAGCCCCGTCCAAAACCGGTATGCCCTTGTTCTTTATTTATGATGTCAGTTCATGCATTGAAACAAAATGGCGCCTGACGTTTGACAGCTTGTGACCCTACTGAAAAGCGATCTGAAACCAAGCTGTTTTTTTCATGATCAGGCACCTTTATTACAAAATAACTGTTTTTGTTTGTTTGCTGATATTTTACTGAATTAAATATGAAACAAATCATTTAGATGCACGAAAATAATTATTGGAATATTTATTCTTACTAAATTACCCGGATTATTCAGATTGCTAAATTAGCTAGTGCTGAGCTAATGTAAGTGAAGAGCTAGTTCATTGTCGATACGTCAGTAATTTCACTGACATCATGATGTGATTGTACGAGGAGGGCAACGTTATGGATTTAAACTACTGGTTCGAGTGCTTCCGGATTTTAGGGGAATCCTTTTTGAAGCAAGAGTGAAAATACGGGTTAAAGTACACGACACTCTGCCGCTAAGCTTGTTTAATAGTAATTCAAATACAAAACATTTTAATAGCAATATACACATTTGTGCATGCACTTTTGTTATTGAATGAAAATCAAAATGTACTAAACATTTTTAAATGCTTGAATATAACATTTGTTTACTATCGATGAACAGCAAAGTGTGTTTAAATCGCAGGGCACCTGCTCATTACACAACTGCTGTTCAACGCTGATTGTCGTCCATTATTTATACTTCCCAGTTCCACTGAATAGCTAAATGCATGTTTCTTTCAGTACAAACTTGGATATTTCAACATACATGCGATATATATGACTCAGTGAAAATTGTGTAGAGGAAACATCATATATATATTGTGATATAGAGGTTTTCCCCGAAGTGTGTAAAACATGAAACAATCCATAACAGGATGAGATATCACTGATTTTCTTTTCAATTCCATTTCATCCAGTATCAAGGCTGGTAACGCAGGTGCCAATCCCGTTATCCCGTGCTGGCCCAAACTTAACAGTAAAATGTACACAGAGAAGAGTGTTTCATGGACCTCCTATTTATAACAATACAAATGTTTAAATGACCAGCGGCCTGTACTACGAAGCGGGGTTACTGACCTATCGGGATAACTTGTCGGATTTAAGGCACCACAGTTTAAATGGACTTCATATTCGTTCACTTATATTGTCCCCAGGGTACCTAAAATCCGACAAGTTACCCGGTAAGACAGTATAACCCTGCTTCGTAGTACAGCCCCCCGGTTTTTAATTAATCGCAATTTTAACGTTAGAATTAATTCTTAAAATGAATGTCCATAAATACTTGACTCGAGCAAACGTCACACACACACAGCAGAGATGGGATCCAAACCCAAAGTTGCCAACTTGGGTCAGCTTTCCAATTTAAGACAAGTCTGCACAAACAAGCACACGCATTTACCTGTATGTAACAGTTTAATTACCTTCAAAATAGTCTGCAGGGTTTGCAAACTAGCCAAAAGCTTCTGATGTAGCAAATTTTAGGTTTATAATGCAATAATATTGATTTGCTGTAAGGTTTCTTGCGGGAGCCTAAGTTTGAAACCGTAAGAGTTGGCAACCCTGCACGCCCCTAACCCTAGTGGGAGACGTATGAAGCTGCGATGAGCCACATCATTTAATAAAACAAATACTAAAATATTTTAACATATACAGTTAATGCCGAACGGTTCACATTAACAATATAAAGCAACGCGAAAACCAGGAGGTTGACTTGGCTTGTAAGAATAGCTTTCCCCTGAGGTACGTGATGTAATGGAGTGTCTAATTTACACCCCTCCAACTTCAAGCAATTAGAAACCATTTTGGAAAAGAACAAGGGGGGGGACCTCCGGTTGGATTGCTTTCAATTCGCATAATGCGCTCTGGAGTCGTGAACCATGCAGTGAGGCATCTTCCTTCCTGTCTTACGTTACAACAGTTTCAGTCTCTGCTCCGGGACTCGGGCTGCCTGTCGACATCATCGGCGATTGCCTCAGTTTGTTCAGAGTTAATGCATGATCATTTAATCTCAATGCGTAAAATGACTAAGTGCAAGATTCTTGGACCTTGAATACACGCTTAAATACGCCGGAACCTTTTTTCGCTCCTACAATGCTTGAATAGCAGGTTAACTTGGCAATCGGATGAATCAGAGCGCTCGCTTTGTCTCCTCGCACCCCGCCGCATGGCTTCCTGTTCACGTTATGGGAACCGCAGCTGTAAGAGCGCCGCTCGGAGACCCGCTCAGTTACGGCATGCAAAACAGCAGGCTGCTCATCAGTACGCCTGAAGAGGGCATGGGCCTCCTTAAGACTTGCATCTCCTTTGCTCCTCAGGGAACATATTTTATTCGGTTGTTTAAATACACTTAACACAGGGAGCAATTGACTCCATGTTACAATGTGAATTAATGTCTCCCCATACACATTTCCCCAACAAAACTGCTGATCTCAACCAGTGTTATTTTCCCTCACAATGGGTGGTAACACCCCCCCTGGAACAAACCTAAATGCCCATGTTTTTGTTATATAAATACAGAACAACGATTTTGTTAATTACGTGATCCTTTAACCCCCGGAGCAAGAAAACGTCTCGCTTCTCGAGATTGTGCGCATTAAGCGTGGGATATAAGATATGTGAGGTTTACCTACGGTTTGTGTATTCTAAAATCGATACTACCATTACCTCGTTTTTAATGCGGTGAAATGGGGAATTATGCCGGGCAGTTATCCGGGATTGTTATTGTGGTTTCCTTTGATCACGCCTTAAAGTAATAAAATAAAATATGCGTAAGAGCTACACGTACAGTGCACACACCAATAAAACTGTGGTTATATATTGCAATTTTATTTCATTCGCTCAAACAAAACAATGTTAGCATGTAAGAAAATTCTAATTAATGAGAACGGTATGGTACAAGGTGAACGATAAGAAGATAACTGATTAATAACGAGTCTCAGAAACATTCAGTTGAATTTCTCCAGCACTAAAAGCCAAGCATTTGAGCCCCATTAACAAGTCTGAAAGTCCGAGAACATGGAGAGAAATTCACAACCAGCATTATGATTTTGACATTCCACCACAGATGATTTTAGACTCCCCCCAAAATGATGAGTAGCTAACATCGCAACGCCATTACAGACGCTGTGAAGAGGACAATGTTGCGTAACAGCGTCTAAATAATCTCAAATCTGTTAAAATAACTGTAGAATGAAGAAAAAAAAACATATGTATGAGGTTATGACAACTTCTAGAGTTACTAGTCATTTTAATCAACATATTAAATGCAACTTCAGAACAAGGCACAAACCATAAAGATCACAAACAGATTTATCCATGTACAGATGCATTTTACCTTGATTGAAATACTCTACTTTCCAAATAACAGGACTTGATATCACTTTCTTCCTCTGGACATCAGACACAGAAAGCTTAGATGGAAATGGCATCATTTTGGGTAAAATAGTGAAGAACTTTGGTGAGCTTGCCCTGCTGCTGTGCAAAAGCCATTTCTTGCAAGCAGTATACTATGAATCTGTATGGGCTTTATTTTATTTCTTTAATTTTTATTTTATTGAAGTGCAATCAATGCTGTAAACACAGACGCTTTGATCCAGACAAATACTGGGTTAAAAAAGTGAAAACTGAACCACAACTCCTTTGCTTTCAATGGAGATATGAGCAAAGACTTCAAAAAATATACAAAATATTAATTTGCTTTGTATGGGGGGGAGGACAAGACCGATTCAGAGGGATAAGGCCATTAGTCATGGCAAAGAACAGAAGGGACCAACTCCCTGGTGAATCTGAAGTCCTTTATAAAAACATAACTATGGTTAAAATTACTGCATGAGATCG
>JAABNX020000006.1:0-10590 GCA_015163995.2 Mormyrus lacerda | reverse complement strand
ATCGATAACTTGTGAATAATTTGGCCAGCCGTTGTAAAATTACCCGCCCCCCCCCCCCCCAATCTATCCCGCCTGCCAGGTAACAGGTGTGTTCCGAGCGCTTCCTAAACCACAGTGTCATGTTTCACAGCCAATTTTCATCATGCTCTTAATTACACTAACGGGAGACATTCACCAATATTGCACATGGACCTCTAATCACCCGGCCTTGGCACTTATCTAACTCCTCAGGAATTCGGCGATGAGTTCCCGAGAAGAGTGTTACTTTCATCTAACCTCCTGGCATTCTCCGCAGAGAAACAAAGCAGCACAACCTGTTCCTCTCCCCATGAGCTCAGAAACGAAACATTAGCAATAAAAAAGTACCATCAAAACAAAGCGAAGACGGGCTTTGCTTCCGTTAGCAGAAATGAAATTCCAGAGGCATTTCTGCCGAAGGTCCCCTGGAAGGGACTTTAACACGTAGCCGTGTTAAACCACCACATCTCTGATGGGAGCCTTTGCTTGGCCTCCTGAACAAACATGGGCCATCTGTCTTCAAATGAACCGCTTGCCATGAAAACAAACCTATAGATGCGATTATGGCGTGACTATTACTTTATCATTTTACTGATGCAGGCACAGGAGTGTCCAGCTTTCTTATCTTCACGCCCAATGTGAGAACTCCAATTTTAACCAGCATTTGATAGACGGTGGGTGATTCAGGACAACGACTCGCATTAACCCCGACCAGACCAATAACTGTGGTTCTTCATCTAAACAATGCCTGACAGTGATAGTAGGTAGTACCAAGGTGATGAATCACATTTTTAATCACTGGGAGACACGGGAAAAATTAAAACCCTGTCAATAAGCTGGTTCAAAGACGAAAGAATATCAACAGAAGTGGTGCTAATCCGGCTCAATGAGAAGCCAAGATGGCACATTGAGAGCCGGAACGGCAAGATGGCACTCTGGGCCACACAGCCTTTTCACGAGGCTCGCCTCTCTCACACCCCACCTTCCCCAAGTGACACCCAGGCCGACCTTGTACCCACGACAGCCCCCAGCAGAAATCCCTCTCCCGCTAACGGCGCTACCGAGTTTAGCTTATAAAAATGAGTCGTGAGATCTGCTTACTTTCAGGCAGCGAAGGCAGTTTGAACAGATACATGGCTATACGTCTGCTTTCCAGGCCGGCGGTTGATGAGATTGGAAATCACTTTGCAGCCCCCCCCCCAGGTCTATAACTGACAAAAAGCAGAACAAATGGGATTGAAGGTAGTGATCAGTCTCTCCCGGCTCCGGCCTGACAGCTGCATTTGGGTGCTGCGTAGCTGCTTCATCGAGCCAGTTTGCCAAGTAACAGGCCGACCGAAGTTGCACTGAAGCACCACTGCAGTCGGTCAAGCAACCAATCACCCAACCAACCAACATACCAATGGCCCAACCGAACTAGAAAAAACAGGCTCCTTGTCAAACGGACCACACTTAGTAGCCTGTTTGCCATGAGCTTTAGCGTCTAGCCCAGACTTGCAGCAAAAAGCTTTGCTCTAACACCCTGTGAGTTTGCCACTACTCTGAAAGGTGGGGCTAGACCACAACATGGAAAGAAACAGAGGCTTTGAGGCCTATGAGTATTCTCCACACGTCATCATAGAAGGGAAAACAGTCAAACTAGGTGAGCAGTTGCCATGACAGCCTGACTATGAGAGCCATGCACGTCTTCCACTGCAAAATTCTTTGGAGGGAGTTGGTTGCATAGGTAAAAGCTCACCATGCCAGCGTACCCCTGACACTGTGGGCCCTGAGCACAGTACACTCAATTCAGCCAACAGCTGGACACTTGACGAGCCACCCTCCAATCTTGAGGGACCTTCTTGAGACCCCCTTTTGATGTGAACATCCCACCCGCAGTACAGACCAACCAGAAGGTAACAAAAGGTTCACGGCAAACATGAGGCAATGAATGCCATTTCACTGAGCTCTCCTTCTGGGCTAAACAAAACAACTGAAACACTAAACAGTGTTTATAAAAACTTACAATCAAGAAAGCTAATCTTGTAATGCTGTTACAGGACAAACCCTGTATTCTAGATGAGTGTTTACCTTTCAAATAAAACCATGGGTTGACGGAGGAACTAAGCTTCAGCCTCGAAACTGATGATTGGTTGGAATTACCAGTTGGCGACACTGTGATACATTCCAAGCTACCCCGACTCCCCATGTAGGCTGGAACCTGCAGTCATCCACTCAAGGTGAGTTGCAGAGAACTACATTTCTATATGATTCCAGAACTCAGCCTGCACCCGCCTCCCAGCTACCCTGAAAAACTCAGCCTACCCATACTTAAACTGCAGCACTTGGATTCAAAAAAGTACCTATATTATTTCTGGCCCATCATCCACACACTTACACAGATTTAAAACATGGTAGGCTGAGGGATTGGAATTTACTCACATGCTTTGCATTAGCCAATAAACAAACTTGCAGCGTTCTTCAGAGGAAGGGCATCAACAGTGCAAAATCAGTAGTAAAAAGACATTTGGCTGATAGTCTTAAAATCAAAAAAGTAATCAAAATCTGACCTGACTTTTTTGACCTTAGCTACTCTTCAGGAATGGAGCGCCGGACTTTTTTGCCCTGCACTCCAGTCATGAAATCCAGCTACATCCTAAATGTCATTCAAAGGACTACTTACATCAAGTACATAAACTTAATCTGCCTATTTACATTCAACTTCAAGTCACTCTGAAGAGGGTCTGCCAAGCACGTGTCTGCATCAAGTGTCAAGACTTGATTACACACACGTCCTGCTGTTTCCAAACTGGAACTCGTACTGAAAGCTGCATGGATGGGGTTAATAGCCTGTCATCATGTGCAGCTGCTCGCCTCTTCTCAAGCAGATGGATCTAATGGACTCCTAAACTCTTACACACCCTTTTCCATTCATTTTGGCTCAGCTGTAAATAAAGCCGGATGTGTTTCGCGGATCTTGCTCCTCGTTAACGATCCAGCCTCAAGTGCAAAATATTGCACAGCAGATCTGGGGGACATGACCTGTGCTCGCCCAGGCCCAACACGGTACTGAGCAACCTTGGACCACGGTTGGGGAATCCCAGCCACCAAGGTCCCACAGGCCATAAAAGGGAGACAAGGTCTCCACCCCAATGCGACCACTTGAGGGTAAGCTTCGAAGAACTTGGGCGGCAATCATACAACGATCTGGGCAGCTACACAAGTGTACAAGTGGTAGACCATTCCATGCAGAGCCCAAAAGGTCAAATGAGAATAAAACCACAATTCACAAAAGAACTATATAGAAAGGACCGGGAATGTATAATACGTTATTATATATAGCCATCTAAGCCATCTCCAAGACAGCCCGGGCGAGAATCTCCACCATATCCTCTAGCAACCTTGAGCCCCCCCCCCCCCCCCACGAGCTCATCCAAGCACTCCAGCTCACCTGATGGTCCTGGATCTTCCGACCCACCACCCTGAAGGCGTTGTTCCCCGTGTGATGGTAGATGTGGACCCGGCTGAAGCCCGCAGAGCCCCCGGCTGGGACCCATTTCTTGTTGGCGTCGTCATACACCATGACAGCAGCCCGTGCCTGACAGATGCTCTGTTCACTGCAGGGGGTGGGGGGGGAGGGCGGGGCATCAGGGAGACAGTGTCACACATCAGGTGAAGGCATGCGCAATTCCCCCCCCCACCCCAAAAATAAGAAAATGTCAGTGAGACATTCTCTCCACTGCCCCCCCCCCCCAACTGAACAAACCTAATAAAAACGTGTTATAAGTCACACTCATCTGGCAGCACAGAGACACGGCAGGGCCGGGGGGGGGGTCCACCAAGAAGACCCCGAAAGAGGACTTTCTAAGAGGTTAGTGTAGTCGACGTGGGCCACCAGCCAGATGCTTGTGTCTGACTGGGCCCACCAACGCCACCGGACTGTGAGCGGCGACTCAGCATTGTCCTCCGGCCTATTGGGACATCACCAGCTGACCAGCACCATACGCCCACAGAATACTCGTGTGCACCACTCCTCCTTGCCAGAAGGGGAGGTGCTTCATAGCAGCTTCGGTATTCATTTCAGTTTTCCTTTTAAAAAAAAAAAAAAACAACCTTGGGACTTTCCCCTCCAATATTCTACCAGCATTTGCAATTCTAGAACCACAGAGAAACGAGACTCACCACATTAACCGCACGGGTGAGTAACGTCAGGGTAAACCGGACTAAGGACAACTTCCGAATGACATCTGGCAGATGAGATGTGTCCCGTTCCGGAAGTAGCACATCTGCCATAATGAACCAGTAGAGGTTCATCCACTGGGAATGAGGAACAGACCGGCTGGTAATTAGTGCAAGAACAAGCTGCCTTGGACACTCTGGGAACCAAGGGGAGCTCAGCCGCTGCGGACTCAGGGCACAACAGGTTTGGACTGTGCCTGGGACGGGATGAGACAAGGAGTGAGCTCTTTGCAAGAGAGACATCACGTTTATCGGGGGGAGGTGCATTTAGCCCACGTATGAGCATCACACAATTCTTTAATAATAGCGGTCAAACTTGACAGAAATCCATCATAGTCTTTTCATACGAATATTTAAAGTGCCAAGGATCCCCCGAAGCTCATCTAAGGACGCTGTCAGAAACAAAGACACTTAGGGTGAAGACAGGGGCAAGTTTGGTGTGGATGGGTTAACAGCCTGTCATTCCTTCACGTGGGATAAAATTTGCCATTTTCACACCTCCCTGAAGAAAATAGTGCTACAATGGGAAGCATCTGTTTTTGAACACACATGTCCGCGCACAGGCAGCCAGAAGACTGGGCGTGCGTGATTTCAAATACAAACAGACATTTTCTGGCTCATCATCTTCAGGTCACCGAACCCCAGACGTGCCCCGCCCCCCACATTGAACTCCGGGGCCACCTGGGCCACGTGTGTCACTCGGTCACCGTGACCCTCACCAGACTCCGTGCGCCATGTGGTCCGGGGGAGGAGTGATGGAGGGGTAGAGGGATGGGGTGGGGGGACGTGTGGCTGAGTCACCCGCTGGCTTGCTCAGGCAGGGGGCCAGAGGACACTTCATGACCAGGCGGTGGTTCAGAGGAAGCCAGACCCGGGCGTTAGGGACTTGGGGGGGGGTCAGAATATCATTTTTAAATAGTTAAGTGGTCTCATTTATTGATCGCTGCATACATCCTGCTGATAGATTTCTCTATTATTTAGCCACAAAATGACACCCACCCACTTAACAATGCCCTTCCCCCCCTCCCCTCGCACATTCATGACCAAGCTGCCAAATTAAAACCCATCAATGCGTATGAAAAGTGACAAACAGGCCTAGGCAGTGATGCTCGGACCGCGACGGTGCTACGCGGCGTCACCAAAACCCAGCGCCTGACTGACAGGGCGATGCTTCTTAGGAATACCCATGTGCGTCTCCCCGTGTCACAGTCAAGTCACTCGACTGATCAGGGGACCCACAGACGCAGCAGACCGGACTCTGGGTTTCAGGCGGCTCGGATTGTAAGCTCTTGCAGATTGGATTCCCACAAGGGAGCTACTGAACTCCCAAGAACGGTGGGTCAAAAACAGGCAGGAGTAAAAAAATATTTTTATATATAAAGTGCACCTTCATAATGCATTCATACATCATTCATAAGCGGCATGCAAGTACACCTTAACATCCCTTAACAGCTTTAATATACTTTAATAACAAACATTAAATGATTATACAATGTCTGTTACTATTATATAATGTTTGTTATTAATGTATATTACAGCTGTTAAGGGATGTTAGGAAGTTAACATATACATGATGTTTATGAATGTTTTATGAATACTTAATGAATACATTATGAAGGTGTCCTGAACGTTTTATGAATGCAATATAAAGGCATTATGAAGGTGCAGTTAATGTAAAGCGTCAAAAAAAAATTTAAGTGTAATGTAAAGGAAATTATATATATAATATTTACTTATTTATTCCTGAGGCTCTAGCAAACACCCAAGCCTGTTTAACACAGGACAGGAGTCTGGAAAGTAATTCACTGCACTAAGCATAATCATTACTATGATTAAAATACCACAACCAGGTATAATAAAGCACCAAAGCAACACCCCCAGCAAGATAAACATCATTAAAAAAATAAATAAATAAAAACAAATAAAATATTGCCTCCAGCTCCAAACACCTAAAAGACTATCTGATCAACATGCAGAAACGCAGCTCTGGGCCGTCGGCTCATCCCTGGGTACGTGCTCCCTGTAAGCTTCAGGCAGACGGGGCACCGCAAGGCCAAAGCAAACGATCTCCGCTCATTATCCTAAGTCCCGCTCGCCGGCGCGCCTAGCGCCGAGGACCCCGCCGTGACACCGCTCTGCTAAAGCGAACGGGATCACAGGAGTTTTTTTTTTTGGGTAATTTTTTAACATTTTCATTAGCACCAGCATTCCCAAGAAGGCGGGTAACATGAAAAGGGCCAAGGACTGAGACGGGACCAGCCAACAGCGGCAAAGTCGGACCCCTGCGGGGCAGAGGGGAAACCGGGCACTGGCAGACAGCCTCAGGCATGGCGCCCAGGCCTCCGTCTCACAGCCCGCAAGGGGCGATCCTGCATGCATTTGTATTTTACCCACAATTCCATCCCAGGGAATAACAAGCTTTTCCACTGGAGCAAGCTGTAGCATCCACTGCCATCCTTCTCTGATCTTGCCTTTTATCACATTGTTCACACTGCCAACAGCTTCAGTATTCGGTGCAGATTAATTGCACCTTTTTCGAGGGTTTGGGGGGAGAGGGGGCAAGGCAGCACAGCCGCTGCTCTCACGCTTGCTGCCCTCCCCCCACCCCACAGCACAAACACGCTGTCCTCTTTTTGTGCCACATAAACAGATACAAAACAGAAGACAGTCCTAAACACACTAAATGGCTATTTACTTGCCATAAAAAGGGCCCTTGTGCAGAACTCCATAACAAACTGGAATTAAACAACCTGGGAGAGCAAAACCTAAACCCCCCCCCCCAAAGAGCAGATCTCCCATAATACCGTGCAGACTCAGCCACCAAAGGCATAAGCTCATGTTTTCATAGAGAGCAGGGCTTTTAAACAATACAGCTGAATGGGGTGGGAGGGGGGGGTTGGATTGTCAGATTAACTTAAAATGATCTAGTGCCACAATCAGGCACCCAGAGGCTTCCATCCTCGTTGACTTCCAACGGCCACGACGCCACAAATGAGCCTGCACTATATTTAAAAATTCTGACACTGCTCCCCAAAAAGCAGAAGCAGCGCTGCCAGGAGTCCGCGGCCTCAGCGGGAAACTACAGGCCATTAGAACAGCAACCGCCAAATTCCTGCTCCAGAACCACAGCCCTTTTAATATGGCCTGTAACCCTACACGGACCAGAGCCGTACCACTATGGGAACAGACTACGGGAAATATTTCCACATGCCCCGCCCCTCATGCCATGTTCCCCGGACACAAGACGAGAACGGCCTAATTTGCTAATGGATCCTCAGTACGGCCCGGGATGGAGAAAAGGAATGTGGACCGGGTTGCACCCCGAACTCCTTCCATGGCTGTCGTTAATGGTAATAAGACACTTGGTGGTACAGGCCGGCTTCCAGCCAGGCTGAAGTGTTTTAAAAGTCCCCTAAACACCCAATAAAGAAAGTGCGGTGCAGCACCGCATATCGTCCCACTGGCTGCACTTCCCGTCCCGATAATGAGCGTGCTCAGTTAGGGCCCCGGCTACCGACAGCGCGGCTCCCGTCCCCTCGCTCGCGTGCGACATCTGCCTTAGTGACACAAACAACAAAAGACCCGCATGGAACTGGAGGAACCACACAGACAGGCCAGCGCAGGTTACTAGGGGGAGGGACCAAATCACTGCTCAGGATCAGGTGCGGCAGCCACCCAACTTTGGCATCTTAGTCAAGGGGTAACACCTGCGAGGCCCATAAGCACCACTTTTATAAACACATGGCAGGGAATCTCAACATGTAGAAGCGCAAAGACTACAATTCCCACAATCCCCCTCGTCAACCAGCTTCTCTTGAACTGGATATCATTTACCACCGCGGCATAGTACTAAAATCTTTAAAAGAAATGCATGACGGGCACTTCTAAAACTCAAACTGGCCACCTGAGTCATAACCCTAAATAGCAAAACCTAAAATAAGTTTAAGAGCAAGTTTGCAGTCCGCGATTATACATACACAGGTCATAGGTGATCTTGGCGCCCAGCGACTTTAGAAACGCACTGATAGCGGGATGGCGAGGCAAATCACCCGGGTTTCATCGGAAACATGGGGAAGAGAGCAGGCTGCAGCAAAAAGAACGTGGGACAGCGTGAAGCAGTTTTTACATGGAAAGAAGTTCTGATCTCTGTACTCAGCAATTTGGAGAAACTAATTCTGGCATCAAGATGAAAACACAGACTTGCTAGAGAAAGCCCCCCACAGGTCTGTAACCTTTATTTTGGGGGGGGGGAGGGGGGTAGAGATGGGCGTTTCACCAGCTCAGAGAAACAGACATGTGCTTGCAGTCCAACAGAAACGAGAACTGAGTGTTGTGAAACCCAGCAGAGCAAGTTCTGTCAGCCGTACTGGACTTTTCTGCTGTGCCCTCAGCATGAACTGGTGTACAGGGGTGTGCATGTGTGTCTGTCTATGTGTGAGTGTGTGTATGTGTGTGTGTATGTGTGTGTGTATGTGTGTGTGTGTGTGTGTGTGTGTGTGTGTGTGTATGTGTGTGTGTACACACAGTCAATGATAATATGCTTGTAGAACCAGATACTTTGGGCTGATGAGAGACTTATTTCCACCCTGTTTATCCATTCATTTATTCAAAACCCAAGAAAACTTCAGCTTCTCCCCAAGGCGGCTAGCTTAGCGGATAAGGAGCCGGACTGGTGGTTCACTGCTTGTTTAACTGGGAAATGAGCAGAGCCCAGTGCTGTAGAAGAGATGGAGGAATATCGAATGCCTGTAGTGACTTGCATGCACAGCTAAGTCATTATCATTTATGAATATAAAAACCCCCAGAATTCCCTCCCGTACGCCCCTGACCGCCGAAATGCCACCTCCGACTGCATTCGCTCCAGCTACACTCCTTCACCCGCCTTTCCAGCGGGCTCTCCTCCAGTCTTTTTATAGGCTGAAAAACTACAGCCGTCACCGTAGCAACACTGTGTACGTGGGTGGGTTTTAAGTATATCCCTTCTGTGATGGGGGGGGGACTGAGAAACACAGATACACTGCACGCTTCCCCCCACCAGACACAGCATGTATATCAAAATCAGGAACTGGAGAATCATGAAACAGCAAATACAAGCACAGCCTGTACATCCTACAGGTGCTAAGAGGTTAGCGTCCATAAGGCTGGGGAGGAGGGGTTCAAAGGTCTAACACAAAGCTACATTCGCCAGGGGCCAAATCCCGGCTCTTATAGGCGAGACCGGGAATCAGCAAGACACTCCAGCCAAGGGTGATGCACAGGCTGTCGCTTCAGGGTCGAGCTCACATTCACACACAGCCCCGGTGTCTGCAGAGAAAGTTCCGGTTCACCGCGCGACACCCTAACTGCGCGAAGGCCGCCCCCGAAGACGTGCGGCCGCTTCCGTTTACCCAACACAGGCACCTACATGGCAATGACCAAGAAGCCAAGCCGGCCCAGAGAGACGGCAATGACTTCCAATATCTACCACACCAAACACTGCAGCTCGACTATTCCTCCCCAGACTTTTAAGGGAATCTCAGCTACCACATGCTCCTTAACCAAGGCTATGTGCGCAAGTGTGAACACGATCAGCATGGTCATGGACTCTGAAAATCACTTCCTGCACCCAGTAAGAACCTTCCAGTAAAAAGGACACAAATAAGTTGACACCTCCTGCAACCCTTAAGAGTTAAGCTGACAGTTCAGTTTTAGTCTTTTAAGGTGTTTGAGCACACTCTCTGATGCACCACAGTTTTGAACTTGCACTATACTAGCCTTATTAACCCAGTGTTTCCCAATTCAGTATTCAATGAGTGACCCACAGTCGGTCCATTTTGTTACTCAGCAAAAACATGCACTGTCTGTGGGTCCCCAAGGGCTGGGATGGGAAACACACCTCTAACTCACCCTCCACCTGAGAAAAAAAACCTCCAATTTCAAATAGGCTACACAAGAATGGTCACTTCACGCAACCTGAAACAGAGGCCAGCTGACGGTCTTTTCAAAAGCGCCGGGCAACACAACAGCAAAGAGCTTGCGAGCGGATTGGCTGGAGAAGCACAGGAACCAAAATCGTCCCGTACATGTGCAGCTGCAGCAGTGGACAGATGGGAGGCTATATTTTAAGCTACATTAGTCAATCTGGATTAGTGTCTGGCAAGCAAACTCTCATAAAAATAGAACCAGAAAGCATGAGCGGGACGGGCAGTAAAAACCAAAAGCGTCGGGGGATATCCAACTAGGCGGTGGCAATCTCAGCTGTGCGGCGTTGCAGAAACGCAATGGCGATCCTTCACTGTCACGGAGCAGCCAAGCTGGACAGTGGCTGGCTGATATTTACATGGGGGTGGGGGCCATGTTTCAGCTAAAGAAGAA
>JAABNX020000005.1:458618-478175 GCA_015163995.2 Mormyrus lacerda | reverse complement strand
ATTAATAATAACACTGGTAGGGGGGCCCAACCTCATATTTTGTCATAGGGCCCAAAATTGCTAGCGGCGCCCCTGGGTTCAGCTAACAGCTGATGGGGCTCCTGCGTTTCCACAAGCAGCACCCGTAGAAACTCGTGGCTTTACAGAACTTCATTCAGAGTGGCATTGTGGGTCACGGAACTAATCAGCCATCAACACCCAGGACAACCCAAATTCTATCTAAGTCGGATATTCTCTTTTCTCTGTGGTATCTTCATCAGTTTAAAGACACTGCCATTAGAGATTTTTTTATTGCAGTAACTATTATGTATGCTGATAATTTATGGATGTTTATTATTTTAATTAATAAGTAAACTGCAGGCTTCACTCACGCCAATGAGTTTAATGTCCAAGGCAATAAACTTAATTATAGTCCGCTAAAATTCATGTTCAGATTACACATGACCATTTTATATCTTCTGGCAGAATGGACAAGAAAATGAACCTCGCAAATAATAATAAGTTTATTAGTCTTGCTTTTGTTCTTTTTTTTGGAGGGGGGCAGGTTTAGGATCCTTCTTGTTGCTCTGGAGGTTAACTGCCACTGGACACAGTAATAAGCCGTCTGTGTTGGACCCTTTTTAATACAAAACAACTGACATAACTTCTTTAAACACAACAAGTATTTAGTTGGGCAGTTCATTTATGTCTGTCCTGGTCTAATGCCGCTGCCCGTCTCCTCAGTCACCAAGGCAAAGCTTTTGTAGGTTTCTTCAAATCATTGCGGCTCGGGCATTTAAATTGGCATTCTGGGCTGGCAGCGTTTCTCACGAAGGCATAGGGAGCAGAGGGGGTGTCACGCCAGCACTGAAAGTAGGCAGAGCCCAGCCCTCCGAGGAAGCTGTAGGGCATTGCGGCTGAAAGCCCCCGATCGGCGGCTCGGGGCGTGTTTTTCTCATGTGGGTGTTCCCGGGGAGGACGTGGGCGGCGACGCGGCTCAGACTCAGGCTCCGGCCGTCCGTGGGAAACGAGTTACAAGGGATCCGCCGAGTCACCTGGACGCACACGAAGCGGCGACTGCACCATGAAGAGACCCTGTGAGGAGACCAGCTCCGACAGTGACATGGATGAAACCATTGATGTGGGCAGTGAGAACAATTATTCAGGGTAAATGATTTTATTGTGTTAATGTGCTGTTGGTGCGCGCACGTGTTATTTCAATAATTTGCAAAAAAAGTTTTAGAAAAGTTTTAAGAAGTTGTCGGCAGCATGTGCGTGCGCTCATTTACTTGGTGCAAAACTGCTTTTTAAAAATTTTGTTGCCAAATACAATAAAGTACAACTAAATCGTCACAGATTATTTATGGTACTTTGTTGTGCATCCTTAAGTGAAATCTGTTCTTATTTTAACATGCAAATGCACAACATCAGCATGCGATTACAAACAGCGATCACAAATGTAAAATGAAATCGTTTGAAATTTTTGTGAAATATAAATGAATCGTTGCAGGTTTTTTGAGTTTATTAGGTTTTTTTGTTTCATTTCCTGAATGTCATATTTTTACAAAATAATGTAGACTGTATAGAATAATATAGAGTATTACATAATACTAAATAAATACAAAGACTGTTTTTAATTTTTTTTATGACAGCGGCGGTTCCGTTATTCGATCAAATTCTCCGACAACAACCTCCCAAGTCATGGCACGAAAAAAACGACGAGGGGTGATTATTATTATTATTATTATTATTATTATTATTATTATTATTATTTGTAGTGGTAAGTAGTAAAGGTGTGAATATGGCACGTTTTGTGAAACTATACATCAGTTAATGATGCTTGTAAATGCTAACAGTCTTCGCTTGTTTCAGATAATCGAAAAAAGACGGAGAGATCGAATTAATAATAGTTTATCGGAACTCCGTCGACTAGTTCCCACCGCATTTGAAAAGCAGGTATGTTTGCAGTGACGCACAACGGCAACATCACGTATCATTACCGTTATGATTGTTGTGACTTCGACTGGAACAATAAGAATGAGATGAAGCAGGTTGTGATTATTAGCACGATTTTGGTTATTGTTGTTATTAGCAATGTCAGATGATTATCCAGGGGATCATGTTTTTCTTTTTTTTTCTTTTTTTTCTTTTCCTTCAGGGATCTGCTAAACTAGAAAAAGCAGAAATATTGCAGATGACAGTTGATCACCTGAAGATGCTGCAGGCCACCGGAGGTAAAGGTAAGGAGATAATTGACTGCTATTTTCCGCCATACTTTGTAGTGAAATCCGAGCGAGGAGCTCCTTTGACAAGATTAAAGGAGTGGAAATCAATGCTAATGGCAGGATTGAACTCGTGGGAAAGCGCGGCCGGCACAAAAGGAGCACTTGACCCCCGGATTGTGTTTGCTTTCATGAGTCCGTGGGAGGGAGAGGGCCGCATTCACCGGTCGGCCTATTGAGGACTTGTTTGGGGTTTCCAGAGGGTGTTAAAACCGGTGTGCTGGGGAGACAAAACAAACACAAACAGCAGAGCACAGCATGGCCTGTTTAGGTTACACCTCCGGCTCGGCGGGAGTCTGGCAGGCGGCTTTTGACTGGCCGTGCCTTTCCCATTGACCGCCGGCTGCCTTCAGGAGGCCTGAGAGCCATGCGCGAGTGCCGTACTTACAGATACTTACCGCCGTATCTCCCGTCCTTAGGCTACTTCGATGTCCACGCCCTCGCGATGGACTTCATGAGCATCGGGTTCAGGGAGTGTCTGACAGAAGTGGCCCGGTACCTCAGCTCTGTGGAGGGCCTGGACACAAGCGACCCACTGCGCATGCGCCTGGTTTCCCACCTCAGCACTTGCGCCACCCAGAGGGAGGCCGCCGCCATGACGTCTTCCATGGCGCACCACCCGCACGCACTGCACCCGCACCAGTGGGCCGCCGCCTTCCATCCCCTACAGCAGGCCTTCCTCCAGCAAAACGGACTCCCCACTGCCGAGGCCCCGGCCGGCCGGCTCGCCGACGTCCCCGCGCGTGGCTCGGCGCTCCTGGCGGCCGCCTTCTCCCCCGCGGACTCAGCCCTTAGGGCGCCATCTGCTGGCAGTGTGGCACCCTGCATGCCCCCGCTCTCCACCTCCCTCCTCTCCCTGTCGGCTACGGTGCAGGCTGCCGCTGCCGCCGCCGCCGCTGCCCAGACCTTCCCGCTCTCGTTCCCTGGAGGATTCCCCATCTTCAGCCCCAGCATGACGGCTACATCCGCGGCCTCCTCGGACGCCAGTCCCTCGCCGTCGACCCCCTCGGAATCCCAGCCGGGTGCCGGGGGCGGGAGCGGTAGTAGAAGCAGCAGCAGCAGCAGCAGTAACAGCAGCAAACCCTACCGGCCTTGGGGGACGGAAGTGGGGGCATTTTAACCCTTTGCTGTTCGGACGTCTTGTGTGGCTGGAAGCCGTTCCACACTCTTGGACTGAAACATCTCCTCGCTCTTTCATTGGATATATCTCACCCTGTCTGTGAACTTTTGACACCTGTTTTTTCTTTCGCCTGGTTGTAGTACATGAGGTGTGGAAAAGTACAGACATCATTTCACCCAATGTGAACCTAACAAACAACACTAACCCTTAAGTCTGACTGAATTTTACTTTTTTTAAGGTCTGGTAAATGGAAACCGGTGGATCTTTTTGATTTATTTGTCAGTTTCTTACTCTTTTCATCGTTTTCTCCAAGCTGTTAGGAGTAGGAGTCTGGCCCACACTCTTCTTGTCCATTAGGATCTTTCCGTACATACACGTGAACATTTATGATTCTGTTTCGATTGGTCGGCTATGTGTGGCATCAGACAGCTGAGGTAGCCATGATACCTAGAATATTTCTCCAATAATCCAAAGTCTTTGATTTTTTTACGGTTCTATATCGCAGTTAGGAAAATATCGATGATATCCGTTCAAGAACAGAACTACAGCCCAAGACACTGTGATTTCTGATTTGCTCTTAGCTGTAACAAATAGAACTATGACCATTGTAGTCAGCAGGATATTGCCTCAATGTAGTCTGGGGCCGGGCTGCACACACACACACACACACACATACGCACACACACGCTTACTCACATACACAATAGACAATACAAGTGGTTTTGAGTTTTCAATGAATCAGAAAAGAAAACCTTGAAGCAAAACCAAAGGTCAGTGAGATAATCAGACAAAGTGAAAAATATGGTGTGTTTTAATCTATGAACTAATTAAAAAGCCTGTAAATAATTATATGTTTGAGATGGTAAAGTAGGAGCTCTATCAGAGATTTTAAAGTCTTTTATTAGGATGATGCACTTCACTCTTCAGCTTTGTGGAGAAGGACTCAAACCCTCCAGGAGAGAATGTACATGAAACACGCAGGAAAAATAAAAACAAACACTAAGAATAGTATTACCTATAACTGCTGTAATGTGTTTCACTTTTTTAGTGTTTCCCACCTTGTGTTGTAAACTGTAAAACATTTCTATGCAAACAGAAGCGCTGAAGGTGTCACTTATTAAAAACAAACACTTCTCTTTTTTTTGGGAACATGTCGACATTCTTGGCATCCGTGCTCGTGCTTGCAAACCCCAGCAATCCAGCCACCACATCTGCTCGTGGCACGATATTCCTGGTGAGAGCCGGTATATGGTATGCCGGGAGGAATGTTGTGGGGAATATCGACAGACGACTGCCACGAAGAATGCACGCAGCCTTTTTCCATTGATGAAAAACAAACTCCCCCAGTGTGCTATTTAGGCGATGGAGAACAAACAAACAAGCCACATTTGTGGTATTTATGTATTACAAGGATATCGGGACTCTTTTGACTGCTCTTACCACAGACTGCGGTTAAAGCCCATTAATCTGACGTCCCAACGCAAACAAAGTACCATCGTATTGGTCTTCGGGCTGAATGTCTCTTAAATTGCTGTAATTAACATCGGTATGAAGGGATTCAAATTATAAGTAACAAAGACCGAGTGATACTTGCTTGCGTTGACAGTCAAACTTAAAAACAAGACAATTTGAGGAAACGAGGCACAAAACAAATGATCAACTATCATTTTAATTTTTAAATTGTATAGTTTATTGTAGGCCTACTAGTGCCGAGTTAAAAGCAATGCAGTAAGATATAATAAAAAGTACTTAACATTTAATTGGATGGTGTTTTTTCAATGTAACAGTAATACGGGCTGATTTTGGAAATAGCACTGCTTGATTTACGGTAATATCTCAATATCGTGATTTTTAAGACAAGTTTCTTGCTGTATATTATCCCTCATTCGAAAGAGCACCAATTGTTGAGCGTTTATTCTAAACAAAATCAGAAAAAAAGACAATTTCCGAACTATAGTTTTAGGATAACAGCACGCAGCTCTGTTCAAGCAGCTCGAAAATGTGTGCAAAGGCGCTGACCTGCCTGAAACATACTGAAGGTTTCACGATCAGGCAACACATGAAAGCAAAACAACTCCGGTCACTCCTCGCAAGATGGGTCTTTATGCGAGGCTAATCCACTCTCTTTATCCCGAGGTCTGTTAGAAAGATTTACATTAGTAAATCACTGTCACACCATTAAATTCCTTAAGAGAAAAGTATCAGCATTTCCAAGTGAATGGGGATTACGACAAACAGCGCCTGCTGTCCACCGACAACCATGGGAACAGCGCTCGGCTATAAATCCGCGGGTTATCTGCCCCGCTCCGGCTGGTTCTCACGCCGGGGTCCGCCCTTTGAAGTGGCCGTCATAAAACAGTTACACATGATCGCTGGGCACAGAAACATCAAATACGCGGCGTGCATGGCGTGGAAATAGACACAACGAACGCAAATAATCACCTTATTATGAACAAGGAAGCATTAATTAACCCATTAATAATAAAGGTGAAACCCAAATGTAAAAGAGTTCTCTGATCATGAAGTTCAAAGGGATTACGTGATTCGGTTGCTGAAATTTTTCTGACTTCTTTTCACAATGATTATTGCGGGGGAAAAGCATAATAAAACATTGAAATAATTAGGACTAACTAGCAAATTGTGCAAATGACACAGCACAATGTATGAAATTAAACATTAATTTCAAATGTAAATGTTTATTTCACGTTACCCAGAAATGCATACAATTTTTAATGGTAACTGTTTACAAAAGGATTGTTTTAAAATTATATGACTTGTTACAACAACTACTGATAAAGAGTATATATTCCTCTTTCATGTTACTTTCTGCCCAATCTTAATATTTTACTAAGCTATAGTAGGATATATTAATAATACAGTGCTTTGTAAGCATTAATCACCGTTATACCCATATTTTTTTGTCTTCGTTTTTAATAAAGAAACCTTAACAGTGTTCTAAAGTACTTTTTAAATTGTTGTTGCTGTTCACATAAATAAAGGCTCGTGCCAGAGGCGTAAAATACCGTTTAGTGAATAAACAGTTTACAAGGACAGTCCAACAGATTAAGAAAGGGACATCTATTAAAAAAAGACCAAATATGATAATCTTCACCATCTTTTTCTTAATAATAATGATAATTACAACAACAACAATAATAATAATAATGATTATTATTATTATTATTATTATTATTATTATTATTATTATTATTATTATTATTGTTGTTGTTGTTGTTATTATTATTATTTATCCATCCTTTTCCTCCGCCTATCCAAGGTCGGGCCACGGGGGTCAGTCTGAGCAGAAATGCCCAGGCCTCCCTCTCACCAGCTACCTCCTCCAGCTCTCCTGGGGGAGTACCAAGGCGTTCCCCGGCCAGCCGAAAGATATAATCTCTCCAGCGTGTCCTGGGTCTGCCCTGGGGCCTCCTCCTGGCTGGACATGCCCCAGACACCTCCCCAGGGAGCCGTCCAGGAGGCATCTTAGGCAGATGCCCAAACCACCTCAACTGGCTCCTTTCAATGCGGAGTAGCATTTCCATGAGCCCCTCCTGAATGTTTGAGCCCCTCACCCTGTCACTAAGGCTGAGACCAGCCACCCAGCAGAGGAAGCTCATTTCAGCCATTTTTTGGGTCACAACCCGAGGCCATAGCTGAGGGCAAGAACGTAGATTGACCGGTAAATTGAGAGCTTCGCTTTCTGGTTCGGCTCCCTCATCACCGAAACGGAACGCTTACAGTGTCCACGTCGCTGCCGACGCCGCAGCGATCCGCCTGTCAATCTCCTTTCTATCCTCACTCGTGATACTTAAATTCCTCCACGCCAGGCAGTAACTCCCCACCAGGAGAGGGCAAGCTTTTCCAGGGGTGGAGGGGTTTGTGTGCCTCTGTGATCTGGGGAGCAATGTTTTCCGGGGTAAGGAAATTGGAAATTGGTTCTAGGTGAGAGGTAAGACAAAATGCAATTCAAACAGACTTACATAAGGACTTCTACCAAGGATCATGATACCCTGCCCTGACTGGGGAGACCGGGGCCTCGCCCTGGAGCCAGCTGGGGTGGGAGTTCGCAGACGAGCTCCTGGTGCCCGGGCTTCCGGCCATGGAGCCTGGCCAGCCATTACTCAAAGAAATAACATGGGTTTATCTTCCTGTGGGCCCATCTCCCACAGGGGGTGTGGGCAGTAGAAGGCCTTATTAATATTATTATTATCACTATTTACATTTTTTATTTAATGTTAATGTATGACGCGATGGAATGCTGAAGTGCACGGAAACATATTGTGTGGGAGTGTAGAAACCCAAAGGTGCCCATAAATGCGTGGATCTGACTGAGAGTTGCCCTGACAATAAAGGGGAACCGAGGCAACCACGTCTCACGCTTTGTCAAACACTGACATCTTGTGCTGAACATTTATATAACACATGGTGAGACACGCGCTTCCTCTTCTTAGTTAGATGATATTTACGAAGAATGAATAGAGCAGCTCTCCCTTTTAAAATGTGGATGTTGATGTGGGAATGGTGCAACTTTGAATATATATTTCCAGTACATGTATATATTAAACTTGGCCTATGTTATAATTCAGTTTCTCAACTAGTAAAGAACCACCGTATAAACTGCTAGACCAATCACAGGCGTCTATTTTTCACGGACGAATCAAAATGCTCCCAAGCGTAGTCCTTCCGCAGTTACTCTGACGTATCTCGTTTACGGAAATATAGCCGAAGAGAGAGTGTCAGTGTGATACGATGGACACCATTTACAGTGACGAGTTGGGGGTATTTTAAGTTTCGCAGTGGGTTAATCGAGTGTCATCTAGCGTCACTTAAGTTCCTTTTGTCGCGACACGTCACGAATGGTGGAGGACTGCGCTCCTTCTTCTTACCTGAGGATGAGTTAGATGGTCATCGCTGACATGCTGTAGCTCATCGATTTATCTGCTTTAAGGCTGCGGCCATGAAGACGTTCAGGTGTCCCTCTCGACACGGATATGCTGCTGAGATATCCCCGTTTCTGCCCTCCAGACTGGCATGTGCCGCGTCTCAGCACTATGGCATCGCAGGTCTGATCGATCGCTCGGGGCCTGTAACCAGGCTTGCTGACGGCTGATCCCTTACCGGGGCATAGCCGGTGGAGCTGAGTTAAGCATGTTTCAATGAAAACTCGTGGAGGTTGATGGATACTAATATTCCAGTAACGTAAAGATATGATGCAGCCATAGACACAGTCAAGTGTTATTTATTTCTAAGTAATAACTTGGTGAAATACAAGTTTAAAAAGCTAAAAATGATGTATGTTGGCTGCGGTCAGATATATTTATCTAAAATTAGAATAACCGAACATTACTACATAATACAGGGTTATTGTCAGTTGTATTAATAATTTACTATGACATTCATAATCAGGCATAGGGGATATTTAATGTTTTAATTTACATATTAACGGAGAGAACAGGGGGGATTTGAGCAATGTTTGCAGACTGAGGATGAAGCTGAGGAGGGCTTGTTTGTTCAGGATGTGGAACGCTTCTGGTGCTGGATCAGGATGAAGAAGGTGGTATCAAGCTCATTAGGAGGTAAAAATTTTACCTTTATCCTGTCAATATGCACCTAGAGAGGTTTGCTTATATTCTGGATATTTGCCAGGATATGTATCACTTTATATACACAGTGGACCCTCGAGTTACCACCGGCCTGACATACGAACAACTTGGGCTATGACCAAAATTTTAGTTTTGAGTTACGACCCGAATTCCAGTCAAGGCCCAAATGTGCATCTGCTTTGTGCAGCTGTAAAACAAAGAGCTGAGATGCCTGAGAGGCACCTGTAAGCGTCAGTATGTGCCCAGGTACGCCTGCTTGTGGGCGTCATTTCGGTCAGTGCAGTACTTCATATAATTCATTTCGCTCATTACTATCAAAATGGCGCCAAAAAAATCTAGTAAAGAAGGGAAGGTAGAGAGAGCAGTCGATCGTAAAAAAAAGGGAAATTGTGCAGAAATATGACAGTTAATGTGTACAGCATGTCGAAATCCACCATCTCCACAATCGTACAAAAAAAAAACATTGTTTAAGGAAGCCAGTGTTCATAAAGGTGTTACTCAAATTAGTCAGAGGTAACAGAGTTAGATGAGGTAGAAAGGCTATTATTAGTGTGGATAAAGTACAATTAGTGTGCGAGTAGAATTATTGGTGTTTCTGGTAAATTACACATATTATACAACCCTTTGATAGGAGAAGGTCGGGTAAGGGGTGCTTTAGGAGGTTTGTAACATTATGGGTATTTCCATGATTTCTTTTCTTCGATACTCGAGTTACGACCAGCCCTCGCGAACGAATTGAGTTCGTAAGTCAAGGGTCCACTGTACTTTAAAGGAATCGTCATTCCGAAATGACCTGCATCCACAAGGATCACTTGCATTAATTGCACTTTCATTACCATTTGAAACCCCTGCAGTTTCGACTGGAACGACGGGCTATTCGACGTCACGTGGAGTGAGAATAATGAGCACGTTCTGGTGACAGGGGCCGGGGACGGATCTGTGCAGGTGTGGGACACCGCGAACCCCCGCGGCCCCCTGCAGGTGCTGAGGGAGCACACACAGGAGGTGGGCACCCTGCTCCTGGTCCTCCTCGCCTCCTCCGTGCCCCCCTAGGTCATTCATGGTTCAGCTTTGCTTGGTCGGGCCGGGTTAGACCGCAAGGAGCCGGTGCCACTGGAGGCCCGAGTTCCCGCGGGAGTCTTCCTGTTGTGCATTTGACCCAGTTACTGAAAAGGAAGTTGTCTATATGGCTGTTTGGTGCCACAGCGCTTAGCAGTTTGTTAAATGCGCTATATGACCTTGACTGCTATCAGTTCTGGTATGTAGCATTTCACCAAAACATTGTTTTACGTTATTTCACCCAGAAGGGAAAAATTAGTGGCAGCTTAGCTATTGAAAATGATCCCTTGTGTCCACAGTGGGTCATCTTGGTCTTTACCCTTTGACTGTGTGTTTGGGAAGGTAGCTGTCTTGTTTACCGGTTTGGGACTTTGAACACCACATCCACTTCTGTCCGTGTGGAGGGATCATTTGGGGTTAATGTTAGCGAATGATAACGTCATAGCACAGGTGAGGTCACGCTCTTATGTAAATCGTGCCAGCGACTCCCCAAGCTGTCATGTTGTACACGCGCAGTCTGTGTTCTCCTCCAGGGGGAACCTCTTGTGCTCTGATATGCTAGCCATGTTAGTGGTGCGGGTGAAGCCTGTAACTGCCCCCCCCCCCCCCCGTGCAGGTCTACAGCGTGGACTGGAGCCAGATACGGGGCGAAGCTCTGCTGCTGTCCGGCTCGTGGGACCACACCATTAAAGTGGTGAGTGTCCCCCCCCCATTTCATAAAAACATGCATCTTGCTGATGTGCAGAGTCAGCGACCCGCTCATCTTAATTGCTGCACTTTTCATAATTAGGCCCGTCCGATCTGTTTTCATAGTGGGACCTGGAGCGGCCGCAGTCACTATGCACCTTCAGGGGCCACGAGGGCGTTGTCTACAGCACAGTGTGGTCCCCCCACGTCCCCAGCTGCTTCGCCTCTGCATCAGGTGGGTGACTGCTTTGTCACTAGCTGTGTCAACTGCACTCTCTCTGTCATTTTCTTTAATTTGCATCTATTGGTAATACCCAAAGCGGCCATATGGTGTCACTAAAGGGCTTCGAAGCCTTGAGGCCCTGGACGCTTAGCCTGGTCCAAGCTGAGTCTGAGCAGTGTGACTGACAGCGCAGCTCTGATTACAGACGGGTGTATTGTTTATAAAAACTGCCTGTCCATTTAAAATGGGAAGTTCTGAATGTCACTGTTACAGGCAGCCCAGTGCTTTGCTTGGTAAGGACATGTTGGTGCGTTCACCTTAAATGCTGGTAAATTAACAATATTCTGATTCAGGATGACCAGGGTTCCCATTAATTAAAGTGGTATTAACTGGCTTTTTGTGGAATTAAATAGTTTGTTCCTGTATTTTTAGTTGTGTTTGATAGTTAGGAGGGCTGGTGAGATGTTAATTTATACCTGTAGAAATAAGATCTAATTACAGTTAAACCTGTTCTGTTGTATCCTTGTCATGTGATTTATTACACCATGTCCAGCGGCTTTCAGGTTCTCTACGTTGTAAGAATCTTTAAGGTTTTCACGTTTTTCATGCCTGTGCAGATTTATTTGTTCTGCATCAGTGTGATATTGAATTGGCCCGCGTATATCTCTATTCGTACCGTTCTGCTATAAAACCATCCACACTTGCTGCCTCAAACTTCCTCTCTTGCCAGTTCATTAATTTTTAAGGCACTGGGTTTTGTTGTGGATTTCAGTAAGATGATAAGGGTCGACAAGGTCAATGCAGTCCTTTTCTCACTCATAAAAGTGCAATGGTTGAGTTCTATAGTGAAGCTCTGAGCAGGGTTTCCAAATCCGAGTCATCAGGGACCCACAATCAGTACATGTTTTCGCTCCCTCCTATCTCCCTGTCAAACAGTTCACATTTTTGCTCCGGGGCTGGGAGGGAGCAAACTTGGATTGTCTGTGGGTCCCCGAGGACCAGATCGGGAAACACTCACAGTATAGAAAATCACACACAAACGCACAGTACAGAAAATCTCTACATTGGCAGCTTCCCAGGAAAGTGTATAGTCTTTCCCTTAGAAGATGACGAATGCTGAATTTCACAGCTGATTTTATGGAAATCTTATGGCAGCAGTCTCCTACCTCATTTGTGGTAAGAGCCACTTCTATGGAGAGAGTAATTTGAGGAACTACATGTTTCATACGGAGTTAAATCAATGCGGGGGAGGAGAGGTGATGAAGCTTGCCAACCAGATGTGTACGTGCATGAGCCAAATAAAAAGCGAAATGAAATGGAATTGGTCATTTCTCTAAAAAGTTGTTATGCGAGCTTCTCATTGGCTCCCGGTGGGTCACATGTTGGCGACTGCTGTCCAGTAGTCAGCTAGATGAGGTAGTGGGTATGAATTAGTGCATCGTGGCTGAGCTGTGTGCCTCGCCTGAGGGGAGGCCGTCTGCAGACTGGCACGTGTGTCCATGTGTACGTGCGTGTCTGTGAGTGTGTCACAGGTCTGCTCTCGGCTGACGTGTGCTCTACAGCGCCACACTGTGGCTGTAGAGTGGACTGACAGCCAACAGGCTCTCCGTCACCACAGGTCCCTACCGCCCTTTGTGTGGCAGGAGGCAAAGGCGTGCCGAAGATGCTGGGGGCGTGAATCATGGGTCCCTGTCAAGCAGAACGGCGGCCATGACAAAACTGGAATTTGTCGTAGTGTGGAAAAAAATATTTTTTTCATTGTGCCTCCTCCAGCACCGTGGAGCGTCCTCGTGCTGCGATGTACGTGACAGGCATGGGGTGTTTCGGTCCGCTTTCGGGAACTGGCAGGGTCAGCGAGCACACTCAGGACCTCGGGGGAAGGCTGCTTCTTTGCCGGGAATGAAATTACCACATCTGCGAGATTCACGCTGCCTTAGAGGAGGCTGGCAATCAGCAGAGGCCTGCGGCCGCACGGCATTGTAGGAGAGGGGGGCGGGGCTGGTCTTGCACAGGCACAGGCGGTATGGGGAGGAGTAGGATGGGTGCATGAAGTCCTACTCAGGCATGCCCCGTAAATCCCTTATGACGAGATTTCCCCCAGGACATCCTTAGAATTTCAATTTAACTTCAATTTACTTTAATTGTTTTTGTAGCATGACAACCCACAGATAAGTATGTATCAGTTATTACGGTTGTTAGGTTACGGTGCATTAACTCAGTGGTTGGCCTTCTTGCCTCACACCCCCAGAGCTGCGGATTCGAATCCCGCCTCCGTTTGGCGTGTGTGCGTGTTCCCCTCAATTCATGTGACGTGCAGTTAGGCGACGGCTCTTTCCGAGTTGCTCCTGGAGTGTGATTTTGGTGTTCGCGTGTGCCCTGCGATAGACTGGCATCCCGTCCAAGGTGCATCCCGGCCTTGTGCTGCCTGCGGTAGGCTTTTGCCCCCTAGGTGACCTTGACTAGTATAAACAAACATGGGCTGCATTTTCATTGCCATTCCATTATCCGCAGCTCCTGCTCCTACATAGCAGCTGTTGCTCGGCACAGTGGACCTGCTGTTGGCCGGTTGGATGTCTGTCAGGGTTCGTTTAGCCTAGCAGGCCCTGCGTCTCAGATGGGAGGATGAGGCCCCAGACAGGGAAACCAAGAGCGGGGCGGCCGGCCGCTCCCTGCCGTCGCACGCGAGTCCCAAAGTGCTGCACGCGGCAGAAATCTCAGCGAAGGATCCGACTCGCCTTTAATTAAAGCTGTCAGCCTACACACCCCCCACCCCGCCCCCCAGCTCGTACGACTTACAAATCAAGGCCGTCGCCCTTCCTCGAGTTGCGGACATGCCTAATTCTCAGAATCTAAGTCGCTTAATTTGAACAGAGCCGATGCATCAATTATACAGCTGCTTGTACTTTCCTTTCCATTTCCAAGAAGGACAGACGCAGACGAAGTGCGGAGATACTCTTTCAATTTCTAACTTGGTGTCAGATGCTGGGCTTTTGCTGCTCTTGCTGTAATTATATGTATGTCAGGCGTCTGCTGATGCTCCGTGGAGTACAAGATGCAGAAAATTCTATTACTTTTATGTAATGTTTACTTACCAGACGTTTTAATCCAAAGTGACACACACACACACACATATATGTTATATAAATAATTTTATTTCTTTTTTTGAGAAAGCAGGGTCAGGCTAGCAACAGGGCCCTTCCTCAAGGACCCAGTGGTGACATCACTCTGCTGACCATGGGATTTGAACCGACGGCCTTCCGGTCACAATAACCTTAACAATAACCTGCTAACATTTCATACAGGGATATAAACAGCAACAGTCATGATCTCGTGATCCAGTAGTGTCTCCGATTGGTTGAAATTGAGCACATGAGTCCCTCCCGGTGACTTGGCGTAACGCCTGAGGCCTGGGGGGTCGCTGATATTTACGCCGCTAGTCACGGCCGAGGTGGCCTGATGGGTTAGAGGTTTGGGATCCGTTTCTCGGCTTCCTGCCGCTAGGTGACTCGGTGCCCCTGAACGACCCTTAGCATGTGATTGCGTGCATGCGGGTCTGTCCTGCTCAGAGCCATGTCATCCCAGCCCAAATGGGGAATGAAACCTCACAGCTTCCGGCCCTCCCCTCATCACCGTGCCAACCTGCCTCACCTATCTCTGCAGGGGACGGGACGCTCCGAGTGTGGGATGTGAAGGTGGGCGTGTCCAGGCTGGTGATCCCCGCCCACAATGCTGAAATCCTCAGCTGCGATTGGTGCAAGTACGACCAGGTATCATCACACACCCCCCCGCCCTTCCCGAGAACACCGTCCCGAGAGCGCTTCTGCACATTAGCATCTCAGTAGCTCGTCCTCGGATTAGACGGAGCATGACACTGCCGCAGTACCGGCCCTCTTCACCCCGGGGGGGTGACGTTCAGGGTTGGGGAAGCAGGCGTGTCGCAGTGTGTCCCTCCTCCCTCGTCATGCCCTGGGGCTCCCTGAAGGGGGTGAGGAAGTTAGGCTGATTCCAAGGGCCCGTGAGTGACAGGGTTGGGGGCCCAATGTGATGTGCTTCGATGGGGCCCCTGGTCAGACCTCCCCCAATTCCCGGGGGTGCTGGTTAACCTACACGGTCCATTCTCCAGTGTCCATGTCTCTGAATGCGTCAGTATGCTGTGTCCTTTAGGTAGATACCCAGGGTCATAGGTTCACAGCCCAAAAGAATAATCCCTAAGAGGTGTTAATTGGCGTGCAGTGCGCTCCTAAGTCAGGGGTCCCAAACTATTTATCCCCAAGAGTCAAATTCAGTGGCGTATAGAGAAGGGCCTTTACTGATCCAGCGATTGCTCCATGTTTTTGGCCGGCGTGTCCAGAATGTGCTGGTGACAGGGGCAGTGGACTGCGGCCTTCGCGTGTGGGACCTGCGCAGCGCTCGGCAGCCCGTGGCTGAGCTCCTGGGCCACTCCTACGCCATCCGGAGGCTCAAAGTGGGTACTGCGCCGCCTTGCATCTACACCAGGGGTGTCAAACTCCAGTCCCGGGGAGCTAGAACCCTGCACATTTTTGGGTTTCCCCTCATTTAAAACATCGGATTCAGCTGCTACAGGGGAAGAACTCCGACTCGCACCCTACCTAGTGTGGGTCTGCGTTCGAAACAGTGCATATCTAGAAACTGATATGGATTTTCTGCTGAAGAATTAGTTTGGTTGAGTCCACGCCACCGTGCCGACGGTATGTTCATTTAATTAGTGACCAATTCGTTAAATGGCTCTGACCTCTCCCAGTCATTTCTGAAGTGACATGTTAACGTTAAAGAGAAACGTTTCCATCTTCGGGATAAATGAAATCGAAACAGGAATTCAGGGTGCGACTCGGGTGACGTGTTGCATATATTGCGCCTGTGTGCTTTGGTGCCACGTTTCATAAACACGCCTGGCCTTTTGTCTGTCAGCAGACAAAGAGCAAGATCATATGCGAGAGACGTTCATTTCAGTTTTTTCTCTTAAAAGATTACAGCGCCCTCGCCCTCGGGCATTTTGCCCAGAACATGTGCCGTGTGTCGCATGGTTTCTGTGTAGACGGTGAATTATTTACGCATGTGCCCGTGTCAGCTGTTATCAGCGAAGATGCGCACCGAGATGGTGCGCCGGTGAAAAAAACCCAGCCTCAGCACCTTTATCTGGTTTGTTTACTGAACACGTACCTCTGTGTGTTTAGCATCACGTCCCACTGGCCTCCTGCTGCCGCTCAGATCTGCTGTATTGTACTGATTGTTCCTCCCCCATTTCCTCCCAGTTCTCCCCATTTCACCGGACTCTACTGGCTTCCTGCTCTTATGACTTCACCGTGAGGTAAGGCGTCCCTGTATACCAGCGTCTGATCCCGTCGGCTCCTTTAGCGGGAATAAGCGGCTAAATAAATTCGGCAAATCAGTCATTGTCAGGGTTATTAGTAATAAGCAATCAAAAGATTATTGTCATTTATACAATAGCAGTACAATGAACGAATTTCTTGCACACTTCCCTGCAGAACGATATATAACAAGGAAGATTTACAATATACACGCAATATACGATATATAGCTCTTTGTAAGTCTTGGCCAGTTGAAGAAAATTATGTTTAAATGATCTTATCCAGTTAAAAATCTCTCCTGAAGTCACCCCAGTATTTGCAGAAACCAACCCATGAGTTTTTTTCACTTCACCGCTAATTTCGGCAAATCAATACCTCACTTAGTTCTTCAATTAATTAAGTTAATTGAGTGAGCTGGCCGTGAAATTTAATGAATCCATGGAATGGCTGAGGTGCCCCTGAGGAGAGGTTTGGGAACAGAAGCTGTGTTCATCTAACCGACCGACAAGATATCGGTAATTTTTTGGAGAACAGAAGAAATTTGTATTTTACAAATTGCAAAAAAGTTACAAATTGTACAAATTGTAATTTGTATATGCTCTAATGTTAACCCGGATAAATAGCCTTAAACATTTCCTTTGAGTGCCTGTGACTTTTGCAAGGTACTGGTGATGCACAGCAGTGGTTGTCAATCCAGTCCTCGGGGACCCCAAGACAGTCCACATTTTTGTTGTCTCCCAATTCCCAGTGACTTGGGAGGGAGGAAAAACATGGACTGTCTGGGGGTCCCTGAGGACTGGATTGAGAAACAATGATATAGGGTATCCAAAAACACGCAAGTAGAACATGCTGGGTTGTCAGCCTTTTAATTTCCCCTTTCGACTGCCCCCTGTAGATGTTCCCGCTGACATTTTTGGAAAGGTCAGTCCCGACGCGGTGGCGTGGATGGGAGACGGTCGTGTGCTGGCAGCGTTAAACGCCCCAATCGCACCAGCTCTTAATTTCAAGCTCGAGTGGTTTGTTTTCTCCTGATGGATGTTCCCTGTGAAAATACAGGCTTTTAACTACAGAGCCGCTCTCTGAGGGAAATACGGGGCGGGGGCTGCGGGTCCCGGAGGTTAATTCAATGAGTTGTGTTGTGCATCAGAACGTATGCTCCACATCTGAGGGATGGGTTTCCCTAGAGCGCCGATGAGAGCGCCCTTAAAAGGGCCCCCGCCCCCCTCCGACAGCTTTGGGAAATTCCGGCACCTTCCGTCAGTCTGGCTTTACCCGGCATATAAACGTGCAGCGGTGACAGTGACGTCTTTAAATGGCCGCATGCACAGATCAGAGTGATGTTCTCTTAATCAGTTGTCGTGATGATTGTGCGGAAGGAGCGAGTTTACTATTGAGCCTAAATTAACAAACAGTGCTAAGCGACCGGCAGCGGAATCATCCACCTCACGGGCCTTATAAGACCCCTGCTAGAATCAGATAAATGATTTCTGATTGCGGGCAGTGGAAAGTAATTTCCTCCCTTGGTTTGGTCCACTGGCAGGAAGCAGCCGGTCGTCATGGGAACTGTTTGTTCTGGAACGTCGAATGAATGTAGGAGCCCCAGCGACACGTGGATGGAATATAAGCCCTGGATGTCAGCATCCCGTGTACCTATGCCCCCCTCCCCCACCCCGCCTGATTAAAGTGCTGTGCCCCGCCCACTGTCTCCTGGACTGCAGCCAGTGCTTAGTGACCGCCTCTGCCTCATGAGGTCACACGGGGAAGGACGCAGCAGGTGTTTTAATCACAGCACGTCCCGCACACCCCTGCAACATTTCCTGCAGCCTGTGCTTGCTGCTGACCATATGCCGGCCCATCCTGGGGGGGGGGGGGGTGGGATTGAGGCGTGCATCCCGTCACGGGGCAGCTAGTGACGAACGTGCAGGTGCCCCCCCACCCCCGGGTGCGTGTGCAGAAACGCACCTGCTCCCACGCGCTGCTCTTCTCGTGCCCTGCTGCGGACCCTTTCACTGTGTCAGACGCCACTGTTTACACAAGATTAAATGTCCTGCTCCACTGAGAAGATGGCTGAAGACCTTGGGTTGCCATGGTGCGCGGAAACAGCTAATAGGCCCTTAATTAAGAGGCCCGGCCTGGTGGGGGGGGCGCTCAGCGCTCACATTTATGTTATTTGCACCTCGTTACGGCGGATATTGCTTTACTTGAATGGAAATCCATCCTTCTCCCACCATCACTGCCCCAGTGGAATTTTTTTCTACTTTCCTGTGAAAATAAGTGTCTGTGCTAAGCTGATCGATTCCAATTCGAGCTTCTTTTTTTATAGAAGGCCTGCATTTGATCATAACTCCCGCCCCCTTGGTTTGCTTTGCGATATACCCACTGCTTTCAAAAGTACGATCGAAGGCTGTTAGGGTCAGTGGTTTTTATGTTTTATGTTTGCAGTGTTCACATGATTACATTTTATTTTAGCATTACCTAGAATGTAATGTGTGTGGCTATACTGTGTGGAAGTCTTAGGCAAAGGAAATGTTTAACAATCTTCATGTTGGTGTAAAACTCTTATGTCTAACAGTGTATCAGCCGTTTTAAGTAGCAACCATCCAGCACATCAATGCATCTATTGACTTGACCACTAACACAATCAATGGCTAATCAATACCTCATTGAGTTCTTCAATTAATCAAGTTAATTAAGTGACCCGGTTTGAAAAGAGGAGATGTTTGGGAACTGAACCAACAGGATATCAGTAACTTTTGAGAGAACAGAATAAATTCTTGTCAGCGTTTATTGCTGTTAATTTGTCTACGTTAAATTGTGAATATACGCTTACTACCTCAATAGGATCCATTCAACATTTTCTTTGACTACCCAAGACTTTTGCCCAGTGCCGTAAGTGTTTAATTATTTGTTGAAATCACAGAATTCCTATATATTTTTGTCGTGCTCCAACTCTGCTGTCCGGCCTCCTATGTGATGCTTAAAATCACTGGTCTGTGTCTGAGAGCCAGTAGCCCCCGCCCCCCCGCAACCACACGGCTTCCCAGTGGCATAAATCCTCTCCTAATGTATTTGTGCAAGTCAGGGGTACATATATTTTTTTCTACCCAAGGAATTGATTTAATTACATTTCCAGAGTGGTTGGGTCTGTCTCAGCGGGCAGTGGTTAGGGCTGATGGAGGTGGGTGCTGTGTCAGGGTTTTGGGTGCGTGCCCGTGCGCAGAGGGAAAGCCTTTCAATTAGCCTGTTTGGGGGGGGGGGGGCGGGGGGGGGGGGG
>JAABNX020000005.1:445146-455931 GCA_015163995.2 Mormyrus lacerda | reverse complement strand
CCCCGCCACCACCTTCCTGCACGGAGGAGGAATCTGAATGAAACAGCCGATGCCCCAGTCGTAAAGGGGATCCGCCTACGCTAAAACGCCGATGTTTTCTATCGCGATTCAGCCCTGTGCCGCCGATCTCTCTTTCGACAGGAGTGACGTCTCCTTGACAGGACCTGCTGTCACCGGCCTTGATGATCGCGACAGGGGTGCGCGTTCTTGGCCCGGGTGGTTATCAGCGCTGTACTCACAGTGCGGTTTCAGTTTCAATTTTCTAAATGGCAATTTGCACAAAGATGCGTTACATTACAAATTGAATTGTTCCTTCCTTATTTTTGGACTCAAAAAGGGGTTAATAACGTGGCTTCGTAACCTGCTAGTTTCCGGCTTTTGTACCCTTGAATAACATGGATGACTACATTAAAATTTGCAGTCGTATAAATGGGTTTAAATTGTAAGGCGCTTTGGATAAATGTCAGCTAAGAAACTAAATGTAAATCCAGCTGCCTGTTCTATTAGCTAAGCCGCTCCCCATGGCAGTCGGTAGCAGCTCTCAGAGGAATGCCCCTTTCTTGTCCCTACCAGTTATTTAAAACGTAATGGATGCATGGGCCTGTCGATTCACTTTGCCTAGTGCCTCGGTGTGTTTTAATGACTGTTAATCCTCCTAAACGCGAAAATGTATCGCAGTTCATTTATGGCCTGTTGTACCATGGAGCCCCCCTATTCAAATCTGGCCCTCGATTCCAAATCCAGGCCTTGTTTTCAGGTAGGTAGCTTAATAATTTCTGGCTCTAATTGGCCAGAGGCTTCACAAGTGGCTCTCGGGTAAAGGAAAGCTGGAAAGCCAGCAGTGTTCGGCCCTTGAGGGCCGTGATTTGAATAGCCCTGCAATGAGGGGTTAACTGCGGGCCGGCGGAGTGCGTGGCGGCCCTCCCTGCTGGAAATGCTGGTGCCGCACGTCTCGAGGCTGTGGTGCGATCGCCAGGTTGGAAGAATAATCGCCTTATCGCTGGACCTTGTGATCCCGCGTCACGTGGAACACCCCCCCGCCCTTCCCCCCACAAAATAATACATATAAATCACCATTTGTTCTGCCTAGTTTTACCACAAAAGCTGACCTGATCGATTTATCGATTCCCCGTAAGGCTCTGCTCTCAGCTTTCCCGCCCTTATTTGTTTTCATAGACTGGTTTTGGTGCCTTTGGATTAGCATGAGACCAATCAGTGTGCCCCGATTATAAGTTTAACAATTAAGCGTGATGGGGGGCAGTGAGAATGACTGGCTGTGTGAAGCACTGATATTAATCATTCCCTGGAGACTGTTTCAGTGCCACTGACACGAGCAAGCACCTAAGGCACATCGGACTGACGATCGCCATTAATCCGTCCGTATCAGATTGCCGATCATTCTTAAGCAGCAGGTGTCAGCGTTGATATTGGCCGCGTCTGTGCTAGTTTGTGCTTTAGCACAATCTCTCAGGAGCTTTTCCATTTAATGTTTTTGTGTTTGCAGATGGAAATTGACTCTCCTTTCTGAGTTAAATATTTTGCGATTGCAGGTGGTGGACTGTTCCTGGGATGAGACGGTGAAAGTGTACATCCCGGCGAGCCTGGCCGTCCTTCAGCCGCGCGCCGACTAGGGAGACGGAGGAGGGGGGCACCGCGGACTCGCGGTTCAAGTCGCCGGCAGCACTTTGCCAAAGACTTACTGCAGCTCTCTTAATGATGCTATTAAGTGGAGCCTTGGGACGAGCCATGCGGAGATGAATGAGGCCGAATGGCGTATTGGACGCGATGTACTCTGCATATGTAACTCCACAGGTGCCGCATGCGCTCTCGCGTGCTTTTTATACATTGCTAAAAGGTGTTCAATAAATTTCCCCCGTTTGTTTTAATGGCATTTGATGACATCTGTCCCTGCTATGATTACTTTTAAATGACGTGTTCCTTCGGCTAAATGGTTTACCAAGTCTGATAGAACATATATAGAGGAAGTATATGCTAATTTCAAAACGGTTTAAAAAAATAATAAAATCCCCTTCCATCCTGGGTCCGCTCTACATGGTGCCTTGTGTCTCCTCAGGTTTCAGTTTCGCTACATTGAACACAAGGTTGTGGAAGATGGAAAGATGTGTGGATTATTCTGATATGTAGCCTAGTAACTTAAGGTGACACGTGCGGTTAGATTTTTCTTATAATTGTATAAACGAGTCTACCGGGAGTGTTGAATGGTATCTAAAATATTATGTGCTTTGAGACTTGTTGCAAAGATCGCTTTGTTAAATATGAGGTAAAGACAAAATGCTGGTTGAATTTTATTCTCAAACAGGCTGTATGTGATCCCTGTTTAAAATATACAAATATATATATTAGAAGTGCTCAAACATTTATGGTTGTAACTTGAAAACATTTGCATCAATAAATCTGCCAACACGTTGTTTGGGGTGAGGTTGAGGTTCTCACGACTGCATGGTGAATGCAGGTACCGTGCAGCGTAGCTCATTAAATAAATCGTATAGGAAGACGATATTAACATAAAAGGTATAAGCAAGCATCTAGATAATGGTTCGTTTACATACATTTATGGATGTTAAGTTTAAACAAACGAAATATACTGTAAGCCATCTCCACGCAGGTGTTTGCTTATCATTATAAGGCTGTTATATTTAATGATTTGCCTTGTCAAGTCTCTGCAATTTGTAGAAGCGTAAACCTATTTCTGCTTGGGTTTTCAGCCTTACGCGGATACATTTAAATGACAAAGTTGAAAAATAATGACCAGAAATTATTATTGCGGTTTTTGTTCTGGTTCTAAGTATATGAACCCACTCAGAATAATTGACTTCAAAAACTTTCCCGGATAAAGTTGCATCAGAGGAGCTTGTATGAGCAGCGTAATTACTTGTGTAAGTGTTTTTTTTTATGCGGGGAAAGTTTGTCAAAGTGAGTGAAAGGATTAAAGAAGGTTGGTGTCCCGGACGGTGAAAGTCGCGCTGCGGCGAAATGTCCGCATTCGCTTCGGCGAGAGGAACGGAGCGAAACCCCCCGCATCCTGCACCGGGGGCGGCTGGGGGGTATTATACCGCACACAAGCCCCGTCCGGGCTCTGCTGGGTTAAGAAGCGGAGAAATGGAGACTCAACTCCCGGCCGAGACGCCTAATTAAATAAATGAAAACGGCGCAGCTTCGCCGCTGAATCAAATGCGTCAGCAGGTCGAAGCTTTTTTTTCCATTCTTTTTGACCATGACTCCGCATAAGTGGACCTCCTTTACATAAACGCCAGTGTTTGTCCATTGATTTCTGCCTGACATTAATAACTTAGACGTTTTTAGCTCTCTGCTCGAAGGGGAGGTTTGTGTGACAGTGTACTTGGGGCTGATCGCACCCTTATCGCGTCTTCTATTACACTTGCGGGACAGATTAATTTTAAGGGAGCCATGGAAGTTTGCAAAGGTCGTTTATTGGGCATTTCGGTGGCAGTCGCGCACGGATTTTTCTCGGGATCGTTAAACATTTTGTTGAAATTTCTCATAACGACTTACAGCTTCAGGTATATCACCCTCATCCAGTTCCTGACCAGCAGCACTGCGGCGCTCTCCCTGGAGCTTCTCCGGAGGCTCGGCAAAGTGGACATACCTCCCTACAGCTTCAATTTAGCAAAAGTTTTCGCCAGCGTGTGCATCTTGTCCACGCTACAATCAACACTAACTCTTTGGTCCCTGAGGGGACTGAGCCTCCCTATGTACGTGGTTTTTAAACGCTGTTTGCCTTTAGTCACTCTAAGCATCGGTGTCTGCGTCTTGAAAAACGGGATCCCGTCCATTGGAGTGATAACGGCGGTGCTGATCACAACCGGAGGAGCTGCGTTAGCTGGTAATTTTGAATATTCTTGCTTTTAACTTATACATAGTGTTTGCGATGCGATATATTAACTTGCAATCTTGAATATGTGGCGTAATTGACCACGCGTTTCGCGCGTAGGGGTGTGGCAGTAGTTAAACAACTGCTTTAATCACTTTAGCGCATCTTAATTTACATTCATTCCTTTTGACAGTCTTGTGCCTGCGCTCTCAGAATAAAATGGTTAAAAAAAATGTACTGGGTCTGTACCCTTATAAATGTGCCTTTTAAGGTACAGAAATTGACTCTGGGGAACATCCCAAAGGTACAAGCAGCATTGATGTACCATCAAAGGTACAGAAATGTTAATCAGACTCCATTTCTGTATCTTAAAAGGTACAATTATTTACTGCTAAGGGTGCAACTAACAGACCCTTGGTGCTACAGCCCCAGTGACAGGCAAAAGTATTCATTTATACCTTTTTTTCCGAAAGTGTATGTATGGTTGCATTTTCCTTTAAATGTGAAAGAAAGTGGGAAATAAATTGATGAGAAATTAATTGCTTTTTTCGCGGTGTTTTAAAGCGACAGTTTAGGAACAAAATAATAAGTGACATGTAAAGAATCAGGAGTTGTTATTTTGATCGGACACATTTGTGACGTGGTTTCCCTCAGGAGCGGGAGACCTTACTGGGGACCCTTTCGGCTACGTGACTGGTGTCCTGGCTGTGATCATCCATGCGTCGTATCTGGTGCTCATTCAGAAGACCAGCGCGGACAGCGACTACGGCCCGCTGACGGCTCAGTACGCCATCGCCGTCACGGCGACCCCAGTGCTGCTCATATGTTCGTTCATCAGCATGGACGCTGTACACATGTGGTCGTACTCCGGGTGGAGCAACCCGTACATCTCCTCCCTCTTCACAGCCTCCATCTTTATCGGCTGTGCCATGAACTTCACCACCCTCCACTGCACCTATATCAACTCGGCCGTCACCACCAGTTTCGTGGGAGTGGTCAAGAGCATCGCCACGATCACCGTGGGCATGCTGGCTTTCAGCGACGTGGAACCCACCAACCTCTTCGTGGCCGGGGTCGTGGTCAACACCGTGGGCTCCATCACCTACTGTGTCGTGAAGTATTTTGAGACCAAGAAGAAAAGTAACTACCAGGACCTGGAGGCCAGCAGCAAGGACCAGGAGCTGCCTGGTGAACCTTACGCTGAAGAGAAGAAGCCAGGCGGGGCCACGGGGGACCAATCAGGTGACGTTGTTGACGTGACCGACCAAACAGAATGTCCCGTGACA
The DNA here is from genome assembly GCA_015163995.2 of Mormyrus lacerda. NCBI lineage: Eukaryota > Metazoa > Chordata > Actinopteri > Osteoglossiformes > Mormyridae > Mormyrus > Mormyrus lacerda. The sequence goes on along the minus strand of JAABNX020000005.1, from coordinate 450,792 downwards.
GAAAATGGCAGAACGGAATCCATCGAGCTGCAAAACTGGGTCAACCGTCCCAACAGTGAAACGAACGGCACGTCTTTCAGTGACACGTATGCTGGAGTGTGGCGCTCAATTCGCAATGCCAAGTTCTTCAAGAAGGACACGTTGATCGACAATGAGGAACTACAAAGCCCCTGATGATAAAATCTTTCTATTTTGAAAGGTTGCATGTCGTGTTATTGTCATTTTTGGAATGACTGGTCTGTTATTAACTAAAAATAAAGTCGACAGGTAGCCTGGGGTATATAGTTTTTTTTTTTTTTAACTTGAGTGGTTTATACAGTGCTACATATTTTTCAAAAAGTCTGACTCTTTGTACTCACTGGAAGGTTAGGGGAAACATTTTATACTGAAATATCAGTCAAAAATTTCAAATGCTTTTTAAAAACAAGTGATAATTATATGATAAAGAAGACAAAGGTAACATCTGTTCCTCCGTGGGGTATGAGTTTAGGAAATAGACTTTTAAATAAAATACTTGCATAATATGTTTACATGGGAAATTGAATTGGACATACAGGCATGCGAAATGTACTGACATGTTATGTTTTTTTTTAATTGTTCATGTACTGCATGTAAATGCCTGATATTACAGTTTTGGGCAAATAAAGAGCAATACTGAGCCCGGAATTAATGTATAATTCAAAGGAAATAGATCTGCACTGGGATACTGCTCTCATTTCTGGGCCTCTGATATCGTGATATATGTTGACTACTTGATGTAATGTTCATTTTCTGTGTGTTTCTGATATTTGTGGACCAGGATAATTGATAATTAAGCATCACTGGCACAATGATTTATTTTTACAAAACAATATTAAAGTACAATTTTAATGTCCTGGGAATTTTTCTGAAGTGTTGAACAACAGTTCTGATGAAAAAGTTTGTTTCGCTTTTAAAGGAATCACTGATGATATTTAGGTGCTATTACTGCTGTGGGCAGTGCTGGCTTGATGGTTAGGGAAGCACACTTGTGATCGAAAGATTGCAGGTTCAAATCCCCCACCAGAAAGTCACCACTGAAGTACTGTCTCTGAGCACTGCTCCCCAGGCGCTGAATTAGCTGCCCCCTGATGTATGCAAGTCCCATATGAGTTAAATGCAGAGGACGCATTTCGTTGTTGCGCACTGTGCTGTGTTAACATTGACCACTGGTCACCAAATTCTATCTTCGATGGTAATAGTGGAGAATTTTGCTTTTTGTTGAAGGAAATGGCTCAGATTTAAATTATGATAATTTTATTTTGCCATATTCCCAGTAATCGGGATATTAAGTGAGGCTGGGACATTGGTGTGTCTTGGGCTGTTTCCATTAAAGATTAAATGTGTTAAAAGTACTCCTTCCTGATTCTTACTAAGGCCGAAGGAGCTATATGAACCTTTGCAGCTGAATAAATAGATATTGAAAGAAGCTTTTATGACTTTAGTTTTATACGTCACAAGAGATACTGGACAGAGGAAAGGGCTGATATGACACGGCAAAGCAGTTTCGACAACATCCTTATCACTGATTGGAAAAAGCTGCTTTGCCACCAGTCGGGGAGTATCTGCCCATGCTTTGGAGACCTCACAAAGCTTCTTTAGAAGCCTGGCAAACCACATGCTCTCCAAGGACAGAAGACGTATTGATGGGAGGGTTGCCCAAAAGGCATCAGTATTGTTGCCTGGAAGTCTTATGATCAGAAGGAGTGCAGGTTTGAGTTCCGATTGTGGCACATCTCAAGTCCTCATTGGTGCGGATCCCTCTTCTCTGAGCGTAATGCTGGGCTGGCCAGGAAGCAGGAGGTCAGGGTTAGGGTGGCTGTCTCACATATACCCGAACTTTGGGTCTAATTGTGGCATCAGCTGTCTGTGGGGAGCCCTTGTTTATTTGTGAGAGTGACTTTCTTTTTTTTTTTTAGTCTAGTTTCCTGCCATGTTCTAGTGATCTGTTCACCATGCACATACGACCAACCAAACATCCATCCATCCATCCATCCATCCATCCATCTTCCATCCACCTAGAACATACACATGTTTTATTTAGCTGAAGTGTAAAATTGTTCACAGCTGTACCCACACAGAGATTCACGGTGCAGTCTCTTGTCTTCAGACTTTCTTAGTTGAGGTGACATCACTACTGGGTATGACTGGGAATGAAAGATGTGATCTGCAGGAGTGGGAGAAGCTTTGGCCGCCTTCAGGACTTGTGCTACTGCCAGACAGCAGCAGTAAGGCCAATTCCGTCCCTTGTCAGCAGATTTCTAAAAGCAGGGAATGCTCAGCTTGATTTTCTCGGCCAGGATGTGACATTCTTCTGCGCCGGAGTGATTTAGAAGCTGATCCAGTCACTGACAACAATACGACAGCCCCGCTGACGGTGCTGCGTCGGGCAGCTCGACGGGCCGCTGTAAGGCAGCCCAAATAAGCCTCACCACGGAGATGTGCGGAAATTGAGAAGGGGCCGGTCAAGCTCCCAGGTAGACAAATGCCATGGGTTCGAGCATCAGGAAGGCTTGGTGTTGTGGTTGCAAGAAGTGTTTAAAGAACAGGCTGAATATGAGACTGAGCAAGGTACACAAATCAGAATGACTCTGATAAAACAAAGCATGAATATGCATGCGAATGCTGGTATGTTTGCGCGGTGAATAGCATTAACCCCTCCGGTCGTCAAGGTTGGGGGTTTGAATCCCTCCAGTGTGTGGAGTTTGCATTATCTCTCTGTACTGTGTGGGTTTGTGCTATTTGCCTACTACACCCCAATGACAGGCAGCTGGGTGCATATGTGTATGTCCTGGGGAGGCCTGCATCCTGCCCTGGGGAGGCCTGCATCCTGCCCTGGGGAGGCCTGCCCGGGGTGTCTGCAGCCTTGTGCTTGTGCTGCATGAGATGGGCTCTGGGCCCCTCTAACACGGCCCTGCAGTGGAGAAAAGATGATGTCATTGGTTGACTGCTTAGATCATTGATTATGGGCTGTGCTGCAGAAAGTGATTTACAAATTGAAAGAATGCAATAATTAGAAATCAAATACATTATATAAAGTCTCAGAGTTTTTTATCATTTCAATTATTTTTATTACGTTTTAGAACCAGCAACATGGTATTGACAAAAATATATAAAACAGATCAAGGCATACTCGGCTGCTGTACTCAAATCAACTCACACATAGCCACTCCCGATTTGGCCACCCGGAAAATAATGAGGGGGGAAAAAAACGATAAAACAAATTAAAATAATACAATAAATTCAATTGCAATGGTCCTCCCCTCTAGGGGCCCCAAGTCTCATGAAAAGCCTTTAAGGATCTCGTCAGTGAACATCGCAACTTTCCAACATGAATACAACGTAGAACTTCTGGTAACCATCCACCATATGTTGGAGGGTTGGCATGTTTCCATTTCAAAAGAATAAGGCATCTAGCCAGTAAGGTGGTAAAGGATATTACAGATACTGAGGTAGGGGCGATGTCGGATAGTAGAATGCCGAACAAGGCAGTTGGAGGATTGGGATGTAAAACTATGCTGAGGGCCCACTCAATGGCTTTAAATATGTCCGTCCGGAACTCAGATAGTCGAGGACAAAACCAAAACATATGAAGGTGGTCTGAGTTTTTTTTTGTCTGAACAAGGACCTTTCTCAGGGACTCAGAAGTGAAATCATTTAGTCAACCGTGGGATTTGAACCAACAACCTTCCAATCACAGGCACTCCACCCTACTGAATATACAGTGTAAACTATATGACAGCTTGGCAGTAGTTTGGGTAAAACACTGGCTGGTGTACAAACTGTTCTCATAAAAACAGATTTAAAGATTAAACCTGACTCTGGGAGCAGAATCCGGACGAAGGACAGATATGAATAATGAATATAGTCACTGTGCACCTAAGTTACACCAAATGATGAAACCGGCAGACGGGATGCCATTATGGTCATAGTACAGATGAAATCAAGTGCAACGAGATTCAATTTCCTCATGTGTCACTTCGCTCTCCTATTAGACACACAAGTGCACACACACATATATACAAGTGAGTGTGAGCACAGGACCAGGGTACAATGTGAGTCTTTGGGGTTCATTTTCTTCCTCAAGGACCCAACAGTGACATGGATATTTTTTCAGGCACGGGATTTGAACTCATCCTCACCTACAGAGCCAAACGCCGCACCATTTATCAGCAGACGGCTCATGTTTGGCGTGAATCGCAGGCCTGATCAGACCGTCATGGCCAGTGGGTGGAGCTGCGTGGACCCTTCTGCTAGCGTCTCAGACCCGTAACTAAAGGCAAAGGCGGAGCCATGAAATGTATCTGCGGGTCATGTGGCTAATAAACCATCAACATTGAGGTTTAAGTGCCGTAATGCATCACTGTCTGGAGAGTAATTACAGAATGGCGCCTTGGTTAGGGATTTCCCGTAGTGGGGAGGGAAGGTGGAAATTGGCAGTGGGTGTGCTGGATAGACATAAAAATTTTGTTTCTCTCGCAAAATAGGCTCAGATTTATTGGCTACTCACTGTATCTGTCACTGAGAATCAGCACAAGGACCGGTGACTATTCCACGGCAGCGGCTGCATTTATTATATCTATCTCTCCAAACCCGGGTGCCATGGTGGCTGAGTGAGTGGCACTGCTGCCTCCCGGGTTGGGGACTCGAATCCTCCCCATGTTCTGCGCTTTGTGGAACTTGTATGGTGTTGCACTGTTATCATACCCCAGTCCAAAGACACGCAATTAGGCTAATTGGTGCCTCTGAATTTCCCGCAGTGTTTGGCAGTGTGTGTGTCCTGGAATGGACTGACATCCCCAGTCTAGCTCCTCCTGCTTCCTGACTTCGGCATCAGGTGACCCCGATCAGGGTAAGCAGTGGAAGGATGGGTAGCTGGATGGATCCTTCCAGAATTACACATCTAGGTTTAGCTTGGCTGTTCAGGTCACACGTGCGTTTTTCCCTTTGATACATTCAGGCATCTTGCTGGAGCATCTCAAACCAAGTCTGGTGTCTTTAAGGGCCCCTGCTGGGCATCGGTCACATCCTTAGCCAATCATCCATAGTCGATACTACGCCCCCTGTTGGAAATACATGAAATGGAAAAAAATAGCCTGTCTGTGAGGTGCAATGAGAGGAGACTCACTGGCTTCATGCTCATCAAGAATTTTACTGCTTTCCTGTTTCAACTGACACACGTTTCTTTGTTGCTTCACAAGACCCCGAAATCCTCCTGCCTCTGGTAACAATTATAGTCACGTGCCGCATAACGACGCTTTGTTCAACGACGGACCGCATATATGACGATCCAATGGGATTATAATCGGTGCGTGAATTGGGCCAGTACTCACCAGTACACAACACAAGCACCTATTTACTTTTCTCTTAAGAGTACCCGTGTTACGGTTCACGTGGTTATGCTGTTGTTGACAAGCGTGTTCGCGCGACGTGCATTCACTTATTTTTGCGAAAGAGGGAAGCAGATTCGTCAAGTTTGGAGAGCCAAATAAAATAAATAAAATACATACGCTAATGAAGAAGAGGACTGTAAAATATGACAAACATGAATGCAGTTGTAATGGTGATGTAGCCAACTATGAATATAAAATTGAATCCCTTATGAAAATTTTTGCTCTTCAAGTATAT
>JAABNX020000005.1:424315-435134 GCA_015163995.2 Mormyrus lacerda | reverse complement strand
GTGAATTCAAAAGGAATTTAGATCAAGAAATCAGACTCAGTACAGTTAAAGCCCTTTTTGTAGCTACACATCTCAATGCAAAAATGCCTGACCATAATTACACTGTATACTGTATATACATATAGGCATGTCTGATCTGGCGATTTTATATCACGATCCATCCTGAAGACGTCTGCAATCTACTTTTCATGCGAATCATAGAGATCGTGATCTTTTATGTCCTCCTACTAATACTCCCAAACTTCACACAAAACTTCACATAAAACAATGGTCAGTAATAATGTCACTACTCGATCCATACCATACTTCCACATTGGCCGTGCTGATAGCTCACATTGGTTTTTCAGATAAGTCACACAAGAGAGAGCCTGTGCCAGAGGTGCGTGATTGTGTTGGGTTGTGAACAAAGCAGAGATCCAAGGTGTAACTACCCGATCTGTACTACCTGCCCGATTTGTACCTTGCATGTCTGCACTGCATTATATTGTCTGACGCTGTCCAATCCATTCATCCCACAACTACAGGGGCTGCTTTATTTAGCAAGAACTGGTGTTAAGGATTTTGCTGACTGAAAAGAAATCAGTTTCATTGGTTGTTATTTTATTTTAAGGATTCACTTTGGTTGTCTATTTAGGGATTTTGGGATCAATACCATTATATAAATATCCCATATTAGAATTTTTTATTTACATTCTACCAGTTGAAATCGCTGCTATCCAGAGACATGGTATTTTGGTGTATTTATAGCGTTGGTTCCGTCTATACTGGAGGGACATATATGGTCACCCCATTGTTACTGGGGTACCCAGCGAGACCCGCAGACACGCAGTCAGACGCGAGGAACACAAAGATATCTGGCTGAATATCCCATTGTGGGCTGGTGAAGATCAATGACAAGTAGATGCAGAAAAAAATTATTAATGGAAGCAGGTCGGGTCATGAAAATGTCATGAAACAAGGTGGTACAAACTAAAACCATTATAAAATATGCCGTAAAGTGTAATTCTGTGCATGTGCAGACGTGCAGATCACAAATCGGGCGTACACGGTCAGATATTCCATGAATCAAAGTTTCCAAAACTCAGCAGTTCCGGAGGTAATATGGCAAATCTGTTCTACCACCTTAAATGGGAGCATCCAACAAACTTTTGTTATATTGAACAAAGGTGTATCTCAGGATTTAATTGACAGTTACCACATCTTTAATGCAATATTGTATTTTAAATGGTGCTAATAGATTAGTGCTTAGACTTGTTTGAGTCTGGGTATTCTTGAAAGCACAAAGTTTCAAAGTTGGGAACAAGGTTCGCAATTCATAACGTGGGTCGAGATTGTGTAGCGCACCCCTAATTACATATAAAGACATTTATGCTTATTACTGCACATGCAATAAGATATGAGCAATACATACATATTTCTAAACAATAATATGTAAACACGCTATATATCAATGAAATGGAGAGGTACTGTGGTCAATTTGATGACGCAGGTGATTGACAGGTTGGCTTACTGTCTAAGAAGGGGTCGAACCGGTCTGTGTGGTTCCACTCTGAGGATCTGTTCTTGCCCACAGCCCTGACCCTGGCATAGTACTTTTCCTCCAGGTCACTGGTCTCATCAGAGAGGTCACACCAGGTCTTCCTCAGCTTCCTGCATGCCTTGACCTCCTTCCATACCTCCTGGCCCGGTGCTGCCTTATCCTCTTTACCGTATCTGAAGGAGGGAACAGTCTCAACCTCAGACCTTGGAATAACCCGGCTGGAGTAGCATGGGAGGTCCTCGGCAAGGAGCTGACATGGGTCAACACCTCCGTGGGAACATAATCTACTGATCTGACCCATTAAATGAATTTAACTGTCAATGGCAACAAGAAAATTGAGAGATACTTGACTGATATTTGTTTTTTTTTTGCACTGCTATGGTTTATTCCAGAACACGTTTCACTAAACCAGTATTTGATATCAGTATCTTATATCATTTTCTTTTCCATCAGAGACATGCCCACTCTGTTTAGTAAATTACAGTATGCAACCCCTACACACATATACTGCACAAGATAGCTGCTTGATTATAGCAAAAATCATAATGACGATTTTTTTTTGGTCAATGTTGAGATCACAGTCATGTAACACGATTACTCATTGACTTTAGAAATATCATGCATTTATTGAGCTTTTTTTAAAAAACTTATCGCTTAACAGTGGATTTCCTTTAATTCTAAATATAATTCAACTGAGAGAGAGATAAAAAGTGTCTGGAAGGGGGTGCACTGGATTTATAACACGAAATAAAATATGAGCATTACTGCTAGGGTTGGGCAATTAATAAAAAATTAATCAAAACCGACATTCAGAACCTCTAACCCACATTATGTTGCCCATGACGGTTACTCCATTTTTATATATATAATTCTGAAAATATTTTTAAAAATCTGTTAATACTTTCCCCAGTGTGTCTTCATGCACTGTCCCCATAAAAACATAATGCTTCATATTTACAGTAATTCTTTATTTTCTTTACTTGACTAGCTACCTGAGGCTAATGCTGCGTGCACAGAAAACATGACGGGAAAAAGAAAGTCATTTTCTCTCAATTACGAATATAGACTCATCGAGGCTTATGATAAATTACTCAAAATAAGCCACCGACATGCAGCAGCTAAACTGCAGTAAGCTATATTTTATTTACAGTACTCTATTATAGCGTATTTGAATTATAAAGTTTAGTCATTCAATTTGTGCAGTACTGTACATTGAAAAGCATTTGAAATAACTGTACTGTATTTTGAAAGAGTCAATGAAATTCAGTAAATAGCGACACTGTTCGTTTTACCTTATTTGCATATAATAACAAATGTAAATTCAACTGAAATCTGCCTGACACATAAAGAAAAAGGAAAAAATGGTTATTATGATCCTCTTATAGTTGTTTCCACCATAGTTTATGTAATTTAAGAAATGCAAACTGTATTTTCTACTTTTTCAGGGAACTTGCTATTTACATTAAAATTAAAATGTTACCCTTTTAAGAAGACATTTTTATTTCAAGCAATTTCTACTTTAGTGTCAGTTGTTTGAAATAAATCACCATAAATAGTTCATTTGTGTGTTTCCTTCAATTATTTTAAGTCACAAAGACATACAGTTACTTCATTAGAAAAAATATTCCAGTTTTAACAGTTAAGAATATTTTCAGCACAAATCTTGTCAGTGAAATAGGACAGCAAACAAAACAAACAAACAAAAAATAAACAATTGTCCATTAATTGTAATCGAGGTAAAATGTTCAATTAACCATGATATTGATTTGAGGTCGTACCACCTAATCACCGCAAAACAAAACGCAGCACAAAAATCATTTTGTCTCACTTGTTATGTTTTGACAACCATTGCCAGCGAAACTCATAACTGGAGCTGAAATTCAATTGTCCAACCCTACTGCATAATAACACATAATAGTTGTTGAGTGATATCTTTTTCTTCTTTTTTATTTCCCTTTTCCTTTCAAGTAATAATCTATTGTCATTTTACAAAAAAAAAAAAAAAAAAAGAAAAAAAAAAACAGTGGTAATGCGGTAGTTGGGATTTACGTCCGTATTTGTTGTGGCTGCAGTTCATTGTAGGAAACACCCAGGGGCAGATGCCAGTCGATCTGAGGGCACGGACTGGCACACATAATCAGACTCGATTTAAAAAACCCCGATTTACCTAACCACATGCTTTTGGACTACAGGAGAGAATCTGCATAAAAACTCCACCCAAACAGCGACAGTAATTCAACTCACAGCACTGGATGTGTGAGGCCGCAGTGTTAACCACTAAGGCCAACCAGCAGTCATACAGTTAAGCAGAAGTAATTCTGAGCACTGGCAATTCGGAAAGATACGCAGTATTTAATTGCCACTCATCTGTTGCTACTGTGCAGTGGTGTACTTGGGTGCAGTAATACAGATGAACCAGAATAACTACAGCAGTTGGTGCGACACACACTTCCTGACTCACGCGACCAATCTTATGAAAATCTAAACCTAAAGTTAGCTACATCAAATCTACATCTCAGGCTTGTCAACTCTGCTGGAGGCTGATCACACCAGTAGCTGATCGACCTAGAGAATCCGGACGGGTCTTACATTGCATACTGCACAGTGTACCACGTCCCCTTCTGTGTCCCTGGTCCAGGACTCCACTCCACTATGTTCTGCAGATTTACAGAGTTGAACTTGACATCCTGGGGTGGAGCGACAGCAGCTCCATGAGTGACGGCTATGAAGAACACAAAAGTTACTGAATGCATTCCTTTAAACTGGAATGGCCAATCCATGCAGTTAAATATAATGTCATTAAACAAGACATGCTTTTATAGTTTTATAATTATTATAATTATAATTATTTAGGTTTAAGACACATCTCCTCTTCATTAAATATAGGCTATATTTTCTTACTAGTTTATTTCAAACATATTTTAAAGAGCTTCCGCTGAGGTGAAAACACCTTTTTAACACGAAAGTTAACAGTGTAGCATTTAGGTACAGAGAAGTTCTTTTTGAACTTCATGTAACCACACTGTGTTCCCTCGTCTTGTTTCAAAACCCCATTAACTTCCTGAGCTTCTGACTTGACTAAGGCGTGTAGATAAAGAATACAGCTGTTTATTAGACGTGTGCTATGACTAAGAAAACGTTAGAAAACTAAGAACGGATCACTGATAACAATCAATATTTTATACATGAAATTGTAATTTCATATCAAAGCTATCAGTATAATAATATACAATTGAACACATTGTGGAGTGCAATTGTCCGCAGCCATATGCAAAACTCCTTGCATGGGGGCTTAGAGACAAAGTGCTTTGAGACAAAGTAATGATTTAGTTTGAGACAATGAAAATGCGCTCTAAAAATAAAATTGAATTCAAATTAATACTGCATAATATTAATAGCTGCATTACAAACTTTAATCTATCCTCCAACCACACATTGCGACTAAAATAATAAGAATAAGAAGAATATTTTATTTGCGTATCATAAGCAATTACATTCTATTCAGGTCAATTATATTCTAAAGTAACTTTACGCGGAATCGACCGTTTCCGACACATTTACCGCAGTCTAACGCGCACACCTGCAGCAGACAAAGTATAAGCACATGCCTATACGTTAAGCTGTTTTCCAGCTGTTTATAAGCACACATTAGAGAAGTTATGGAGACAAAAATCTTAAGATTTTAGAACCAAAACAAAGACCAAACACAATCAAAATTCGCTCTCACCTTTCAGATCATAAGCACTGTCTCCTGTGAAAGGATCGGATATGTAATGCAAAGGAAAATGTATATTTTGTATGTTAAACCTTTTTTTCTCCAACCCGATTTATTATAAGGGGAATGCACAAATTTGTGCTTTGCAGTTACAATATGGCATAACCATATTAGTCACACATGAAGTGAGTAAAGTGGGAGACAGATTTGTTTGTAACTGTATGTTTAGTTACATTAATGTAGGCTATGTTAAGCCTTTTCCTTATAACAGATCCTGATGGAGAGGAAGATGTTTAACATTCAAAGCATACGCTTTGCATTTGGTTTCATTTTCAGTCTTTGTACAGAAGCAGTCTTGACGGAATGTAAAGTGTAGGAGAATTTGGTTATACTCGATCATTGTTTTTGGCACATTAATGTAGGCCTAACCGTAAGCTTTGTCCTTACAAGAGACGTTTATGTGGAGGAAACGCTTAATGGCATAAATATCAAATGTCGGGTGATTTGCGATTTCAATCACTTTACAGTTGATAGTGTTTACGCCCCATAAAGGCTGCAAGAAGTTTGACTCTCTTATTCTGTCATTGAGTTAACCTACATTACGTGTTAAGCTTTGTTTTTGCCGCTTTGAAGTGTATCAGAATGTCCTAGATTGTGGCGATTGTGAAACAGTACCTAATTAGTCACAATGAATAATAAAACAGATTACTGTTTTAAACTGAAAAGAGATATGCGAATACAGAGAGCCGTTGATTTTTCGGTGATTATATTTACCTGTAACCCTTATTGAAAGAAGGGAAAGTGCCGTCAAGAAAATTAGCTTTAGCATTAGCATTGAGGATTCATCAGGTATCCAGATGTCATTGTAGTCTGTGGTGGTAATCCTCCAGGGTGGCTCCTTAAAGTATGTAGGCTACATCGGAGCGCAAGTGTCTCTCCTGACGGACAGGCTTGCAAGAGCAAAGTCTGTTCAGTGAGGCTGGGTTACTGAAATCACGGTTAACTTCATGTGCAGCCTGGGCGGAGTTTGCAGTGGAGTGGGAAACTTTCGCAGGTCGTCGCTTTCTCAGTCTTCAGCATTACGCCATTTACGAAGAACCACATACGCGCGCACTCTACATGGATTTCTATGGTCATAACCTTAATCCCAGCCATGACAACCTTAACCATTACCCAGTCTTAAACTTAACAATTAACCTAATTAAATACAATACTTTTGGTACTTTCAGTTTTTTTTTTTACTCCAGTAATAGATTTGCATAAAACTGAGCTTCCCGTTGTGGGGAACGAAAAAAAACGGTCCGCGCAACATCAAGAAACATGTTTTCCTTACAAATGTCCCCATAATGTAATACACACACACGTAAACATACTACTGTTCCGTAACTACGTAAGTTTATTCACATTTATGGAAGTTGTCACACGTCCTGAAATTGTATCCAGATCAACAATGCTTTACCCTTAAATAATATTAATTTCTAAGATGTTGTAGTCAATATCGCCATAGAAAAGGTACATATATTAAAAAAATATTTATTTCATCTGGGAATAAGGTAGCCTGTTACAAACCAATAGAACGTTTTTTTGCATGTGCTTTTCTGTTCTCAGAACTGTAATTAAAATAAGATCTTATTAGAATCAAAACGTCAGGTGGCCTATTGTTATCCTAGATACATATAATATAATATCCTGCAGTTGTTTTCTTAGCAAATGCATAACATGTTGACGAATAAGCACAGAACCTTTGTAATTGTTAGGTGTTGGCTGGGCTGGTCTACAAGTATATCCACATTGTTGTGATATTCTAGGGAATACAGTAATACGATTATGAGGCCTTTATAGTCCCTGGACAGTACAGTCATCAGCTCCGCCCATCTAATCCATACTCCTCACATACTGCCCAACCCCTGCCATTTGTACAGCACTAGCAATAAATGTGCTTTTACCCAAATGCCCCAAGTCATATTTGTGACAGGTAACTCTGAAACAACGCCTACTCATTTACAGCACATTCCACTTACATGACAAATCACACAATCTTTCCACGTTTAGGTCATATTTTATTGTGTCTTAATTTCCATTTCTTAAAATGTCATTTATAGTATTCATACATTGAAATATTAATATATTTATAAATATTTATTTCTCAATTGTATTATGAGCACCTTTTTCGTAACATTACAGTAAGAACCGTGACAGACACAGCGATGGCGTAGCACTAGGCGATATAACGATGCAATCTGTAATCGACGATCAGACAAGTAACCCAGGGTGTTTCTCAATACGTATACTTGACTGTTCTTGTGTTCGCATTGCCTGCTTCAAATCATCTTCCACTGCCAAATTACAGTTCCAATACTCAAGAACAGAACGAAAGAGGTAAAACAGTAAAAATCCCCAGATGTCGTTCTTGTCCAGCCCTAAGGATCAAGGATGCATCGGTTGCATCCTCACCAAGGAAAACAATCCCACGATTCATTGCATCCCAAGTATGTCCTTGGGAGGCAATTTAACAACACTCTTGCGTAGAATACAAGAACAGTCTCACAAGGGGTACAGACACAACAAACCAACATGGAAGACAACTAGCAGGGCCATGACAGAGGGCAGGTGAAAAGCATAACTCAAGTTACCAATCAGCACAGGCACAGGATAGCAGGAAACAGGTGGGATACATTACAATAAACAAACACAGGAAATTAGGGAAACTTTACTAAACGCAGATGCTAACACTAGGAAAAAAGAACTAGGAACAGAAAAACAAGCAAAACAGAATAAAACAGGGTACAAGCAGAGTAAACCAAAACAGGGGCACAAAGATAAAGTTTAACACATAAAAGGAAAAACCAAAAGGCGAGGCAGGCCTCAGGCCAACCTTGTACTGACAATTAGAGGGGTGTTACCTTCTTCCAACTACTCTTCCAACCCATCAAGCTACATGACAGCCCAGGGAGCAGAGAAACACAATAGGGACTAGGGCTAAATGACAAGGGTAACAGGATGGTCAGCAACCCCTGCTGGTCAAACGGGAACAGACACATACGATAGGGATGGACGTATATTGACCCTGACATCCCAGCCCTCCAGTCTCCCCCAGTTCTCTGCCATTGGGTAAAGTCACGTATCCAGTATAATTTACAGAATGGAGAGGATAGCAATATTCTTACTAAAGAATATTCAGAACTCTTGCGCCACACAGTTAGAATCACTGACTTCTACAATGCTCCTGGAAAGTTTGCAAGAAGATCCACAGAATCAGTTTAGATGGGAGATGGCTGTGTCCACAAGATAAGAGCCGCAGGCTCCATTTTCACCCTCAGCTGCCTTTTGTCATTGCGGGTCGAATTTTCCAATTTCGAGGTGATTTTTGGTGTGATCAGTTGTACATTTTCAGGTGTAGATTTTCATCCATATAATGTTTTAGTGTAATGGTAATAAGATCCATTAAAGGTCAAATAGAGTAAATGAATTAATAACAAATATGGTGATTCTGTTCAGAAGGATAAGGGGTTTTATCCTCTTTGTTGTCACGATGCAACATTATTTCAGTTTTGGTGCGATTTATTTTAAAATGTAAACAGGTCCAGATACAAAATTTTGATTGATGTGATCTATGACCAATCACGTGTGATGGCAGGCGAGGATGGGGGGGGGGGCAGAGACGAGAGGGGTGCACGAACAGCAGAAAACAAGATGAGTTACAGGTACAGACGAAGCTCCTTTTGGATGCCTTTTAATGTCATAGGCAGCGCATAGGCTAAATGTAGAATTGGATAAATAAAACCATTATTTCGACTAAGTTCTTCTGATAACCTTCAAAGGCATATTAGGACTGTAAAGTTAACAGCGTGTTTTTTATGTTTTTATACCAAAGGTAAAGTAAATAATGCGGTTTAGTATAATTACATTGAATAATTGAAGTGATATACGTGCACACATACCAATCATAGATCAAAACATTGATAAACTTGCCAGAATTATAAAACCTGAACTGAACTAAATGATCCGGCTCACTAAAGATAGCCCGAGTGTGTAGCACGCTATAACCTACTATGAAGGTTTGTCTAAGTACACCCTCGGGTTTGCCAACTCTTACGCATGGCGTGACTCTCACACAGGAAATCTTGTGGCAAATCTATATTAAACCTAACATTACCTACATCAAAAGCGTCGGGGTAATTTGCAACCCCCACAGGCTATAAACAAGATAATAAAACGGTTACATATAAGTGAAGGCGTGTGCAGACTTGCCCTGCACAGTCTCCCTCGTTAAGCGGCGCATGGCTGTAATCACACGGTAACCTGCAGCAACAGTGAGTGGAAGATACGTCAGATGTAATAGGTGTAACCAGGCAGCAGAAAAGTTAAAAAACTTAAATGTTAACTTGATATTTTGTGAGGTTACTTAAGAGGGTGGCATCCTGTCCAGGGTGTTCCTGCGCCTTTCCCTGTGCTTTGATGTGTCTAACCTTTAGCTTTCCGGGTAGACACATCACGACGTTGTATTAGATAAGCCTTGTGGAAGAAGGATGAATAGGTAAGATTAAAAATCCCGTTTCTGACGGAACTGTTTCTTCTCCAAATGATGCCTTTATGACAGAGAAATCGCTCCATCTAGTGGCAGAGAACAGATCGCGAATGTTGTTCGTTTATCTTTACTTTTGATTTCCAATCCTCCATGTTTCCGGAACGAACGGTGACTCATGTTAACTATTACAAAACAAAAATATATTTAAATAGATTAACATCTCAGTATATTTTTTGTCAAAGGTGTATTTAATAATCACAATTGAAATATCTACAAAATATTTTCATTATGGATTTAATGACATTACGTGTACCATAAATAACATTAAAGATCTTGAACACAGAAGATCTTGTTTGGGTGTCTATTCTAATAGCATATTTCAAAATATAATGCAAAATATATTACAATATATTAAAATACATAAGGTATCGATGCTTTTCATATATATCCAAACTATATCTAAACCGTGACGACAAATAGGAGAAGCCACAAGGCTCCTGTCTACACTGTTTACTGAACCCTTGACTGCTTCAGTAAGGCAAAGCGGCAGTATCTGTGTGTCCCGTCAGTTCATAATCTGATCAGCGTCTATAGCAGCGGGTGTAGCAACTCCGTAAACTGAACAAAATACAAGATTCTGCCTACATCCAAATTCAGTTGGGATGTTGAAGTTGAGGATTCCCCCTTTCAAGAGAAGTTCACCAAATACTTAGATGTCTATATTTCAGAATCAGCATCAGAATCTTTATTGCCACATGACCTAGGTGACTGGAATTTTTTGTTGGCATAGCTTACAACTGTTGGAACTGTTGGAAATTCTTAATTATAGCCTTTCTTCATTTACTCCTTCTCCATTTGGGCATATCTTTCTGCTTTTAATTAATAATGAACCAATGCTTTTTCCTCAGCATGGCGTCACAGAGGAATAACCCACCCAGGACAGTAATTCCGTGAAAGTTTGCTCAGGATTACGACATTACTTTCTAGCGTCAATAATCACTGCCAAAAAACAATATTAGTTAACTGGAAAGATTTA
>JAABNX020000005.1:407225-417788 GCA_015163995.2 Mormyrus lacerda | reverse complement strand
GTGAATTCAAAAGGAATTTAGATCAAGAAATCAGACTCAGTACAGTTAAAGCCCTTTTTGTAGCTACACATCTCAATACAAAAATGCCTGCCATCAAGGCTTTTATCAAAGTGTACATTTTCCAAGCTTAATTAGACTGTAATTACATATTAAGATATTTATGTTTATTATTGCACATAGTAAACTATGAATAATACATACATACACAATGAAATGAAGAGGTACTGTGGTCAATTTAATGATGTATTGTAGGTGATTGACAGGTTGGCTTACTGTCTAAGACGGGGTCGAACCGGTCTGTGTGGTTCCACTCTGAGGATGCGTTCTTGCCCACAGCCCTGACCCTGGCATAGTACTTTTCCTCCAGGTCAGAGGTCTCATCAGAGAGGTCACACCAGGTCTTCCTCAGCTTCCTGCATGCCTTGACCTCCCTCCAATCCTCCTGGCCCGGTGCTGCCTCATCCTCTTCACCGTATCTGAAGGAGGGAACAGTCTCAACCTCAGACCTTGGAATAACCCGGCTGGAGTAGCATGGGAGGTCCTCAGCAAGGAGCTGACATGGGTCAACACCTCCTTTTTTTCTTTGTTCTTCATTTTTCTTTCAAGTAATAGTCTACTTTCACATTGTTGTGTTTTTCACACAAAAAAACAGCATCTGGTAATTAGGCTATACATCCATATTCTATAACTACTTATCCTACATGGGCTGTGTTGTGGCTGCAGTTCATTGTAGGAAACACCCAGGAGCAGATGCCAGTCGATCTGAGGGCACGGACTGGCACACATAATCAGACTCGATTTAAAAAACCCCGATTTACCTAACCACATGCTTTTGGACTACAGGAGAGAATCTGCATAAAAACTCCACCCAAACAGCAACAGTAATTCAACTCACAGCACTGGATGTGTGAGGCCGCAGTGTTAACCACTAAGCCAACCAGCAGTCATACAGTTAAGCAGAAGTAATTCGGAGCACTGGCAATTCGGAAAGATACGCAGTATTTAATTGCCACTAATTAGGTACAGTGATACAGACGAACCAGAACTAAAGGCTGATCACACCAGTAGCTGATCGACCTAGAGAATCCGGACGGTCCTTACATTGCATACTGCACAGTGTACCACGTCCCCTTCGGTGTCCCTGGTCCAGGACTCCACTCCACTATGTTCTGCAGATTTACAGAGTTGAACTTGACATCCTGGGGTGGAGCGACAGCTGCTCCATGAGTGACGGCTATGAGGAACACAAAAGTTACTGAATGCATTTAAAGATAAATACTGTATTTTTGATTCTATGAAGGTTCTCGTCCCTCATTACTTTGGAGCTTAACTTCATAACTAGTGGGCAGATTTTCTAAAATGCAATAGGCTATATTGTGTTCGTCACCAGGGAAAAAACAATCACAGTAAAAGACTCATACATAGAGGTGAAACGGCAGGTTTCACGGGAAACCACGGTAAATTTCCCGGCGGTTAGTTAAGTGACATTAAAACGGTTTTTGATCACAGCGCTTTGACAAACATTAGTTAAAACCGGACAGCAAAGTCAACAAAGCTTCCAGATGCATGTGCGCATGCGCAGCAAGCAACGTGGGTTTGTTTTGTGTCTGAAAACTTAGTTGCCAGTGACATCACTCGTGCTGCTAATTTTATTTGTTTATTTGTTGACAGATTATTTTCAAAACGTTTTAACAATACCGTGATACTAATTAATTTTGGTCACTGAAATCATGTAATTTTTCATACCGTTTCATTTTCTTACACAGTCGGTCACGTTCAGTGTGCCACGTACAATCAAGTAATGGCTTCAAAACACCGCTGTCTGGGTTGAGAAAGCATGTAGAGGTGAAAATGTACTTTTTAATACTTAACTATTTTTTAAAGTCTAGTACATCAGTAAAAATTTAACTGAACATTTTTCACTTATACTGGAGTAAATTGTCACCATGAGTCTCTATACTTTGACTCAAGTAATGGAGTTGTGTATCACCTCTGCATATATGCGAGATATGAAAAAAATGTGAAGGCTTTATTTTCTGTAAGCCTTTACCTGCTCGGTCAACTGCTGAAGCCATGTTTGACGTTCTAAATGCATTTATTGTGTCCAATGGAATTGATTGGACAACATTTGTGGGAATAAACACAGTCGTTAAGTTAAAAAAATCAGCTTATCTTAAGGTTGTTTTTGGATAATGTGGTTAAAATAGTTACCTTTATAAATAGTGTCCCCTCCAGTCACGATTATCTCAAGTGCTTTGCGATGAAATTGGAAGCAGTCATGTTCAGTTTCTTTGACAGAAGGACGTGAAATGGCTTTCGCGAAACTTACATAACGTTTTGAATTGAAAGATGAGGCACAGATTTTTTAAAATCTGTCTCTAAATTTGAGCTCTTAGAATGCTTCCATAGTTTTGAATGGCTTGCAAAATTACCATATTTTTCAGCCGTTTAAATTAGCTCAGTCTTGGCCTTCAAGGCATGTCAGTGATAGTTTTTCATGTCCAAAGTAAAATTGAAGTAACAATAAAGGAGCTGGGCGTGTGGACCAGAGACACTTAACAGGGGAACTTTTTGAGAATTGTTTAGATTTTCTAACAAAGCAAGACACAGCCCTACTAGCGTATGTTGCAAAGGTAATTGCATTGCACCTGCAAAGTTTTAAAACTCGGTTGCATAAACATATACCAGCTTTTGATGTTCATGTGAGCTGGATTGAAAATCAATTTGTGAACCTGAGCAAGGGATCGCTCACAAACTTGAGTACAAAGGAGCAAGAGAGGATTGCGGAATATTCTTGTGACAGAGCATTAAAGACAAATTTTATATAGGAACCTTTAACAGAGTTTTGGCTCCAGACAAAGCAGCACATTTTTTGATGCTGTTTCTGATAACTTATCCGTGCAAAACTGGATTGTCAACGTTAGTGTCACTGAAGACCAAATATAATAATTAACTTACGCTGCATTTCCAAGTTACCAGCTAGAAATTTCACTGGAATGCCCCCTGAAGTCAGAGTTCCATTGGTGGCTTTCCCTCATTCAATCTGACCCCCAGACGTTACCAGCCTCCCAATAGGTGAGTTACAAGTTTTTGTTTTGATAATTTAATTACAGCTGCTTTCATATTTTTTGTAAGTGTTGGTGAGCCGTGGAAACTGTGATCCCCTGCTCTAGAGGAATCAGGGCAGCATGATAGCATGGCTATACTTAACCCATCCACTAGGGGCACCATCTTTTATTTTATGTATTTTAAAATAAATATATATTTTTTATTTATCGATAGTAAAGTCCATCACCGTTCTACCTAAACTATACAGTTTTTGGTCCACATTTTCCAGTCCTATGTGCAGCATGGGACCCCCATGAAAATCGTCAAGTGTTGTACATCAGCTTTATTCAGTCACCGGCACTGTGAAGAATCTACTTTGACACTGAGTAAAATGCACAGGGGGCAGCCTACGTGTATATTATAGAGACATTCTGAATCATTTAACGCTCTCCACAGGAACCCATTATAAGGAAAAGAGCTAACAGTTGAGGGCAGGGGTGCCTTATGGTTAGGAATGTACCTTTGTAAATAAAGGAGTGCTGGTTTGAATTCCTGACCAGCAGTGTACTACTGCAGTAGCCTGAGCAAGGTACTGCGTTTAACATATGGGTTAAACGCAGAGGACACATTTCACGGTGGTGTGTCATCACCGATCACCAAATTCTAATAAGGTTTACACCAACACGCGCCACTTTCCTAACACTAAGCTCTATATATGGCAAATGTGGTTATGTCAAATTGTAGCCTAACTGCAAAGCACAAATCTATACGTTAGGCAGTTTTCCGTAGGCATACATCAGAGAGATTATGGGGACGAAAATTAAAGATTTTACAGATCAAAATAATGACAAAAGCACAACCAAATTTTGCTGCTCTCACCTCTCATATGTCTAACATTCAAAATATAAGGCTTGGATTTGGTTTCAGTTTCTGTCTTCTGACAGAAACAGTCTTCACAGAATGTAAAGTGTGACAGAATTTGGTTACATTTGATCATTGTTTTTGGCACATTAATGTAGGCCTAGCCATAAGCTTTATCCTTACAATTGACGTCTATGCGGGCGGAATGCTTAATGTCCTATTATCAATTGTCGGTTGGG
Source organism: Mormyrus lacerda (assembly GCA_015163995.2). Classification (NCBI taxonomy): domain Eukaryota; kingdom Metazoa; phylum Chordata; class Actinopteri; order Osteoglossiformes; family Mormyridae; genus Mormyrus; species Mormyrus lacerda. Next base: position 413,640 of record JAABNX020000005.1, on the reverse strand, counting down.
CTATAATTTCAATCAATTTACAGTTCATAGTGTTTACGACCCATAAAGGCCACGAGAAGTTTGACGGCTATTCTGTCATTGAGTTAACCTACATTGTGTTAAGCTTTTTTTTTTGCCATTTTAGAAGTGTTTCAGAATGTCCCCGATTGTGGCGATTGTGAAACAGTACCTAATTAGTCACAATGAATAATAAAACATATTACTGTTTTAAACTGAGAAGAGATATGCGAATACGGAGAGCCGTTGATTTTTCGGTGATTATATTTACCTGTAACCCTGGTTGAAAGAAGGGAAAGTGCCGTCAGGAAAATTAGCTTTAGCATTGAGGATTCATCAGGTGTCCAGATGTCATTGTAGTCTGTGGTGGTAATCCTCCAGGGTGGCTCCTTAAAGTATGTAGGCTACATCGGAGCGCAAGTGTCTCTCCTGACGGACAGGCTTGCAAGAGCAAAGTCTGTTCAATGAGGCTGGGTTACTGAAATCACGGTTAACTTCAAGTGCAGCCTGGGCGGAGTTTGCAGTGGAGTGGGAAGCTTTCGCAGGTCGTCGCTTTCTCATTCTTTAGTATTGCGCCATTTATGAAGAAACTCACACAAGCATGCGCTCACAGTCTGTGTGTTCATATCTTTTCATAAAATTGAATTTCCAGTTGTGGGGACCAAAAAAAGGGTCCTCACAATGTCGAAATACCAGAATTTTGTCACACTGTAGGGTCATTTGGTCCCCACCATGTAATGTATACCTGGACCACACACACACACACACACACACACACACACACACACACACGTTATATTCATATCTTTGTGGGGATCATCCATTCATTTCTATGGGCACAATGTTAAACCCAGCTATCTTATCCCCCACCCAGTCCTAACTTTAACAATAAATGACCCAACAAAATACAATATTTTGGCATTTTTATTTTTTTGACTGCAGTCACAGATTTGTATAGAATTGAGTTTCCTCTTGTGGGGACTGGAAAAATTGTCCTCACGGCATCAAAATAACAAGTTTTTGTCACATTGTGGGGAAACCTAGTCCCCACAATGTAATAATAACAAAAAAGGCACACACATTAACATATCACTGTTCCTTAAATGGATGTAATCACATTTAAGGAAGTTGTTAAATGTCCTGAAATTGTATACTGATTAAAATCAACAAATAAATGCTGTTCTCTCAAACAAGCTTTGTATTCAGATGTTATGATAAATATCACTATGGAAAAGCAACATAGATTAAATAAAATAAAATAAATAGTTTAATCTAGGACTAAGGTACCCTGTCATCAAACAATAGAAGTGTTTTGTATGTGCTGTTCTGTTCAGTGGTCTGTTATACTATATGCTTCCTCAGAACTGTAATTAAAACAAGATTCAATCAAAATGTTTGGTGGCCTACTGTTATCCTAAATGCATTTTATTGAAAAGCCGGAAAGGTGTTTACTTAGTAAATTTGTAACCTTCTGACAGATAAGCACAGAACAGGAATTGGTATAGTGTGCAGGTGAAGCAATTGTAATCGCTATGTGTTGATTGGGTTGGGCTACAAGTATATCAACATTCTTATGATATTTTAGTATATAGTAACTTGAGAGTGCCGCGTCGGAAACCAGGAAGGAGTGACGATCCCCGCGGTAACATGGGTTTCCACAAAACGAGGTTTTATTTGTGAGGGTATACAGGTATACACAAACAGACACTAGCAACAATGACTAAAGCGGGGGATCAGGTCATGGCAGGCACATACACACATATGTAATGAGGACCAGACTAAAGACAGATGCGGGTGGTTATCACATTAGGCCGGAAACATGGAAGTGTTTACAAATTGGCCAGATGGGAACATTATGGGCTGATGGGGCAGGTCCTCGCAGAACTCCCATCCCCAAGTGTAAACTCAGGGCACAGGGTTACTGTCAGGACTGGGGTGAGGCACACAGGACTGGGGACAAGAATGGACTTGGTACATGGGACCAGGAACCAGAGATACACACCGTGGGGAAAACTAAACTGACTGAAAATTGACATGAATGGCTAGGGGAAGCAAGACTGTCACATGGAATGCAAAGAATTGGGTGAGGCCCAGCAGAAACAAATCATCACTAGGAAAAACACTAATCACACAGACTAATCAGCCTAGGTTTACTTTTTTTATTTACCTGGATGGAGTATTAGTCATATGTCTACTTATATTAACAAATTGCTCCTATCATTAGCAATACTTTAATTCCTAAAAATAAATACAGAGAAACCCTCTTATAGTGATCACAGTTATAGTGATCAACCCCTTATATGGATCAAAAAGCTTTTGACAGAATCAGTCCTGTACAAATGCTGTTTCAATAGTTTGCTTACAGTGGTCATTTTGGGTCGTTTTATACATGACAACATAAGGAAAAAATTAAAACTACACTAATTCTCTCTCTCTCTCTCTCTCTCTCTCTCTCTCTCTCTTATTTTACTTTACTTCGGTGGCGAATCGAAACGACGAGAGCCGGACTGACACGAAGTTGTTCTTAGATTACTCTTTATAAGAACCACACGATAACGATCATCTGCTTATAGTCATCAATTTCAACCAGACAGATGTGATCACTAAAAGTGGCTCCGGACCCCCCACCCACATCTCTGAATAGGACGAAGCGGTTTCAGAAAATGGATGGAAATATTGAAACGCAAAGTCGAACAACATAAGCCAATACATTGATACATACAACACATTTTCTATATGGGATTTGCGACATTAAGCTTTGATTTATATGACTCACAGAATATTCGGTAAACGTGGAACGATTGTGTCCTTTTCAAATGTTTCCATTTGTTCCCATTTAAATACTGCACAGACTTCCGGTGAAGACAAAGCGGCGCTCTGTTTTTAATGTAACAGGAGTCAATGAAACCTTGCAAGCAATGGAGACTTTAAAAAGATAACTTCATTTGTTTATTTCAGCGAAAGTGGACTGGCTAAAATGGCAATTTCAATGGAAACTCAGCTTCAGACTATATTCGAGGAGGTTGTGGTGTGTGCATTCTTTGTTTTGTATGGCAAATGGCTAACACTGGCTAAGATGCTAGCTTTTGGCTATAATTAAAAAGTTTTCACTACAGCTGTCAGTAAAGTCCAATTTCTAACGCTATATTTGTGAAACTATTCATTAGTTATCGATCAGTTCATTTGTGTTAGCTTTGAATAGATAGTTAACTGGTTTTTTACCAGCTTTGAAAAATCCCACTTTCCTTAATATAGTAATATTTTTATTTTTGCACTCTACTTGTAGTCGCATGCTTATGTCGTCTAATCCCTTTTTCTTTTTATCTAGAAAACGGAGTTTATAGAAGAAGCTTTTACCGGGTAAGACTTTTTGCATGAATGTCTGCCGGTAGAACACAGAATAATATATGCTTTGTAGTTACGTACGTTTGTGGAATCACGGTAAAGCAAATATGCTTGCCTCAAAATTAATGCTGAATAATCCCGCCACAATATTAGTCGGTCGGCTTTATTTCACTGTCAGAACTCCGATGGTAACAGAAAAATTATGTCATGTAATACATTAGATCTGGTATCTTACTGATTTCTCCATCAGCATGTTTATGGATACCCCCGAGGATGAACGAACTAAACTTGTCAGGTGTCTAAGTGCCTTTCGTCAGTACTGGAGCACTCTCCCTCAGGTGAGGCATTGAGATGTATTCTTTGATTCTTCATTCTTTGAGGGTTTGGACAAAACCTGGGTTTACAAAGTGCACCCTCAAGTTGTGGTCAATCAGTCCAAAACTGTGGCCTGGTTGCTGGAATCACGCCCCCTTTACTCGTTTCTGATGCGTCTGGGGTTGCAGAATTTTGCGAATTTTAATTTCCCAAGAAAGTCGGCAACTTGGTGACTATGTTCTGGACTGGCAGTGATTTGATTCTTGCACATCAGTAATGTGTGATTTATCTTTTTCTGAAGAATCTCCATGCTGTGTGAGTCTCCTCAGTGCATTCAGTCTGTTTGTGGATATGTGAGCTGAGATGGGTGGTGCTTTTTGGCTTGTTCTTCTTCGAATAGACCTGGGCCCCTCTGTTAACTTACTAGGTACTAGATAAGTGGCTTGGACATGGAGTTACTTGGATGCCCGTTATATAAACTGTGTTGTGGCTGCTTTTCAGGATTCTCATGATCAGTGTGTACAGTGGATTGTGCGATTTATCCATGGTCAGCACAGTCCCAAGCGAATCTCCTTCCTGTACGACTGCTTGGCGATGGCTGTGGAAACCAACCTTTTACCCCCTAAGTATTCATTCTGCTTTTTTTCTGGTTTTTATAAAGCATTACTGTGTCTTCTTGGGACCTCCTCATTTGTCCTGCAGTTAAAAAAAAAAAATGAGTTACCCAGACTATTTGACATTAGAGTGATGTTATTCTCATAGCAAATATTTGCTGCCAGGTGACAAGCTAACCAGTGACTTCTATGTGTAACAGCAGTTTCTCGTCCTCAGGATGGTATGTGAAGCTTTGATTAACTCAGACAGCTTGGAGTGGGAACGAACTCAGCTGTGGGCTCTGACTTTCCAGCTCATCCGCAAGATTATCGGAGGGGTGGATTATAAGGTAACATACAGGGAGAATGTAGCAGTCGACCACACTCATAACCCCCCCCTCCCCCCTCGGAGTCTGTGCACATCACAGGTAATGTGCAAATCCTCAGGTTCCCATGTTTTCTGCCTGGTTAGTCATCTGTTAATTCGCTGGAGCTTTAAGCTACAATTATGTTCTCTGGGTTGTACGTGCCATAGTGGAGGGCTTCCCAAAGAAAAATGCAAACGATTAAACTTGTGAAATCATCCTATTTACGAGTCTGAAATTTTTGTACTACATAAGTGGGTCCCCAGACATCAAAAGGTTTAAATGAGAATAAGGTTCTCCAAGATTATTACAGTTGTTATAGCTATTTCATCTCAAGGGCCGACCCAATTACTGCCCCGAGTGAAATCCTTTGTGAGATGGATGCTCTCAAACAGATGTATTAATAGATGTCTTTTATACCTGGGCTCGCTGATTTATTTAGTTTTCTTGACCCGTGAGAATTGCATTGGCTTATTGAGCAAGGTAGTGTGCTTTAAATCAGAGAGGTGACGCTTCAGAGGGCACCCAGGAAGTCAGCCCTGAGATCCGAGTTGCTTTCACTCAGGGAGTTCGAGATCTTCTGAAGGTTGTCCTGGAAAAGATCCAGACCATTCCCAACACCGTGAGCTCTGCAGTGGTCCAGCAACTTCTGGCTGCACGTGAGGTAACACTTTATTATGTGAATAAACTCACACTGGCCTTGCGTGCCATAGTTTCGACGCATTCGTGAAAAGTCTGTTTCCTCTCTTGAGGTGGTGGAATACATCCTGGACAGAAACGCCTGTCTTTTGCCCGCCTATTTCGCCATAACAGAAATCCGAAAACTGTATCCTGAGGGAAAGTTGCCACATTGGGTAAACTACCGTTCACGAAGTAGAAGACTTGACTTTTTTAGTCTACTCCTTATTCATCCATTAGCGGGCTTCAGTGATTCTTGAGACATTAAAGGATTTTTACTAACTTGATTGAGATATAATGACATATTTATGTCGTCATGTTTTCTTTTCTTTTAATTTTACAATAATCTCCGGTTTCCCCCCTTTGTAGCTGTTGGGCAGCTTGATATCTGACTTTGTGGACAGTTTCAGACCTACTTCAAGAATAAACTCCATTTGCGGTAAGTCTACTGTAGATTGAAGATTTAAGATCTCTATTGGCCGTCCGCAACGGCTGCATCGAAATGCTTGCTTGTATACCTACACTCGGTTACAAAGAAAATAGACAAGTGCAAGAAAAAAATCCGGATAATCCAAAGCAGTGCAAAAGCTAGATTATATGCTGAGTGATGCAGCACAGTAAAGTGTGCAGGAGCTGTGGATGGTAACTGTCACGGGTAACGTGGCTGTTGGAAATGCGCATGGCTCAGGGGAAGAAGCTGTACCGCGTAAGATCGGGCTAGCCGCTTGAATCCGCGTGTTTTTCCATTTCCTCCCTGTTCTCTACGGGGGGATCCAGGGCGTTGCTGCCTCCTCCCCGTGGTCAACAATTCGGGGGCCATCTGTAACTCCTGGAAGCTGGACCCCACCACGCTGCGCTTCCCGCTGCGAGGGATGCTGCCCTACGACAAGGTTGCCCGCATTCCTCCCGCTCTCCGAACCGAAGACGGTGAAGCCGCCCGTTTGTTGGCGCGGTTCGTCAAGCCTGTCTTTATCCCCCCTCCCGACAGGACTTGTTTGAGCCGCAGACAGGGCTGCTGAGATACGTGCTGGAGCAGCCGTATTCCCGTGACATGGTCTGCAACATGTTAGGGCTCAACAAGCAGGTACTGTAGCGACCGTCTCACTCGGTGGCCCCCCCTCC
>JAABNX020000005.1:391111-407212 GCA_015163995.2 Mormyrus lacerda | reverse complement strand
CCTCCCTTCCTCAGACCGGCCTGTCCTTCGCTCCCCCCTGCCCCCTCTTTCCATCTGCAGCGGCTGACCAACAAACTGTAATCGTTGGTCAGTGGGACCTGCAGTCGAGAGGATGCCATCGAAAAGCCCTACTGTCACGAGGCTGCCTCTCCAGCGCATCTCGATAGCCTCGGACCTTAAAGCGAAAGTGGAGAGAATGATTAACGTTGCTTTGTGACCATATAGCCAGCATACTCCCGGCATACTCCCCGCCATACTCCCCGGCATACTCGTATGGGGACAGATCTCATCATTTATTAGCCGATTCCAGAACATTCCAGCTCCGTCTCCTTAGCTGGTTGCGTGCCTAGCACCCGACTGCTGTGTTCCAACTAGACACAAACTGATGCATGAGTATAGCGTTATAGCTGTGATCTGTACTCCCGATGCCTGGTTTGACGGGGAGTATACCGGCCTAGCCAATCACAGTTGTGTGTGGGAGGAGCTTGGCTTGACGGACTGACGGGGGAACTGGTGCTGCCCTCCTAGTCACTGTTTTTGTCTTTTCTTTTTTCTTCCTTTATTTTTGTTCTGTCCTGTCTTGCCCTGCCCTTCCTCCAATGCTCTAGACCTTGAACATTGCTCAGGTATGTTCTCAACCTTCCTGTTGTATTGTGACTAACCAGATACTGGCCGCTTCGTAGCCACACTGATTCTATCTAGACCACAATTCTCTGGGGCTTGAAATTACCGCGCGCCCGACGGCGCTGGTGTGGCATGGCGTGCCACCGAGGCTTGCGTCTCTCTCTGCCGTGGGCTTGCTACCCCACGCTCTGCCGAGTGTTATCCCAAAAGAGACACAATACTAAATTGAGCCTTAAGCTTTTTTTAGGTACCTGCAGGAAGTGACAACGGGGGGCAGTCTTGAGCGTGCAGGAAGTGACCGAACTCCAATCACCGTGTGAAGCGAAAAAGCCGCTTCTGATTAGGCCATTTTTAGCACAAAGTAATTACTGCAGCCCCGTCATACCCATTACCTACAGGCAGATGTGGAAGCAGGACTAGTTTATTTTGTATTGGTTGTTTACTTTCCTGTATCTTTGCCCCCCTTTATTTGCCTTTGTTAATCCTTGCGATAAAACTGAAATCAATAACCATCCAAACTTTATTGCCAGAGTTAGCAGTGGTCAGCTGGTAGGTAGACACTTGCATCATGCTAGTTGTGGTGAGCGCAGGAGCACCGTGCTGGTTGTGGTAAACGCAGGATTCCTTGGTGTCATTTTTTTTTACTAAGATCGTGAAGGCAGTGTGATCAGAGATTAATAAACAATGTCGTTCAGGGTGGCAGAAGAAATATTATCGGTGTTGGATACCCGATAGTCACTGTGTTTTCCTGAAGCTTGTTCTCGATACTGTAGACAAACTCAGTATCTTTCTTTGCACGCTATGATGGTTATGGGCGGATTGTTTCAAAGAGAAGGTATAACTCCGGAGGGAAGTAGGTCCTTCAGATCTTAACGGTGACTTCCAGAATGCCGCAGCGGGCCGCGCGCCCATCTGCTCGCCTTGCCGACACGAAGGCCGCCTTCCCTGTATGTGAGCATATCTGAGACCGTTGTTGCTAATTTCAAGCCCTGATCTGCTGCATGCCTGCCCATAGAGTGTACCCTGTGTGTATCGCTGTGGCGCAGTGTGTGTACCTTCAGTGGTGGTGGTGGGGGGGGGGGATCGTGCTCAGCCGTGGTTTCGTCCTTGTGATTGGCCCCCCCCTCCCCACCACCAGGTGCCCTTTGTTCTCCTCCTTTTGTACTGTGTCTCTCAGATCGGTGTGACTGCAGTTTCCCATCTTTAACCCCCCCCCATTTGTTTCAGTAGGGGCCCGTTAAGGGCAGCTGCCTTTGCGCTTCGCCACCGAGGTCACGTCCCCTCCTCCGCCCCCACAGGCGTGGATTTTATTTATTTATTTTAAGGATCACTGTAATCAAAATAACCGTATTCTGTTTTAGTGACTGCTGTGTGCATCTTGACCCTGTAAAAATTATTCTGCTAAAATTTATTCAGGCGTTTAGGGTCTCTAGGTCTAACTTCTCTCCCTTCTGGGTTTTAGTTCTGGGTCATAGTTAACAATCTGAAGGGGGAGGGGCAGTTTCCTTTAAAAAAAATGAACGAATCCACCAGACAAGCCCCCAGAGGATGCATACTCCGCAGGGGTATTTGTGTCTCCTGCAGGTCTGCCATCTTTGCTCTTAGCGATTTCTGCTGAAACAAGTGACCTCACCAGCATGTCCTCTCACAGCGGGAAGCTGCAATATGTCAGAACGGCTCAGGGCAGGGGTGGGGGTTTTGGGTTGGGGTGTAGTGGGGTAGCCACCCGGTCTCAGCGTTGGCTATTGACTTCTTTTCCTAACCACGAGAAACCATCGCCTTCCCACAGTCGTTAGTGCGCCCATTCACTCTGCATATGCTAACAGACTGCTCACTCCCGGGCTGTCACACGCTTGGGCCTGATTTCCCCTAACGATGAATTCATTCATTGTGAACTCCCACAAACGCCTGTTTAAACCTGAGATTTGAAGGGACACCAAGCAGAGACACCAAATCTGAGCATTATGGTCTTCATTCTGTAGGTTGATTCCAGTACCTGGTGATGATTAAGGGTGATGCCGCCCTCAGCCCTGAAATCCTCGGCCAGCCCGGAGATATAATGCAGCTTTCCTGGGATCAGGGCTTTGTAGGCATCACAGTCTTCATATCATGGCCTTCTGTGACTGTCCTCTCTGTGTGGGTCACTGTGAATGCACACTCGGGGAGATTCCTGTCCGCCGCATGACTGAGTGGCCTCCGGCCACTAGGTGGGGTAGTGGTGAGGCTGTTGGAGTTGCCGTGGGGAGGCGAGGGAGGGTCCCTGAAGAAGTGATGTCAGGCCGCTTCTCCTCGGTAGATAGCGTGAAGTGGAGTTTTTGCTTGGGCAGGGGCGTGGTGGTTGTTTCGGGGCCGTCCGTGTGACTGTCGCGGCCTCCCTTGCCCCCCCCCCAGCACAAGCAACGCTGCCCGGTTCTGGAGGACCAGCTGGTGGACCTGGTGGTGTACGCCATGGAGCGCTCGGAGACGGAGGAGCAGTTTGACGACGGCGGCACCAGCCAGTTGCTTTGGCAGCACCTGTCCAGCCAGCTCATCTTCTTCGTGCTCTTCCAGTTCGCCAGCTTCCCGCACATGGTGCTGTCGCTGCACCAGAAGGTGTGCCCCGCCCACCGCCGTGCCCCGACACACGCGTTCACACGCGTCCGTGCGACCCACCTTAGAGATGAGGTTCTGACACGCTTTCATTACCCGACTCCCCCTCCCCCCCGAAGCTGGCCGGCCGCGGCCTCATCAAAGGCAGAGATCACCTGATGTGGGTCCTTCTGCAGTTCATCTCCGGAAGCATCCAGAAGAATGCCCTGGCTGACTTCCTTCCGGTCATGAAGCTGTTCGACCTGCTGTACCCAGAGAAAGAGGTAAGGGCGGACGTGGCGGAGTGTCCAGATGGTGGCACTGTGGGTTAGGAGGGACCGCTGACTCGCTGGGAAGTGGCCAGCATCTTCTGGCTTTTGTTATTGTTGTACACGGAGGGGGTGCTTTCAGCATGCCAGGAGGGCGCGCGCGCTGCGTGGCGTACCAGCAGAGGGCGTACCAGCGGAGGGCGTACCAGCGGAGGGCGTACCAGCAGAGGGCGTACCAGCAGAGGGCGTACCAGCAGAGGGCGTACCAGCAGAGGGCGTACCGTGCAGCGCAGCAGGAGACCCTTCTCACTGTGTCTCCTAGCTGAAAGTCAGCGCTGTTCCAGAAAAGCAGCCTTGGCTCTCAGCTTGAAAATGTATCTCTAGGGCTCTATTATCTCCCTCTGATTTTTCTGTCCGTCCTCGACGCCTGTGAGCATTAATTTTAGGCCCCGTTGAATGACCTTCTCTTCAGGGTTAATCACATATGGCTGTGTGCTGAGCAGCGAGATCACTGCCTGGGACTGTCAGGGCTGTGAAATATGACTCCAGTATTTTACAGCCATATCACCCCTTCTCACCTATTATCAGCAGTATTATAGATACTGCTGTTAATCTCACATCTAGCACTTTCTGTGTCTGTATGTGAGAGATCACTGTAAAGAAACCTATCCGTCTTCCAACAGCGATAAAGTGTTAAATGTAAAAAAGCGGTACAGTATTTTTCAAGAGAAGTCCCATTGACTATAGCCTCATGAAGACCACAAGTCCAAATTTACAAGTGTATTTTATGGACTGTAATATGAAATGCCGCAGTGAAATAAAACAGAATCGCATTGATAGTGTGTAATGGAAGCTAATTACTTACAGGATCTGCCTTGTTAGCGGTAGTGGCTGCATTGAGACCACAAGTTGCTCTGCGTGGTTAGAGCGCCGGCTGGAATGTAATTTCCCTGCAGCCCTGCCTGTAATTCGCCTTTAGGCAGATTGTGTGTTTTTTCTAAATGACTCAAAGCTGCGCTTGTCTCCGCTCGTGCTTCCTCCATCACCTAAAAACAAGCCTCACTCTGGATGCCTTCAGGAGATCCATCTCTTCCAGGAACGCCTGAACAGCCTTCATCCTTCTGCAGATCTTCCCTCTCTCTGCCTTGGTTGTTCCATCGATATGGCGTTGCGTGGGCACTGCTGGAAGCTCTGTTGTGTTTCTCTCTAGTATATCTGCTTTGATTTGAAAAGCTTTTCTGATTGCGGGTTTCACTGTGTTTTTTTTATAGCTCTTGTTCCCACAATGCTGTGCTTATTGTTAGTCACTCATTGGATACTTAACGTAACAGCACATGTACCCAAGCTGTTTATTTGTAATTATCTGAATCACCTTCACCTTGCTTTGGGCTAAAGCTTCTGTCAAATGAATCGAGCTGAACGTCCTTCCTGCAGTGCATCCCAGTGCCCGACATCAACAAGCCCCAGTCTACCCACGCCTTCGCCATGACCTGCATCTGGATTCACCTCAACAAGAAGGCGCAGAACGACAACTCCAAGCTGCAGATCCCCATACCGCATTCTCTGAAGCTTCACCACGAGTAAGGCGCATGCCGTGACCGCAACCGCAGCCCGATCCAGCGGGGACTTGGGGTTCTGTGGGTGTCCGGGTCAGTGTGAAGTGGGGGCCTTGTTTGATGCTGAATCAGAGCTTTAATTCTGGGTCCAGTTAAGAAGAAATACTTAGATTAAAATTAAGACTCACTTTATTCATTTCGGAGGGAAGTTCTAGTGCATACAGCAGCAAGAACATGCGTTGAGTGCTTTAAAAAAGCATCCTGCTTAATTTCTCTGTGATATTCTCAGCTGCAAGTTCCCGCGCCGCCGTCCACTGCGATATGAACGCTAGCGGTCTTCCTGACATGCAAACCTGTCACATGCGACGCCCTTCCTGCCGCCCTGCTCAGGTTCCTGCAGCAGAGTTTGCGCAGCAAGAGCCTCCAGATGACGGACTACAAGATCGCGCTGCTCTGTAACGCCTACTCCACCAACTCGGAGTACTTCACGCTGCCCATGGGCGTGCTGGTGGAGACCATCTACGGCAACGGCAGCATGCGCATCACCCTGCCGGGCACCAACTGCATGGCGTCGGGCTCCGTCACGCCCCTGCCCATGAACCTGCTGGACTCCCTCACCGTGCACGCCAAGATGAGGTGCGACCCCAACACCCTACCATGCTGGTAGGGGGGGCTCCGACGCTTTTAGAGACTCGATTTGATCGCAGTCTCCTAACAGTTATCGGTGATTTGCTACCCTGCCAGCTCTGTACTGGATTTGGTGCCGTAGGTGTGGCCGCCGTCCATCGGCGGAGCGTTACTCACACCGCCATGCCGCTGGCCGTGTCTCACTGACAGACGAGCCGCTGACCATCCTCCGTGTCCTGTTCCGCTGCGGCGTCCTAGTTAACAGTTCTTGTCATGTCGCCTCTACGGATAGGAATATGCTTTGGCCAGGATGCAGGGCCCCGAACAGACGGGATGACCGCTCAACTCCCGTGTTTTTCTGTGTTGTCGCAGCCTGATCCACAGCATAGCCACGCGCGTGATCAAGCTGGCCCACGCCAAGTCCAGCATCGCCCTGGCCCCAGCTCTGGTGGAAACCTACAGCCGTCTGCTGGTCTACATGGAGATCGAGTCCCTGGGAATCAAAGGATTCATCAGTGAGTCCCAGATGTCTTAGGGACGTTCCTCAAGGAACGCTTAACGTATAACTGAGTCCCTTATGGCTGAGTCCCCGCTTGTGAGTCCAGTGTGATGTCGAGAAGGGAACCTTTTCATTGCCCTTTGGTTGATATGCTCCCTTGCGCCTCCACCAGGCCAGCTGCTGCCAAACGTCTTCAAGTCGCACGCCTGGGGCATCCTGCACACCCTGCTGGAGATGTTCAGCTACCGCATGCATCACATCCAGCCTCACTACCGCGTCCAGCTGCTCAGCCATCTGCACTCGCTGGCCGCGGTGCCTCAGACCAACCAGAACCAGCTGCACCTGTGGTCAGTGCCGGGGGGGGGGGGGGGGAGCAGGGCTTGGCCCGCCTCTTGGAAGAGCACGAGTCCTCGCTGTCCTGATTTAAGGATGTGACCCGCAAATGATTTAATCAAGCCAGAGTGTAATTACTACATTTGGAGCGTTTATGTCTCACTGAGTGTGAACCTCGAATCACCTTGACACACTGCTGTCTCTCCTAGTTATACGTGTTAGTGACGTAAATCTCATTCACTGATTGTGTTTCATGTATCCAGGGAGAGATTTTTTTTGTACCCTGCGTTAAGGATTAGTTTAGGATTGGGAAAGAAATGAGACGAGACGAGAGCTTGAGCCCCTTAGTGTAGAGCAGTGTTTTCCAACCCAGACAGTCCACATTTTTGCTCCGTCCCTACTCCCAACACGCCCATACAGAGGATCTGGTGTTTGTGATTGGCCTGGAGCTGGGAGGGAGCAAAAATGTGTACTGGATGGGGGTCCCTGTGGACTGGATTGGGAGACACTGGTGTAGAGGAGCACCTAAAGCGCTAAGTTGTTAATGTGTGTGTGTCTGTCTACGGCACCCCTCACAGTGTGGAAAGCACGGCCCTCCGGCTGATCACTGCACTCGGGAGCTCAGAAGTCCAGCCACAGTTTACACGCTTCCTCAGCGACCCTAAAACCGTCCTGTCGGCGGAGTCGGAGGAGCTGAACCGCGCGCTCATCCTCACACTGGCCCGGGCCACGCACGTGACAGGTCTGCCCACATCGTGCCGCATGTCGGTTTATCCGGGTTCATATGGATATGCGCTTGGTCTGCAACACAGTTAAATAGCAAGTAGCATAAATAGTAACATCGGCGTCTGTAACGGCTCAGTCTGTAGGCTGAAATATTACCTAACCATCTACAAATGAGTCATAGAACAATATGTTCGCTTTTGATCTTCAGTGTAGCTGCAGAAGTGATATTGTGGTCTGTCTACAATTTGCATAAGAGGACAACTGGGAGCCAGTGCTTTAGGGTCTGGGTCTTTAGGGTCTTGTGAGGGTGCTAACGGTGCCTGTCCGGACTGCTTCCCCACCGTACTCCCACAGACTTCTTCACGGGCTCCGACTCCATACAGGGCACCTGGTGTAAGGACATCCTGCAGACCATCATGAGCTTCACCCCCCACAACTGGGCGTCGCACACGCTGAGCTGCTTCCCTGCCCCACTGCAGGTACGGGGGGATGGAGAGACCACGGAATAATGGCGGAAACGTGTGGGAGGGGCCTGTCATAAGCCAGTATCGTTCAGCAGCCAAAGCTGCCCCCAACTCCCGGGCTAGCGCTGAAAGCCGCATGCGGCCGTAGATGTTTTACGGGCCTCGCGAGGCGACGCGAGGCATCTCGTAGATTCTCCGATTTTATTCACACGACGCCGAAAGCAGCATGAGAATCGGGCTCTCTCCCTCTCCTCTGTAGGCGTTCTTCAAGCAGAACAACGTGCCTCAGGAGAGCCGCTTCAACCTGAAGAAGAACGTGGAGGAGGAGTACAGGAAGTGGAAGTCGATGACCAATGAGAACGACATCATCACGCACTTCTCCATGCAGGGCTCCCCGCCTCTCTTCCTGTGTCTCCTGTGGAAGATGCTTCTGGAAACAGACCACATCAACCAGATTGGTTTCAGGTAGCCCACGAGGAGCTCTCAGGCCGGGCGGCTTTATGGCACCTGCCAGAAGGTGTTGGCTGCTCCTGCATTTTCTAACCTGCCGATGAGCTGCGCTGAATATGGCGCGTGTGTTTAGTCCACTTTATGTGGCTTTTGTAGCTGAGATGTTATCCTTACCCTGCGATCGTTCAGTAGTTTGTCCCATCGGTCAAGCAGTAGTCGAGCAAATTGACATCTGGTATAATTCAAGTCAATCAGTCAGTGTTTAGTCATGTGATTGTAGAAGGACAATCTGAGTTCTATGTGTCAAGTGAAGAACATGTATCTTTCACTTGGCAGCCAGTGATGGGAATGGTATTCTGCTTGCTTGAATGAGGGCATTTGGCCTGGCCTTCACTGCGAATCCAGAAGTACACAGAGCATCATTCTTGTTAGTGAGGTCACCCTGACCCTGGGCTTTTATGCATCTGCACAGCTGGTTCCTCCTCCCGCGTGTGCCGTTTGTTACTCTAATTGCTAGTTCTCACGGACGGCGCCAAGGTGTTCCTCAAGGCTCTCTGTGTCCAGGCTCACAGGGGTCTCCCCAGAGCAGTAAATCGCTGTCGCTTTAAGGTCACAGTTTCCTGGTCCATATTTCGCTGCTGCTCCCGTGACTCTCCTACCCTGACGTGTCACCCCCGGCTGCTTTTGTGAGAGTTGCAGTCCTGTGTCCAGCATCAGCATCATGTTTTAACAAAGTTTACCTCAGGGCTGACAGCAAGTTTGCTGTGTTGATGTTGAAAGAAAGTCGTGTCTCTGTGTGACGGACCTGTTCCCCATTTTATTTTTGGCAAATCTGGGCCAGCAAGCCCTCGCGATTCACCCTCTGACGATGGATCTTCACCCAGAGCAGCCCTGCCTCAAGTAAGGATTTTGGCAGGCTGTGATTTTTGTCCCATTTTTTCACCAGATCTCCGGGTCACGCTTTGGAGCTCAGTTCCTGTTGATGTAACTCCCAGGGGAAGACTTCCTGTGAAAGTCATTAAGTGCCCGGATAAGTCGCACTCCCCAAAGAAATGTTAGGGAAAACAGTCCCCCAGTCACTCTTAATGCGTCGCCCTGCGCACAAGAATGATGGCTTTTCAGTCGTGAATGTTATGGAAAGATTTCTGGATTGTACTTGAAGATTATTAAAAAACGGAAAGTGTGATGTCAGACACTGTCGGCTCAGGCTTGAATGGCACTGGGGTGATTAAGTGGGAACTGATGCTGAAACGTGCCGCTGTCTGCTTCTGTGGTGGGTTGGGGGGGTAGCCTATTTCAGGAGTGCTACTCATTCCATCTCTGCGAGTGCAGGGGTGGCCACCCTCCCTCCTTGTGAATAACTGGTTCGGGAGACCTGCCCGATTTCACTGTCGGTGTTCGGCATTGAGTGATGACATCATGCTAGGTCTTGGCGTTCCAGTGTCTTTTGCCGATTCATGGGTGAGGGTAGACGGCAGCCTCTGGCGCCCCTGGGTTTTATTCCCACACTGAGGGTTAACGGTAGCCACACCCCCATCCCAGGGTCCTGGAGCGGATTGGCGCCAGGGCACTGGTGGCCCACGTCCGGACCTTCGCCGACTTCCTGGTGTACGAGTTCTCGACTTCTGCCGGGGGCCAGCAACTAAACAAGTGCATCGAGATTCTCAACGACATGGTGTGGAAGTACAACATCGTCACGCTGGACCGCCTCATCCTCTGCTTGGTAGGAGCGGCCTTCCTCCTGTCTGAGGTTCACACGTGCTGCCTGAGGGCCTGTCTCTGCCATTTTCTCCCTTCTCCCACTTTTGTAAATTGATTTCAATAGTTTTGCAAAACACTTTTTAACTGGGAATTACATTGAAGGGTACGGTAAGCCGTTGCCGAGGACTTGCTGTAACCCTGCATCCCGTCTCATCTGAAGGCCATGAGGAGTCACGAGGGCAACGAAGCCCAGGTCTGCTACTTCATCATCCAGCTGTTGCTCCTCAAGCCCAACGACTTCCGTAACCGCGTCAGTGACTTCGTCAAGGAGAACGCCCCAGAGCACTGGCTGCAGAGTGACTGGCACA
This sequence comes from Mormyrus lacerda, assembly GCA_015163995.2. NCBI lineage: Eukaryota > Metazoa > Chordata > Actinopteri > Osteoglossiformes > Mormyridae > Mormyrus > Mormyrus lacerda. The sequence goes on along the minus strand of JAABNX020000005.1, from coordinate 397,027 downwards.
CCAAGCACATGTCCTACCACAAGGTCGGCATCTGCCCTTGACGTGCACGGGTTCCCGAGGTGGCTGCGATACTTTCGATGATGTTCGATGTTATCGGAGTGGCTGATCATTTAGCCCAGCTAGCTGGGGAGGGTTGCTGTATGTGATTGAATTTAATGATAATGAAACCTCTCCCCTTTCTGATTTCTCAGTTGTAACTTGTTAATCGTGTGAAGCTGTGAGCCGGGCGTGATCTCTCTGGGTGTGACCCGCAGAAATACCCCGAGAAGCTGTACTTCGAGGGCCTGGCGGAGCAGGTTAACCCGCCGCTGCAGCTGCAGTCGCAGTATCTGCCAATCTACTTCGGCAACGTGTGCCTCCGCTTTCTGCCCGTCTTTGACATCGTCATCCACCGATTTCTGGAGCTGCTGCCCGTCTCCAAATCCTTGGAGACGCTGCTGGACCATTTGGGCGGCCTCTACAAGTTCCACGGTGAGGAGCACCCTGGGCGTAAATGTGGCAGGAGGGGACGTGCGGGGCTGCTGCTTCTCAATGTGGTGTGGTGCAGCATCAAGGCGCTAACGTTTTTTTTTTTCCCCCCCCCCCCCGCTCTGGGGGTTCCTGCCCCATCATGGTGTGATGGATGTGCTCTGGCTCTCAGTCTAAAGGTCTACCTACGGTCTAACACCCTTCTGGTTCGCAGACCGGCCCGTGACGTACTTGTACAACACACTACACTACTATGAGCGACACCTGCGCGACCGCACCAGTCTCAAGCGCAAGCTGGTGCATGCCATCATGAGCTCGCTGAAGGACAACCGCACCCCAGGATGGTGCCTGAGCGAGACCTACCTCAAGTTCGGCATGAACGCGCGCGAGGACAACGTCTGGATACCGGATGACACCTACTACTGCAAGTTGATTGGACGCCTGGTCGACAATATCCTCCCGGTTTGATTCAGGCTAGATCTCTGAGCTGCTGTGCTGAGTTTCGGTGCGACCGGGTCTGTAAAGGGTGGCTCGATTGTTGAGGCCAACACCCTGTAATGATCAAAATGTTACACAGCGACTCATCAAGCGCATTTATAACATTAATCTGTCGATCCGCTTACTCAGGACAGGGGTGTGGACTGTCTGGTAGCGCAGGGTTACATTCATTCACACAGACACTTCACACACTACCAGCCATTTAAAGATGCTAGTTTGGCTAACTGGGACTAGTCGAAAATGCTATATTGGCAGATTTTAAGAGCTACTTCCCCTGTGATGCATTTTGTCTGTGTTAAGATGACTGTTGGTGTTTTGCGTAGTTCTGCATTGCGCGGTGAAAAGTCGGCCGATAAGCGCATTCCTCCCTTGACTCTACTTACCCATGGCGGGCAAATCTCCCGGGCCTTTTCCCAACTGCGACTGGAGGTTCAATGAGTTTCCGAACCCAGCGGCGCACGCCCTGCACGTGACCTGCGTGGAGCTCATGGCCCTGGCCGTCCCCGGGAAGGACGTGGGTAACGCGCTGCTCAGCGTGGTGCTGAAGAGGTGAGGGCTGGGCCCGTGGGGCTGGTGGCTGAGTTGGGCGGGCTCATGCTGAAAACGCATGTGTTACAATCAAGCATTACTTAATGAGGGTGGAGCTTGTGGGGGAGGGGTGAGAGCGGACTGAAAACGTGGTTCATTACAGTGAAGCGTGCTTCACTAAGGGCAGTGCTTGTGAGCAGGGGGAGGGGCCGCACTGAGATATTGATGTTTATTGCGATCCAACATTCTTCACTAAGGACGGCTTTGTCGACGCTTAGAGAAATGGCCAGCTGCTCAACAGAGGGCTGCTGTTAGCACTGTCTCTGAGCTGTTTTTCCACCCTCTTCAGTTTTAATGTTGCACTGTGCAAACATAAATATTTGTTTGCACTCTGAAATGGCTTTCTGGGAATCAGCGTGAGCATTTCGGAGCTTGGCGGTTTATGGCTGTGATGCTCGTGGCTGGTATAATGCGCTTCACTGATCGTTTCTGTATTGCTCACTCTCTTTGCGCGTGTGTGTGTTTACAGCCAGCCCCTCGTACCCAGGGAGAACATCACCGCTTGGATGAATGCCATAGGCCTGGTGATCACGGCCCTGCCGGTAGGTCCCCTCCTACCGGCCGTGGTAGGTGTCACGGGCCTCTAACGCTTACACAGCTGCTGATCCGCCCTTCCCACTGCTCGATCGCATCACGCTCGCAGCCCGTGGCATTTTGTTGTGGAGATTGAACAGCTGGTACAGTCCTCGCGTTCGATCCTCTGTCACCATGCCGACGGCTGCCCCAGGTGGCGCTCCCAGCGGATAAACGCCGCTTGATCTGTTTGTTTTTGTTGTGTCCCCCCCCCTCCCAGGAGCCATACTGGGTGGTCCTGCACGACCGCATCGTGAGCGTGGTGAGCAGCCCCTCCCTCACCTCGGAGACCGAGTGGGTGGGTTACCCCTTTCAGCTGTTCGACTTCACCGCCTGCCATCAGTCCTACTCAGAGATGTACTGCAGCTATGTGCTGGCGCTGGCCCACGCCGTGTGGCACCACTCCAGCATCGGCCAGCTCTCCCTCATCCCCAAGTGCGTAGCCCCGCCCGCCGAACTTCGCCATTGGGCGCATTTCCAAATGATCCGGTGCCGATTGGCTTTCAGTCTTAATGAGTCCATAAATTAGTGAAGTATGCGGTGAGATGAATGAGCCTTGCTGGCAGTAAGACTTGCTGTAGCGGACGACCGCTTTCCTGCAATACGGTGCAAAAGTGTTAGTGGAAATGTTTAAAGCTATTAATATAGGTAGTATGTCTATATTTGGTAAGGAAACAACGCAATTTAACCTTAAAACGTGTGCAAATTAACAGTAACAGAATGACAGCTAAAAGTTACTGATATCTTGTTGGATGGCTAGATGAACACGGCTTCAGTTCCCAATCCTCTCCTCAGGGACACCTCAGCCTTCCATAGATTTGTTGTTGAATTTCATCATCAGCTCAATTAATTGATTAATTTAATTAGTTTAATAACTCAGTGAAGTATTGATTAGCCAAACACTGTGTGCTAGTGGTTGAGTCAATAAATATATAGGCGTATTGGATGGTTGCTGCAAATCCTGGGGTAACTTTAGGAGAGGTTTTCAAATGGCTAAGCTGACACACTTCGGCAAACAGAAGATGAAAACCATCTTCAAACATTTAGTATGAGTGCCTAAGACTGTCATTCTTTACAGATGTGAGTCTTTTGTCGTGGGATTAGCTTGAAGCCAGAGCAGGAAATCTTAAAATATGAAGGAATCAGTTTTCTCATCAGTCAGCCGTGCCAGATTCGCTCCCTGAGCACGGCTAAGCCCTTATTCTCCGGTGCAGCTCTCGATGCATCGTTGGTATGTGAAGGGGGCCTGAGGTTACTGGGTACCAGACTGTCCCGTGGTGCCTTTGTCCCGCTATCTATTTCGGTCCTGTGTAGCACGCTGACAGCTCCTGGGTACGACGTCCATCTACGCGTGCGTCAGCACCCTGGGGGGGGCAATGAGGGATCCGGGAATGACCTCTGACCCTTTGACCCAGGTTCCTGTCAGAGGTTCTGAAGCCCATCGTGAAGACCGAGTTCCAGCTGCTCTACGTGTATCACCTGGTGGGCCCCTTCCTGCAGCGCTTCCAGCAGGAGCGAACACGCTGCATGCTCGAGGTACCGCTCCGCACCTGCCACATCCCGATATCGCGATTCGAGGTACCGCTCCGCACCTGCCACATCCCGATATCGCGACTCGAGGTACCGCTCCGCACCTGCCGCATCTCGAACTTCGGTTAGCGGAGCGCACCACATTACCACTGTTTTGTTATATCATGGAAGCAATAAGCACTGAAGTGGCAGTGAAGAAAGGCACAGCTCAACAGCCATAACATCTCTTAAAAGATGACCCATTGTGGTTAAACAAGGTAAAAAGACATTGTGGTGTGCTTTTTGCAGTTTATTAAGCGCCACCGAATTTCTACAGATCACTAATTTTTGGGTGTCATGGTACGCATCTCAATATTTTAGCCGTGCTACTTATCTGCTTACCAAATTGTGGGCGTAAGTAAACGTCCGTATGGTACAGAAAAGCCAGTGTCCGACTAAATGTTTCACCCATCATCTAAAGCCCTGGTGAAGATCGTGCATGCACCATATAATCACGATGTCATGCCTTGCAGCCCCAGTAAACGAGCTTGCGTTCACATGACAGACCCAGCACCTGATTCTGTTTTATGACCCTGTGGTTACTGGAGGGAATCTCAGAGTCTGGGGCGGAATTAAACAGCTCTGGGCTAAATCCTTTGACCAGGAGCGGCAAAACCCCTAACTCGCTGACTCAGGAACAGTTAATACAGGAACAGCTAGTGTCAATTTTCAGCCTATTAGCCGGCTGATGGCAGCCCTGCCAGTCTATTTCCTAGCAGGCTTGTCCCTCTAGGGCATTTTACATCCTGACCATGTGCAGGATGTGTGACGTCTACCCTCCCCCTTGTCTTCCTCCAGATCGGAGTGGCTTTGTACGAGATGCTTCAGGCCGTGGACCAGCTCAGCAAGCATCTAGCCTATATGGATCCCATCTGTGACTTCCTCTACCACGTCAAGTACATGTTCACTGGAGACAGTGTCAAGGACCAGGTAAGGGCCTTCATCTGGGGGTTCTTTCTCGCTGCCCCTCGCCCCGAGCCCCTCCCGCTTCCCCGCCCCGGAAGGGCCCCTCAGTTTCATCGGGCGCGTGTCCCGTCGCCCTGTGTTTTGCTCAGAATGCACAGCCGGTGTCTCATGTTGACCTTCAGGTGGAGAAGATCATCTGCACTCTGCGGCCTGCCATCAAGCTCCGACTCCGCTTCATCACACATAGCAGCAAGATGGAGCCAGCAGCCCCCAGTGCCCCCCCCGCCGGAGTGGCCTCCCCCACCGGGCAGCCCCCCCAGGGCCCTGTCAGCGTCCCGCTGTCCGTCGCTCAGTGATGCCTCTCTGCAGCCGGTCCTCGCCTGACTCTGCTCTGACTGCACCTTGCCCTTGGCCCATGGGATGGTCTGTTTTTCAGAAGCCCCAGTTACCCAGCAGTTACCCCATGGCTCCTCAACATTCACTAATACAGATTTTTCTCACTCGGTCCTCTTTGGTGGATGTTTGTAAAGAATAACCAATCAGCTTGGGGTATGCTTTATTTGCCCCGCCCCTTTGGCCCTGAAACGTTGTTTCTCGTTCTGTCTTCCTACGGATTGGTTGTTGTCCCCGTCGCCCCGGTAACAGCCGAAGTATCAGGGGATCATGTGCATAAACTGTGACTTTCCCCCGAAATGGAACGACAGATTTCTTATTTTTGTAAACTGCTTCCACCTTAAGCATCATTTCCGCGTGTCACCGCTGTAGAAAAGCGGGAAATAGTTCCGCAGTCATTATGGAGAAGTTTGCTTTCTGCATTGTGTCGCCGCTGCTCCCAAGGTGTGTATATAAATGGCAGCATCAGTCCTCCCTGGCTCCCCCTCCACATGGCGTGCCTTCACAAGGAGCCTCCTTTCATGGAACATTTAAGTTATGTAGCTGTTTTTTAAAATGAGATATTCACCGAAAACCATGTCTTTTGAAAATAAAATCTGGTTTATTGTAGTGGGATGCATTGGTATGTTTTCTGCAGCCTCATCGCCTCTGATAAACACATACTTTACTTTGCGGTCAGACAAGCAGTGACTCTCCTGCCTCATCTATTCATAGTTTCTAAACCCCCTGAGGATGGCATTAAAAGGATCTTAGTAGCCACAATTTGTCGCTGTCATTATGGTAAATATTTTGGAAGCTGGGTTGGCACAGTGGCATCCTGCCTCCAGCCCTGTGTTTGTTTGGGGATTCTGTGTCTCTCCTAGAGGGCTGGTTTACACTGGGTGGGGGGGGGGGGGGGGGGGGGGGGGGGGGGGGGGGGGG
>JAABNX020000005.1:377616-390802 GCA_015163995.2 Mormyrus lacerda | reverse complement strand
ACTTAATTAATTCTCCTCCAGGAAGTAATTAGGGCAGCGAGATGCTTTCGGCATGTTGTGTGCGTTTGTCTCGGCTCGTTAAAGGCAGGAAAAACTGTGAGCAGTGGGACATCACTTATCTGACCGAGAATGCGCCTCGTGCGTGTCGCTCTCTCAGAAAAACAGTAAACGGCTATTTTCTTTCCAGTCTGAGGGATCTTTTGGAAGTTATGCGCAAGGTGGCCAGCTGAGTGCCAGAAAATCTGATGACTACAACGCTTTGCGCTGTGAGGCTGATCGTCACATGGATGCTGGAGGTATTTTTAAGAGGCCCGTTCTGCTGTGACGTACTTCTCAATAGCGAGGTCTTTTGTAACACTTTCGGGGGATCAGTGGGCCGCAGAATCGCCTTCTGCCGAAGAAGCTGCCTGAAAGAGCCTTACGCTCCCTTTCTCTTTGTCGGGATTCCGGTTCTTATTTGAGTCTTTCACATTCGGCGGTATTTAGAAATTCGCAGCATTTGCCTCGGGGTCGGGATATAAAGGCATAATTATTCGGGGATGTTTCTGCGATAGTGAAGCAGGACACAAGTAAGTGGGGTATGTCGTCATGCCTTTAGCGGTATGGAGGGTTGGTGCGGATCTGTGTTAAGCTCTCAGCAGATGTGACTGACCTTCTGCAAGGATGGGCTACAGAATCCCAGGTTCTAAGAGAAGATCATCCGTGTGCTGATTAATCATCAGATCCCCCTGTGGAGCAATAACTGGTCCCGTTAGGCGGTGATGGGGGTGCCGCTGGTGGTTACACTCTCAGGCACTCGTGAGTGAGGTCACTCTGCTGGGCCAGCTGTGAGTGCTCAGTCTGTCTCTAGGGAAACCTCTCGGTGGGGTTGGGGGGGGGGGCGCATGCTATCGTTAATTTAGCCTTTCTTGCAGAAGCAGTTGGAGTCCCTTCATCAGCTGCTCACACTCACCTGAGCCTCCCTGTCCATAAACGGCACAGTAGGAGGCTGAGAAATATCTGTGTTCCTCCACACGCCGAATAATGATACGCAGGGGGGTCGTCGTGATGTTGAGATTCAGAACGATCTGCATCTCTGTCTTATTTACAGTCAGGGTACATGTTTGACAACAAAATGTGCCCTGTTTCAGTGAGATGAACACAAAGTGATATTTTAAGGATGCATGTCCTGACCCTACCTGTGAAGTCGTATTGTCATGGAAACGCAATCCGCAGATTCTGGTCATTTCAGTTACAAAGCATTATGTTGAGAAGAGCTTCTGAATTTATCAGGGATGCGACATTGTTGTTCTTGAACCGCGTGCAGCTTCTGGGTGGGGGGGTGTTTCTGGTGCTGTAACACACGCGAGGTGCATGGAACATCTGTGCTGACACTGTTTCCATGGTCACACTCCGAATCCGGCTGCGCCGGAGATGTGACCTGCCCGCACCACTTTGTAATGATGATGCATTCTGATCAGGACGCCCCTGGGGACATGCCGCTATTTCCCAGGGTCCCGCAGAACCGCGCCATGGCCCAGCAGGTGCTCTGTAAGCAGCGGGTTTCAGGAAGGGGCCGAAGCAGGTTCCCGTGAATCAGAGGCCTCACATTTACACGTGTGATGGGCACAGCGATCGATTCGGTAGGCCGGAGGGACCAATTTTAATCCTACACATCCTTCTGGAGATGTTGCCATCTTACTGCTCTGTGATCTAGCAACATAGGTGGCAGAGTGAACATCTCTCCCCTTCCCGAACAAGCAAACGGCAGCCCCGTCCCCCCCCAGGACCAATGTAGCTCGTCTGAGTAAACGGCAAACAAGGCCACTGGAGCCCCAGCTGAGACCCTTAACAGATGTATTTTCAGGCAACCTAGGTGGTTTACAGGGTCACTCGATCTCAGCACCATGGTTAGAAATTTCACCTTGATTTTCTCTACAGGTTCCTTAACCCTGTTTGGTTGTACTGAGTGCAGTGAAGAAAAAAAACGTGAATAATGAATATAATGAATTTTCCTTTGAGATTAATAGAGTATGGCCTATTCAGACCCTCTCACATAATCCGCTGAACGTTTGCTGGGACCTGATCCGTGGGATTAAGGCTGGCAGACGACAGACTCTGACCCTGCCGGGCTGCCGATGAATGAGGCTTGTATGATATAAACATGGCTATCTTCATGAATATTAAGTATTAACTAGTATTGTGAATTATATTTATTATAATATATAGTGGCACATGGCGTCAGTTTTGTCATTGGGCTGTTACACCACGTGACAAGCGCAGCTGTTCTCTAAATTAGTGTTTCCCAGTTCGGTCCAGAGAGACCCAGTCCATACTTTTGCTCTCTATAAAGACCTGCCGGGATCTGGGAGGGAGCAAAAACGTGGACTGTCTGCGGGTTACCGAGGACCAGACTGGGAAACGCTGCTGTAAATGTCTCAGTGCAGATACCATCCCAATCAGCGGGTGTAATTACAGCAGCGTGTGACAGGAACGGATCTGGGAAGCCTGCCATGCCATTTTAAATGGAACGATCTCATGGTACTTTGGAGGATTCGTATTTTACATTGTCGAGTTTAAATCTCTCAAATTAACATTTAATTAGCCCCCCCCCCAAGTTTGTGAGCTGCATCAGTAGATGATTCTAGAATGCGATTGAATCTTCTGGTAATGCGAACGTGAATCTCCGTGCCGAGGGGCTGTGCCCGCCCACAACGTCACTTGGGGGCACTGTGTTGGCACATGTGGCCGTCCTGCCAGCTGGTGGAGGACGGATAGTGCCACCTTCCCATGAAGCGTCGTTCACACACCACCGACGGTAAACCTGCATGCAGAGCTCATCAGCTTCTGCTCAACCAGACCGTTACGCTTCTCCATTGTTTAACTGGGAATATTCATTGTTTTTGGCATTTACTAGACTCTTGTCACCATTTTCAATGAGTCCCAGCTGTCCAGCCTATATGTGATGGATGTGTATGGATAAGCATGGGCTTTGGGGGGAGAGATTTGTCGACCATAACTTCCCGGCTGTCTTCATTTTGAACCTCTTTCTCTTCTGTGAGCTCTGAACGGGAAGGCTGCGTGAAATGTCTCCATTTGTTCTGTTTGAGTTGCTCTCCTTTCCATCCTCCTCATTGGCCTGGTGAATGTAAACATCTCCTTCCTGCCGTGACAGCGAGCAAGCTGCCCTCACAGACACTTATCTCCCGACATCTTGTAAAAACTTTCATCCCCAAATTGTTCTGTAGATAATCTTGTTTAAATCAAACGCAGTCTTGTCTGGTGTGGCTGATTCCCGGGGATGGTTCCAGGGAGCTCTGCCATGATACAGCGGCGATGTGTGTTTCCTCCCCGTTTTGGCTTTGAATGGAGCCGTCTTTGTCTGTCTGGAATGGGATTCCGTCTCTTAACAGCCAGTTTCCACGGCAACCAGGAGTTTCTGGGAGGATGAGAGGCTACCCGAAGGTATTTCTTGTGTGAGCCTCGCCGCTGCCCCTGTTCCCGGCCTCTTACCTTAACGTCCGCTTGCCCCATCGGCCTGCTTTTGTTCATTTTCTTTGTGAATTTCCCTCGATTATTGATTCCCTTTGTTGCCTGGGCCGCGGCCCTTTTAATCTCCTGTGGTAGCCAGGGGTCTGATTCCTGGCACGGGCTTCGGAGCGCGTGTTCTGCCTTCGGTGTTGGGACAGATGTATGGGCAGCGTGGTGCCATCGGCACACGGAGGTGCCCCATCTGGATGGGTGCGTCATCCTAGAGACCAGGATCAGTCGTGGAGCAGATTTTTAACACACTTCAGCAACTAACCCAAGCTGTAAGACATTCCACTTCTGCAGGCTTCGAGCTCCTAGCTACATTTCTGTCGCCTATGAAACATGTCACACTAATAGCACGCAGATTAATGGGTGAATAGGCACCAGATTCAATTTAAACAATTATCCCTCTACTCTTCTACAGCGGGACACAGCTGCCGCAAGCGTTAGACTCTGGATAATCTGCAGTAATCAGATTTAGCTCAGAAAAATAAAAGGATTTCTAAAGAATGACATCATTCACAGTGAGCGATGTCATCATTTGGGGACACGGGGGAAGCCTTACGTTTGAGAGGGGGCACAGAGTGGCTCTGATAACTTTGTAATCAGACCCAAAACGGCAAACAAGAGCGGCAGTCAGCGGCATAATTATCTGATGAGTGATGTTCACACCTGTTCCTGGTGAAGGCATGTTTATTTTCGGGAAACGCGCTAGCTGGGAAGATCACCGTCTGAAAGCATAGGTGGCACTGTGGCCTTGCACGTCCTGGGTTTGCGGTTCGGTTCCTGACCCAGTTCTTTGTAACTGCGCATGGGCTTGCACAGGTTTCCTCTGGGTAATCTGGGTAATAATTTTCACTTCCCCCATGTTAAATCACTATCTCTAATTTGTTGCACATCTCTGCACCCTGCAGTGATCTCACATCCCGTCCGCTTTGTCCTCCTGTCCTGTGCCTCAGGGTCACGTGGCCTTGAAGATGGATGGAGAGACTCAGGCATTCACAACTCTGTCACTTTCTAGGACTACATGATTTGCTGAATTAACAAAAATTACTAAGTTATGGTCGTCACAATACGCCTCATTAATATTTTCGACGTACTGCTAATCTGCTTACCAAATTGTGGCCATCAATAAATGTCCATATAGTGCTGAAAATCCAGTGTCCGGACAAATATTTACACCTGTCATCTACAGCCATGGTGATTGCATATGCCCCATATAATCGTGGTGTCATACAGTATATATATCGGGCAGTCTGTACCGTCTGTCTCTCGGGTATGACTGAAAACGCCATGCCTCTCCTTCGTGTCCGGGCAGTTGCTATGAGCTCAGCTGATGTCTGAGGACTCTCGGGCCCGGAGTCGGACGAGAGCACGGACAGGAAGGAAGCCGTTAATCCCGAGGTTAGTGCCGGCGCACCGCCGTAGCCTGTGGGCTGCCTTGTGTTTATGATGGTTCGACCATAGTGATTAAAACTGTAATTGGAGGGTTTGCCGAATGTTTTTTATATGCTTTTGTGAAACGGCTCATCGCTGTGAAATGAAAACGATCCTTTATTCGCATGAGTGCGTTGTTACACTTCATTTGCCCCATCCCATCCTGCTCTCCTGTAAGACACACAAACATGTATACAGTTAAGAGTGAAGCTTAGGGTTTGAGGACAGGGTCGGCCATTTATCCAGTGCCTCTGGAGCATTTTGGGGGGACGAGTTAAGGGACCCGACAGACATGTGACTGTTCTGTAGAGGCTCAACCAACGACCTCCTGATCACAGGCCCTGGAGCTTTACCCGCTGAGAGACACACCGGCCTCCTTTAACGGCAGCTAAAGGCCGCACGAAAGTAACCCTCGCTCCTGGCTGATGCTCCCCGCTGTGCGAATTGGCTGCTGTGGAGGTGAGTTTGACGGCACGTGTCGGGTCGCCATGTCGTGCACAGCAGGCAGGTCCCAAGCCTCAGCACCTAATCAGAGGCAGCGCTGCAGCGAAACACCGCGGTGTGCTCGTTCTGTATGCGGCCACCGCACAGAGCCGTGATATTAAACCAATTAAAATCAAGAGCTCTCTGTCTGTGTAACAGGGAGCGGTAATGACCTGTCACGACTCAGGGCCTGTTCTTGCTGTCTGTGATCATTCCGCTTCTGCTAATCATCGTCCGTGTTTCTTAATTTAATGTTTTTTTTTTTTTTCTTGACGAAGTTTAGCCCGGCACCAGACGGACGATCTCGATTTAAGCGTGATCTTGCGTTAAGGCCAGTGGGATTTTCACACAAGTCGGCCTGCGTAGAGTCAGATGCGATTTAAAAGCATCAATCACGTTTAGGGGCTCTTGGGCCGGATAAAAAAAAAAAAAAAAATGTTTACAAATTCTGTGTGTAGTTAAGGGAATATCTACAGTACGTCAGTCTGTTCCTATGGCAACCGTGTCAGTCGCCTTATGGCAATAGGCAGACAGAGAGGTGTTTTTATTCGGATAATCTCCTTAAAAAGATCGCTTTATGTAAATTAGTGGGCTCTGCACGCATGCGCCACCTACTGCGAGCGCTGCTGGAAACTCAGAATGACAATGAGCTTATCCAGGCGGGTCCTGGTGTGAGAGAAGGGGAGATTCGCTGGCTTGAGCCAGGAACACGGTCATGTGACCATTTGAAGTCTGCAGCATGGACATGATGAATACTGAGCACGCTTATGCCCCCAGGCGCTGAGCACAGGTGATAAAATCCAGCCCAACTGCCCCTCCTCTAACGAGACAGTGCTTTTGTGGCGTTTAATTACAATTAGCAGTTAATGGAATGGCTGTAGGGCACATAAGGGTCATGTAATACTTCCGTTATCCCCACAGATCGTTTCCATAAGTGAGGGTCATCGCTTGATTTGCTAAGTGACGTGTGGATTAGCAGATGCTTTAGGCACACAGATATGGGCGTTGCTAGTGATTATCCTCGACGAGACGTTTATTCGGAACAAATGGCGGGACGTACCACACCGGACAGAGCGCCTCACGGCCTGCCGGACCTCAGCTGCTGTTTCTCGGAGGGTGTTCTGGAGCGTGGGAACCGGCGCGTCTTCCACAGGCACAAAGTTAGGCAAAAGCTGCACTTTATCAAGCGCCGTCATTATCGCCGTCACGCATCTCAGCCGACCTACACCTTCGGCTAATATACACAAGTCTGAACGGGCCTCGGACCTCTTGGCGCCTTTCTGGCCCTGGGATGAAAAGCTATTCTATTATCCCCCACTAAGCTTTTCCAGTGTTTTTGATTGCAGTTCTTAAACAAAAAAAAAAAACAGGCTGAGAGACAAATTAATTGAGTATGCAGGGCTGGCCTTTCTGGGTCCTGCCGGATCTGTGGGCAGCACTGGAGACACATCAAGCTGCTGGATATAATTAGCAGCAGCCTGCTAGGGCTCAGTAAGTTCTGAGTGCGGGGTGGATCCTCGCCCAGCGAGATCCTCTTATTCTTAGCCCTGAGCGCCATTAATATTCAAACTGCAATATTCGCCGATTTAAGGTGCTGTCGAGAGAGGGTTCGATTGGGGGACGTGTGTGGATGGGTGTCCAGCACAGGTCCTGGACGAGGCAAACCAAAGCAGGTGAAGCATGACTACATCACGACGCAGCGCGCGTACAACTTAAACAGGCGATTCCCTGATCTGCCACTGTTTGGCGCTGTGACGTGACAGTGATCAACGGATGTGCACGCTGGTAACTGCACGCGATTTTGGACACATTTGTCCAATCTTGATGATCTTGAGATTGAGGGATGACGACTCCTAGCTGCACGCCGGCGGCTCCCCCCCCGACGTCACGTCCAGCCGTTCTCCGTGGGTCTCCTGAAGCGCCTCCTCGGAAGACGCCCCTGGCATCATGTGGCGGACGAACGTTGACTCCGGAGGAGACAGACTACGAAGTGCCTCGGTCTCAGACAGGAAACAGTGATTTTCCCCGTCTCTTACAGTCAGACAGGCCTTAATGTGCATTAATGTTCATCATGTAGGCAGGAGGCACTACATCCTCCAAGCGTAAATCAATTTACAAGGTTTCTCTACCTAATGGCAAATGATTAAGCCCATATACTGATTGCGCTGCTGTAAGAAACCACTGTGAGCGACCAGTTTTCTGGTGGAAAATTACAACTCAGGGCTCAGTCTCATTTTCACTATCGAGATTATGGGCGTCTTTGGACTGCTTCTCTGTAACCTGTTCCATCATATCCAGAAGGTCTGGGGCATTATTAAGGCAAAGGATTGCAGCCTGTCATCCAATCCATTTATGCCATAACCGCTTACCTAATGCACCTCCTGGATGAGATATGAGTGAAATTATTACAATTAAATCTGTTTTTAATGAATGCATTACAGTGGGCATTTATTTAGAATGAGAGAGTAGTGCAGTGGTTAACACTCTGCGGGGACCAGGGTTCGAGAATCTACCACAACTCAATGGGTGGAGTTTGCATTTCTCTTCATGTCATCATGGGGTTTCCTCTGGGTACAGCAGGTCTCCCCCCCACAGTCCAAAAACATTCCGAGGCGGCGTTATTAAATGGTCCATAGGAGAGATTGTGCCCTGCGATGAGTTGCCCCCCCATCCTGGGTTATTCCCTGCCTTGTATCTATAGCCTCTGGGTTAGGCTTAGGCCCCCATGACCCTGAATAGCAAAAGCAGCTATGAAAGATGGATGGATTTAAGATAAGTTGCTACTGGTTTAGGATGAGCCTGAAGATAAATTAATACCCACTCGGGCAGGAGCATCTATCAGTCTGCCCCACTCGATTTCTGGTACAAGCGATTCCTCAGATGAGCTGTGCACCCCGAAGATGGTCAGTCAGGCGACAAAGCGAGTCAACGGCCGCGGGAAGAGCGGCCGCTTTGCCGAAGCACCTCCCCTGGAGAGAGTACGCTACTTCCTCCACCACGCAGGGGCGAGGGGGCGGCACGGGGGCAGGGGCGAGCATGTGGGTCACGCTGAGTCCACTGGAGCGTGATCGCTCTCCATGGGAACTTAGCGAGGGTCTGTAAAGGATTCTGCGGAAAGACGGCAAATTAATAACAGCTGGTCCATAAACATTAACATGCTGGTGTGTGGAATCCAAAGTGCTACGTTATTGCGGAAAATAAAAAATATGGCTGGATACGCGTGAGGCAGGCAGATAACTGATTGCCGCAGAAGGTCAGAGCCACTGAAGGCTGTGTGCAACAGATCAGGAATGAGCGAGAAGATAAGGCAGAAAGAGCGAAGGTCTGCACTGCCGGAAGTGTGTCAGCTCCCAGCCCATCCAGCTTCCTCATCCTGACTCCATGCGTCGGAGCCCAGCTGGGGAAAAAAGCTTCCATTTGATCCAAAACTATGAGGATTTTATCTTTGCTCCATTTGGTGTCTGATCCCTGCAGTGTTTCCTCTCACTAGATATGAAAGGAAGGGAAAAAAGGCCAGTTAAAATGAATCTGACTCTGCCAGAGTCTGGTGACTTCCAAAGCCAGCTTGGGCTCCATGTCTCTGTCTGTCTGTCTGTCTGTCTGTCTGTGTGTGTGTGTCTGTGTGTGTGTATATCAGGCTAAAGGAGGGCGCCTTTCAATAGCTGAAGATAGTCTCATCTGAACTCTTCTCACCTTCTGACCAGAGGTGGAAATTTCAGGTCCAGAAAGTAAAAATCCAGAACAGTTGAACCAACCACCTTCTAGATCCAGTCTGGGTTTTTACTTTCTAGGCCTGAAATTTGCACCCCTGCTTTTGATCATGATTGGGGGACCAGAATCTTCATCCATCTTGCACACTGAGCTTTTTGAGGTCTAAAAAAAAAATCCCGTGAGCTACCTTTTTAAACACTTTTAAACCTTTAAGGTTTAGTAACAGAACAGCTTCTTCTGCCTCTGAGGCAGTTAAATACATTTAACGTGAAGCACACGGGTTATGTGTCTCCAAGGTGTCCTCAGGGGGACAGCATTCCCGTCTCTGACGGTACGAGCGCCGAGTGGCCCTCCGGCCTTCATCAATCTCTCACGCTGCAGACTAGACATCTCGCTTGGCAGATGGCAGAGCTGCTGCTGTTGAGCAAAAGGCGGCTTTGCTCGGTGAGATTTATCCTCTGTGTTTATCATCATCTCTCTATCTAGCCATCCATCCATCCATCCCTTCGCTTTTCCCGGTCACGGTCAGCTGGAGCCGGTCCCAGGTTGGCAAGCCAGCCTTTTCTGACAAGTGAAATTTGCCCGGGTATAGACGACACTCGTATAACAATTTGTGGGGGAAAAAAAATGTACAAGGAGTCCCATATTTTTTTTTCTTAATTTTATTCTTTTTTTTCTTTGTTCGGGTGGCTAATGACACAATCACCATCCAGTAGACCCAATCACACACACGTACAAATCTTTCATGAATGGTCAAAATGGGCCGAGCCCATATGTCACATGATGAATAACAGTGAAGCAAACACGGCTTAAGGTTCCGGTGAACTTATGACTTCATTGAAATAAAAAAAATCAATACACTTCAAGTGCAAGGTAATAAAAACAAGATCTGCAGCTATATTCAATCCTTAAGGCCACTTTGGAAGTGGTAGTTTGAATTCCTACAAGCGTGTAAAAATAAAACAAAATTCATCATTTGTCCTTCTGCAGTTCGCTATTTTTTTCCTCTCCTCTAAATATACAATTAAAAGTATATCAAAAAATAAAAGTGGATTCTGATGGTCATATAAGAAGCTTCCCTAGTGGGGTCTACTGGACTCGCTCCGTTGAAAACGATGAGGTGTGTTATCTACGTTCCTTTGCCGATGATGGTGACGGCGCCGCCCTGGTGCCTGGTGCGGCGCGTTCAGCGAGGTGCACCTGGACTCCTGTCCCACAAAAGCTCCTGTCTGATGTTGGCTCGAACCGTCGGCTCGGACAAAAGCCGTTTTATGCCCTCTAGCCTCCTCAAGAGAGTCCTTGTTTGGCCGTGCAGCGCCCTTTTAATGAGACCCATGTCACGCTTTGTCCCTACAGGAAACACAAAGACAACACGCACTGGCTCAGAGCTTCAGACGTTTGCAGCATCCTCTCCTCGCCTCCCTCTCTGTCCCCCTCCCTCGCTCTCTCTCCATCTGTAAGCAACGCGTGTTATAGCTTCGGGTGTTCGAACCAAAACCCAGGCCCACCTCCCGGTGGCGCCAAGTCCCAGCCCACGCCCATTCTGTAGTGTGGTGGCCAGACATAAACATTTTCCATGGCGTGTTTCCGACTCCATATTGAGGCCCGTCGTAGCGGCTGTGAATCGTGGTTCGTGCCAATGACGTCGCGGTGGTATTTCGCGTGCCGATGGGGCTGATTGTCTTTGCTCCATGGTGGAGGGCCGCGTGTCTGACACGCGGCCGTGAGGGGGAGCTCGGTAGGGATGGGGCTTGAAGCAGGGCATGATGTCATCCAGCACGTCCATTAAAAAAAAAGTGGGGGGGGGGGGGGCAGTGCTTTTCTTACGAACCCATTAGGCAACAACAAAAGGATACGTCCATTACAAATGGGGTCTGAGGCGACCCCAGCGCGTGAGCATGCCGTGAGCGGCAGTGGCGGTAGTTTCATCGAGGAAGCTGCATGGGGCTTTGGCCAGTCCCGCCCAGGGTCCTCTCTGAGGGCATCCCGTCCACAAACGCAGGCCCGTTCAGCCCCAGCTCCCTCCCAGCTACTGCTGTGGTTGGTTTTCTATGGGCCTTCCGGTGGTGTCTACCCCGCCTTCCCTTCTCCCATTCACGCCCTCACTGGATGGTTAGGATCCGGGGGGTGGGGTCCGGGGGCTCACTTGCTGGCTCCGGTGTGGAGGTCGTCCCCGGGCGGGGGCGGGCCCTTGTCGACGGCCCCGCCCACGCCCTGCTGGGTCTCCTCCTTGTACTGCTGCAGGGCCTTGAGCACGGCATCCTCCACCAGCCTTTTGCTCAGGCTCAGCAGCTCCTCCTCGTCAGGCTCCTCCCCCCTCTTCTGACCTATACAACGACACCACCGAGATGAGGGTCACGCCCATACGGCCGGGGGAGGGGCCCCTGCACAGACCCACTCAACCCTGATTGGACAAATCCAAACCTAAAAATTAAGACTTTCATGAACTAAGGCATGTGAAAAAACATCTGACAGGCTTTGTTTAAACATTCCAGGGCTAAGCTCTTAATGACCATATTATGGACAGTTACTTAACGGGTGGATATTTTAGCTGAACACAGTGAGCTGAGCACAGACTGGGCAGCACAGGCGCTGCCATGCCATCCGTGGAGGTGTGTAAACACAGACAAGGACACGGTGCCGTGGGGTAAGACTGAGACACGTACTTCTCTGAACAGCACTGGCAGAGCTCGGAATAAGATCTGCAAGACAAATAACATTCCTTCTTAAAAAGGCAAAGAGCGGAGCCTAACATTACAGTCCTTGTAGTTACTACGACTCCTTAAATCGGCGTGAAGCGATCAATAATCAGACTCGTCAGAGAACAGCACAGATTGATTTTCAGTGTCGGATCCATCATTAAATATTAATTTTGTGGAATCAAACACCTTGGATTATGCATCTCGCTGATCGTCTGTGTATATTACACTCATGTTGATGCTCACCTTGCTGAACTGTTTTGATTTACTGTTGCCAAGTCCACACTTGAAAAAAAAGTCACCTCACGACCACATTCATGCAGACCTGGACTGGTGAGGATAGCAGCCTGTGCTGTCTGTTGCCGCCCTGGTGGTAAACCCCCATGGCTGGCCAGACACACACATCGAGTGTCGAGCGGCGCTCACTGGGACTGCAAACAGCCCATCCTGCCTGTTATCTGCCACTTCACCTTGTGGCTGGAAAGCGAAGGGGCTTCCTGTCAGGAAACTGCTGGCCTGTTAGCGGGATTCCATCCCCAGCGGAGGGCAAGGGAGACCCGCCGAGGTCTCAGCCAATGGCAGCGGCGACACGGAGACCAGCCGAGGTCTCAGCCAATGGCAGCATGGCCATGGAGACTAGCAGAGGTCTCAGCTAATGGCAGCGGGGCTACGGACAGCAAAAACTCATTGTCAGGGCCAATTTAATGCTCAACTCTCTGGTTACAAAACAGTGCTGTAGGAACGCCCCAAAAACTTTTCAAATGGGGCTGAATGTGAAACATTACAACACAAACGCCTTCTTCACTCTGCAGAATGTCCTCTAAACCAGAAATACACCGAATCAGCAGGAATGAAGACCGAATGTTTCACTGAGAACAGCACAGAAGACAGAACAGCCGTTAGCGTTAGAGCGCTCTCTCGTGAAGTCCGCTGTAAGCAGCTGGGCCACACGGAGAGTCCGTCGTCAGAGCCAGCATACGCTTCCACAGGGATCGAGATGACGGCACACGCGTGACCGGGCATCTCGTGTGTCCCGTACACAGGCAGAGACATGGCAGGCACTAGCCTGGAAGCATGATGGGCCTAAATCCCAGACGGCCGCAGACGCCGTGCTGTGTGCATACAAGACGGTGCGTCAAACATGCTAAACATGCTAATGCACCTGCATATATCAAAGTCACACGGCACCAATAAGCAGATGTAGGGCCCCCGTTCCGGACGCCTTAGCTTTTACACCCCAACCCAATCTGCCCAGCTACCCGCAGCTCAGACGGTTTACGCGCCGTCTTACAGGACGGGGGGGGGGGGGGGGGGGGGGGGGGGGGGGGGGGGGGGGGGGGGGGGGG
>JAABNX020000005.1:346263-365948 GCA_015163995.2 Mormyrus lacerda | reverse complement strand
TGTTTATTGCATTGTTTTTTTCTTTTGTTTTTTGTTTTTGTTTTGTTACTTTTGTTTCTTTGCATTGTTTTTTTCTTCCGGGAGAATCTGTCTCTCCCAGCACATTAAAACGAGGTCGGAGAGTGAGTGTAGCCGCAATGATACCAAAGCTCAAACTCCGTGACTTACCCAGAAGCACGGAGGTCTCGCGGTGGTAGTACCCGTCTGGAGTCTTTTTCTTCAGCATCGCGCAGAGGTCGAGTCGCGACACCGTCTCGTCCCCGAACTTGTGCTCGGTGAACTCCGCGTAGAGGCTCGAGTCCAGCTTCCGAACTCCCTGCAAGGCAAGCAGCGCACACCGCGATTGGCTGGGGGGGGTACCCAAACACTCCCCCCAGCTGTCTGGAAGCATTTTATTAAAAAATAAAAACTAAATTCTAAGAAGAAGATTTGAACGCTAGCAGTAAATCCACATCGCACAAACTCAGAAATAAGCGCAGAGTTTTTCATTACTGCAGATCCATTGCTGTCCTTTCCCCTACAGACCGAGGGGTAGAATCATTCATAAATCGCCTCCCCAGTCTATTCCCAGCACCTGGCAGTCCGTCTCGCCCGAGAGCATCTGCACATATACAGAGAGGTCACCGTACCCAGGAAGACAGCGCAACCGGCCACCATCATCTAGCCAAGCGCTGCCTGAGAAATCCCTCGGTTCGTCTCTGAATGGCTCTGTCATTTCCCGTAACCCAAAGAATCTCAGGATCACATTACAGTCATCCCAGTTCTTTCTGCCACTGATAAAGTTTCCTTCCATTGAATCTCGGGTCCACGGTTCCACAGTCAGCATGGGAGAAGATTTATTTTAGCAGGATTACATGTTGCACGAAATGCTAAATCCATTACTCTAAACAGACAGCTTTTTCAAACTACTAATT
Organism: Mormyrus lacerda; assembly: GCA_015163995.2. NCBI lineage: Eukaryota > Metazoa > Chordata > Actinopteri > Osteoglossiformes > Mormyridae > Mormyrus > Mormyrus lacerda. The sequence continues at coordinate 365,034 of JAABNX020000005.1, read as the reverse complement.
ATTACAAGGCTACATCCACATACATTTGTTTAAATGTTTCTCATGATTTCAAAGCAGATCAGTCTTTAATTGAAAACTGCCCAGCATCACATTTTTCTACCAAACATTCAATAACAAGGGTTTCTCTATGTCAGTGTCCCTTCGTCACCTTACTAGTAAGTAAATACAGTCATACTTCGGTGTAGTGTGTTAAAAGATGAAATTAACACTAACACTCACGATGATTCTCCGACGCATGTCAGTTTTCATACTCCACGCAAAATACTTTATATTCAGCACAATAAAACCAACCAGTTTTTATTACCACATAACATCACGACCACGTATAATAATTCATCATTGATCATTAAACTTTAATGGAAACAATGTTCATTTTAATCCTATACGGTACATAATTACATATAAATAAAGAGCTATTATTCCATTTTTGAAGTGTGCTTATTCCATGCGCTGTAATATTCCATAATAACTGAACTATACGATCATTAAAAAAGAAGTCGACGTAAAGTAATTTTATTCTTGTGACAGATTTCCCCCGCTGGTGCTTTTTAGGCTGCTCCCGACCGCCATGGCTTCCCGCCAGGCGCGTTTGCACGCTTAACGCCGATCAGCCGTTTGCCGAGGCGGAATGCGCAGACCCACCTTACCAGAAATGACTCAGCTTTCCCACACTCTCATCCTGCCGAAGACCATCGAGCTCCACGAGCGGCTCCTGCCGGCGAGGAAAGTTTCTGGAAAGAGGCTGAACGGAGGCTCTTAAAGCCCCCCGTCCTGCCGACGCACGGTGGGGGGGGGGCAGCGGTGACCTCACCTGCCGGCGCAGCTTGGGGGCCTTGGACAGCTTCATGAAGGTGAGATGTGGCCGAAACGCCTTGCTGTCTCCGAACGGGATGCCCCGCTCTTCAAACGCCTTCCTCACTGCCTCTGGAACATGAGGGGGGGGGGGGCAAGAGGTGAGGCGGAACGCGGGACTGCAGCAGGAGAGCAAAGCACGTAAGAAGAGAACATAATCAATAGGATGGAGGAGGCAGAGAGCTGGGTGGCAGACGACTTCTCCCAGCGCGGTTACATCAGCGCCCCAGACCCCCCCAAGCTGGAAAAGCACCCCCCGCCCATCCAGCCCATTAAACCACATCCACTGCCACGAGCCGAGTGAGACGCGATAGCCGGCGACTAGATCGCAGGATTGCCCACAGCGTGAGGACGGTAACAAAAACCCCCAGCGTTACACACCTGCGATCCCCTCTAGCACGCCCATGTGGTCGCCCGAGGCCAGCCGTGCGAATGCCACCTCGTTCCTGAAGTGGTCGACGCCGATGAAAGGTAGGACCAGCCTCCGGCCCTGGAGCAGGTCCTGCAGCACCGGTTTCATCTCGCCAATGGCGCTCACGGCCCTGGCGGGACACTGACATTAGCCCTGCCCCCCCCCACCAGCTCTGAACTAACACAGGCTCGCTCACCCACCCACCCACACGGAGGATGCGGATGGAATACTGCTACGTCGTTAATGAACCCAGGAGCGAGGTCCCACACAGGACCAAACTAATGATAGTGCTTTTTCACACATACTTGGAACTACTTGGAACTAACGCTCTTTAAAATCATTAACACCGTGGATTTATCAGCTTAACCTTCAGAAAACAATAAGCAATCTACAATAAGTAGATTTAAAGTAGATTTTAAGTAGAGTTCTTTATGACAAAGGTTAGTGTTACCGGTAGGTAGTTAATTGAGGTTAACAGTATGCGGGTCAGTGATAAAAGAAAAATATTCAGTCATCATATAACAAGAACAGAGAGTTTATGATGTCGAGTGATTGTGATTGGCTGCCTAGAAAAACGGGTGGGGCCAAAGGGGCAGGGACACTCACGCACTGACTTCCTCTTCACTGCCCAAGTAGGTCACTAGCAGGGTGATGTGGAGGCTGCCCGCTGGTATCAGAGCCCGTGACAGTCTGTTGTCCTTCTGAATGATGTGGTCCTGGACAGCCTTAATGCCACCCTTGATCTGAAACGCGGTAAATGGGCTGCTTATACCCTGGACCACAGCTGAAATGCAAACCTGCTCAACCTGAACCACGCTCTTCCTCAAAAAGCATCTCATGATCACTGACATATAGAAGAAACCTGATCCATCTGAACAACATAATGGCAGGATTAGCTTAAGTCTTATTCTATAATTCATGAGCCGCTTTATGCTCCTAATAACTGCAGGTAGCAGCCAAAACCCAGAAAAAAATGCCTCTACAAATTAAATCTGAGCATCAATTGTTCCGCATGAAAGCACGGACGATTACTGATGCAAGTAATTACTTTTTTTCCCCTCTGCTTGTTCTTCCGAGTGCGCTTCTTTAAAACAAAGGAGCCGCTGGCAAAAAACACCCCAGTCGAACGACATTCAGAAGCTCATGTATGATTTATACGTATTAGCATAGGGTACAAAATGCCGCGGTAGCTGCAAAGTCCGCCACGGTACCAACCCACCGATAATGTAAACAAATGAAAGCGTGTACCGCCCCAGGGTAACAAATGAAATTCCAGGTAATATTTCAGCATTAATTTTGAAGGTACAAAGCACTGTAACACACTTGAACGTCGTTTGGCTTCTGAAGACCAGAACCCCGTCCTCCCAGGACCGTCACACCCTACGGTACCTCGGCACTGCTGATGGGGATGGACACAAAGTAGTTTGGCCGCCGCTGCCTCGTCTTTTTCTTCGTGTCGTCCTCCTCGCTCTGGCCTTGGCCGCCTTCTCCTCTTTTCCTCTTTTTATTCTGGCTCTTCTCTGACGTCAAGACTGAACAAAAGAAAAACAAAAAGGGAAAAGGAGTTGCCGGACAAGCCTGATCCCCGACTGCAGGAGTCTGGTTCAAGCTCGCTGGGTCGAGTCGAAATTATACCCTCCCGACGTTTAGAAACAGCTGCAGCATCGGTGCGGTTATTTATCTCTCCTGTAAAGAATAAAAGCCACGGCAACCAGCAAAACAAAAGCATCATTTGTGACAGTAAGACATCTGGGTGATGCCTGAATGCAGCAGCAGCAGCAGCAGCTGGGGTTTCAGCAAGATCCTCGCACTGCTTGGCTAAGCACCGTAAGCAGGGAAATACTGTCAATAAGGGGTCTATTTGCATGGCCGATCTGTCTGCCGTGTACAAGAACCATTGCTTGCCTCAGCTACTTCCCAGCACTTCGGCTGATTAACTACAATTACCCCCCTTAATGAGGATTTGAACAAGTATGCCTATAATTCTGCACATGGCACAAAGAGGGGAAAATACACATTAACGGGTGGAGAAAGGCTTGTAGCAAAGACAATGTATAGGGACAGCGCTGGAGATTTCAAAAGTTTGCTGGTTATCGCTTTACAACCCAAAGTAGTGCAAAAAGCACACTTACAGCCAAGGGCCTTCCATGCTTCCTCACTGACAAACGGAAGTTCGGCCAAGAGGTCACCAGAGCACTCGGGCGACTTTGATTTCCGCTCTCGTTCTTTCGCTTTGCGTTTCTGCCTCCTCCTCTTCGCCTTTTTGCTTTCTGATGGCAGACGGTTAGAGGAAGAGAAGGTTATGTGCAGCCACATCAAACATGTCAAGCACACTTCTGAAAGGCTGTTCTTTCATTTGTGGCATTGCCTTTCCGGTGTCATGTTGTTATGAGAACCATCAGACTCACCAGTTTGTTGGTACTTATTTAGGTATTTTTACCAAAGAATGCTTCAGCTTATGCCTTAAAACTGCAAGAAACCTGTTGTTTGTTGACAAGGCGCCAGCGTACTGATACTTGTGTGTGTTACTGTCTATGTGGCTCATGTTCCTTGTGCTGCAAGAGTTTTCTCCCACAGTTCAAACACATGCAGTTACAGCAGTGTCCCCCAACTCAGTCCTCGGGGAACCCCAGACAGTCATGTTTTTGCTTCCTCTCAGCTCCCACTACACCTGTACCAGGTATTTGGATGTTTTTGCTTCCTCTCAGCTCCCAGTACACCTGTATCAGGTATTCGGTGTTCCTGATTGGCTGGGAGCTGGGAGGGATCAAAAACATGGACTGTCCGGGGTTCCCCGAGGACTGGGTTGGCCAAGAGTGGCCAATCTTATCCGCAAAGGGCCAGTGTGTGTGCAGGTTTTCGCTGCAGCTCCCTAATTAGGTCACTAATTAGAGGACTGATTGGCTGAAGAGTCCTCACACCTGGGTTTGAACAGCTGACCTAAAGGTTACCCTAAAAACCTGCATACACACCAGCCTTTTGCGGACAAGATTGGTCACCCCTCTAAAAGACTGAAACGCAGTTAAATTATAGATTGTTTTGAAGATTCAGAATAAGACTACAATATACAACAGTAAGAATCAACGAAAATTTATTGAACAGCTCTCTCGATACAGACGTGCGTTTATTGTGGCTGGTAATAATATTAATGGATTATAATACACTAAACCTAAAATCTTGATGTACCCAATTTAAGATTCCAAGCACGATTCCGGACAACATGTAACGGACTTCTTAAAAGCTTAAGGCCTCTCTTGTCTCCAAATGGGTGAGTGAAATATAAGCGGCGTGGCAGATGAGTGAATGCTGGCAAAGGTTTGGCTTCCTCACCGGCGTGGCCGCGTCCTTTTACACCTGCGGGGGAGCGCGGCTCGTCGTTGTCGTTTTCGACAGTTTGTACCTGTACATCCCGCGTAAAGGACACACCGCGGTGCTCCATATCAGCTGCTATTCCGACTGGCTTTAAAAAGGTCGTAGAACCTGCGACGGTCCGCGATTCGCCAAGTTTCAAACGTCCTGCAAGTATCTGGATTTGAAGCTTTACAGGAGACCCTGTACGAGTTTTGCCGAAGACACTGAAGGGCTGTAAACGCAGTGCTTTCGATATTAATCTCAATACTTTGGTCCCATTATATCCACACATAGCTATTAGCACATGCGTGCACGATCTCAGGGTTTTACATCAAATTAATATTATATTTACTGCACACTAATCCGACTTGCACTCCGGAGTCAGTACATCAAATTAAAGTTTACTTCGTTACAATAGTGCAGCAATTTACTGTATTGAAATTAAACAAATAATAAAACTCGGACACTAAGTTTTTAAACTTGCACTGCAAATGTAAACTCGAATACAAGCAGACTACCCTGATTAATAGCCCAATCAGGGGAACACACAGTCTCGTTTAATGGTCTCCATTTTTTGTCAAGAACTATAATTCTTCCCTTCGCAGCGTGAACATTTCCTGCTTGTTTTCCTATACAAACGGAGCGCTGCTCTTTGCTATTTTAGGGAGACTAAGCCAGTAACCTCCGGGACAGAAATAACCCGCAGAAAAACACGGCGCGCTACTTCGGTCTGTTTGTAAACACCCATCTACGGGTACCCACAGGGATCAAACGGAGCGACCTATTGTCAAACGTGAAAGTTGCCCTTTTTCTAAAAAAAAAAAAGCTTATCCAGTTCGAAGACCGTTGTGTTTACTTACTTATTTTATCACATACATTTTCCATCCGCCTTCCAGCAATTTTTCAATATATGGTTCTGGAAGCACCTGGAGCCAGAGGTGGATAGGTCAGTTCTAGAAAGTAAAAAATCCTGCCCAAGGTTTTGTTTCAACCAGTTGAGCACTTCGACTCTTTATACTCAGTCGGTTGGTTAAAACAAAATCTTGGTCTAGATTTTTTTTTAGACCTGCCCGTAGCCTATCCAGAGGCAGACATTTTAGGTCCAGATAGTAAAAATCCAAACCAGGATTTTGTTTCACCCACCCAGCTGCGTCTCTGTGACTGTGATCAACTGTGACTCTTTACTCAACTGGTTGGTTGAAACGAAGTCCTGGTTTGGAATTTTATTTCTGGATCTGAAATGTCCGCCTCTGAGCCTATCCATGGGCGTTGCTACACCCCATTAACCGAGGGCACCTGCACCAGTATCTATGTGCTGTGCCCAGTAAAATTTCACTCTCAGCTTTCAAAAATCACATGGGTAAATGGGATGGGTGTCCATAGAGCTTTATTTAATATTACAGATTCAACGACTGCTTTAGCAAAGTGCAGAGAAACATACAGGGTAACCCGCTAAGCTAAGGTGAGGCCTAGTGGATCACTACAATACATATCCGCATATAATTATAGCAGATATCTACAATATACTGTAATGTAGCTGAGGTTGTCACATTATGTCTATACTGAACTGTTTACACCAGTCTCATTTCACTTGCGGGTACATTCATATCTTTTCATTTATCCAAAACATTTATAGGCACAATTTTTTTTTTTTTATCAGAAATTCTTATACACAGTATGATGACCATTAAGGTCCTGGCAATCCATCCCTTCTTTGTATAATACAGGTATTGTTCATGGAACAACAATACTCTAAAAGAGGCTCAAATATTTGCTTTTGCTTCTACCTTTTCACGCCTTTGTTTGTGTTTTGTAACTGTACACCGCCAGTGTTGGGTTGCAGGATGTGGGAGAGAAACCAGCCCCTTGTGGAGAGGGAGCACATCTCAGACAGAGCGATTCTATGACTTCTTATGTAAATGGAGGCCAACGCACTGTGCAGAGGTCGGAATCTTTCAGAATTCCTTGCCACAGACTTCCAGGTAAGAAAAGCCTTTCCTTTTTCCTTCCTTTCTTTGGAGGTCTATTTCAGATAAATCCAGACTGGTCAGGTGGGGGTTTCAGCCAGTTTTTATTATAAATTTTTGATCAGTCAGAAAGGAATGGAGTATGTTGTCGTCTGTCGAAGACAAGAAAAATTAAGCAAATGTTTGTATTATTAATATTTATTTATAAAATGGATATCACTTATTTTGGGTTGAAATCTAAATTATACATTGTATGTTGTAAATGGATAGAAATATGATCACTTAACATAATGAATATAGAATTTGGTCCATGTGCAATAACCCACTAAATACAATTACAATTATCACAATAAATATGTAGACCTGGTGCAATGTGACATGCATGGCGCAAAGCAAATGCGGTAAGCAATGAAAACATGGAACTCCGTATGGTAAATAGGAGGCCACTCCTATTGGATTTTCACAATGTTTTCTAAAAGGAGAATTACAATATTCAAAGCACATGCCATGATTCTGACTTTATTAATGTATTTTTTTATCAGTCAAAGGTTAATATCTTGCATGTGCTCAGTTTTAATGTCAGGATGCAGCGGTCCATGTGTCCCGCATGCACATATGCCCTTTTATAGGCACATGATGATGTAATCATCGTAAATGCAATTGGGCAATTAAAAACAAAGCAGTTACTTCTAGGTTTTTTTTTTTTTTTTTATAAACATGTCTCGCTGCAGTCATTGAGGAAGGATGTCTTTCATTAATAATTATTCTTCATTAATAATTCCCGGTAGTGTGAAAGGTTCAACACCAAGTAACCCATCAAGAAGATTTAAATCAATTACAGCTACACCTTCACCCGATGCTGCTTTACTTATTTACTTACTGCTAATCCATTGTTCCCCTCCTTCTGTAGTTAGTATTCAAGAGGAAAAGAAATCGTGAATTATCTCTCACTAAAACAAAGCAAGAACCTTAGATTACAGTATCATTATTAACGTCATCCAGTCCACACACAAAGAATTGTGGACATAATGTTTTTTTACATGCTGATAATTGTCCTTTGCTTATGACAAGCCAGATGGAGGATTGAGCTAATTCTTCTGACTAATCTCTGGAAATTTGTACAGCCATGTTTGTCGATTTTACAAGAGAAAACATTCCAAAGTGGTTAAGAGAAGACCAGTGTCCACTGCCAATGCTTTAAATAACAGGCTAATTAAAGTCTCCTCAAACTTGTTTTTTATACATTCCAGTGAAAAAGAATGATGTTTTGCATGGAATAAATATTTTGCAAGCGTTTGGGGCTGTTGCCATCATTTTTTCATGTTGAGAATTATGATACTGTCAATAAAAGACTATGATACTGCAATCATACAAAAGCCTAATTTATCTATATACTATTTTTCTCTTTTTCGATTTGAAACTCCTGAAATGGATCAACTGACATTCACTTCATTCTGAAATTTCAACATGCTCTGGTGAGTTCGCTTCTTTGCGATTGGAAGGCAGTTAACTTTAATATTTTGTGTTTTTGAGAATGTATATGGTTACACTTATACAAAAATACACTACAGCATCTGTTCCAAATCAAAAGCACTTGTTTTTTCAGCTATGTAGCAATACTTTGTTTCCTTTAATATTCTATGAAGAAACACAAATGTTTACTGGACTAAGCGTGTTACTTTTTGATGGGTACAGTTACATAGAAACTTCTGAAAGCACTGGGTTATTTAAATGTGTTCTTCGCCTTTAATGGCTCTTTGATACTGATTAACTGATATTCTCATAGTTTCACGTTATCTTAGACTTACTAGCATGCGCATATTGAGCGAAGGCAAAGAAACACTAAGATTAGTTCAATTTCCTGTGTTCTCGTAAGTAATCCTAACACAGCCTGGAATGAACTTTTGAAACTTGTATTCTGTCGGGGTCAGATGAGTGAATATCACAGGAAATTGTGCTATCCTGTTTTCATGAACAGTAAACATCTACGGTTATGATTAATTCAATGTTGTCGCTCGTACATTTCCCAAGAGGCTGGGTAACAATGATTTTAAACCTTACAGTGCTTAATTAGGTGATTTATTACTGACTATTGTTGTTGTTGATTTTATTAACTATGTTTTATGTTATGAACAATGTGATATTTATTTTGGAGAATAAACTGTGGTTATCACAAACCGCTATTCATGGTCATGTTTCCGTCAGAGCTCTATGTATATGAATTCTTTGTTTACTCCCTAAACAGATTTTTTTTCTGCTGTATTTATTAAAGTATGCTGTAGTGTGTACAAAACCAGGAATAACGGTTATCACCATAATTAATAGGAAAAAATGCCATCAAGCCACTGAATGCATATATTTATCTACGGCGCTGATAATACACAATTCATTCAGGCACTGATTAGAATGAGGAATCTCCTGTGATAAATATTTAAATGCTTAAATGACCAATTCTATGTTGTGTGTTTCCATTACTCTTACACGATAACACGTTTGATCAAGAAAAAGATATTAGGAATGGCAATACAGATAAAGAGGTGTCACAAGCGTGTGGGTGTCGTCTGACTACTGGTCACTTTAGGAAAATTATACGAGTATTTACGTGGCTGTAGTACTCACCTGTAATTATGGCTCTGGCCTGCGATGCAGCTACGTAATACGTTCAGTAGTGGGAGCCATTTCATTGAATTCATCAGTCTTCATATTTTGGTCAACATCTCCGAGGTTAGCGGCCGCCAATAAAGAGCGAGTTGTTTTTCCGGACATCTCAGATAACCAGTCACATTTCAGATTTGATTCTTTGCCGCCCGTGGCCAATGAAATTTCGGGAGGGTGGACCAATCCTCGTCATGGAGGGGCGGGCCTGTCTGAGCTGGCTTCCCTCCCATCCAGATTTCGGTCTGGGAATTTCAATTTGCGATTCGGGAGTTCGCCTCGGAGTGTCTTCCGTGGGACCGCGTACAGAAAACAGTTCGTAACGCCTCATCTTTCTTACGCCAGGTAAGGTGGCTGAATCTCCGGCAAGTCCCCCCCATAGGGCCGTTTTTCCTGTGGATATGATTCGGTCGGTGTTTTGGTGAGGGAGCACATGCGGGTGCGTTAAATTTGGCGTCAATCTACGCGCGTGACGGCGTTTCAGAGGTGCAGAAGTCCGCTGTAACGGGGGCGCGTGATGCAGCATTTCCGTTGCAGGAAGGGGAATGTGTTTGACTTGTTCGTTTTTGCGTTCTTATTAAATCTAATTGATGCTGTCCTATTTTATTCACGTCACCTACATTCAAACTGAGATTCCCTGATTTGTGCATCATCTGATTGATCGATCCGGAGCCGGTTATCCTTTCTGGACTCCGATGGCGTTTGCGCAGTTTTATCCTTTGACCAAAATGTAATCCGGATAAATCTGTTTGTTACAAAGCACAGCCCTTCAGTATCTGTAATCCCTAGCACCGTCAGACCAGTTGCCTTAACTGCCCCGTTGGGCGTGTGTCCGCTCTCCGCTGTAAAATTGCGTGTTTTTATTCCCCCCCGTTTTACCCTGATCTCTGTGACTTGCAGCCGCCCTAGTCTCGGGATGCTGCTTTGTAACGCGCCTCTGGTTGGGTTGTTTCTTTGGGTTCCAAACTTTGATTGGATTGCCAGTTGGATTGTGTACGATATTTAACGCTTCGGTCGGCTTTAATTAAATACCCGGCGGTGAGGCTGCAGTGCCCGAATAGTGCCGGTAACGTGGCGTTCGGGCGGGGAGGGGTGCGTTTTGGAGTCGCTCGCCTCTCCGGGTCAGGGCGGCCGGCGGTCCAGCCACTCTGTTCTCATTTCCGTGGCCAGATGTGTGAATAGTGAGTTGGGCGGTTCTCGATCCGATGGTTTTAGGTGGCAAAACGGCGCCTGGATCTTCAAAGGTCGCTTATGGCTCTCTACTGACCGCAGTTTAATACAGAAATGAGTGTTTTTCTTTTTTTTTTTTTGTAAATACCATATATATATATATATATATATTTATATATATGACACGGGGGTCAATTCGACGCCATTTTAAACGCTGTTTTAAATTGCGTGACTTTACAACTTGGATGGAAAGCGGCGTTTGCGTGGAAAAACGACAAACTGGAGCAAAGACTCCGGAGTTAGCGTCAACTCATAATTAATACATGTGAAAATAGCTTTTTTTTTATTTACATACTTTAGATCTTTTTTCCATTAGCGCAATCTCCGTTATAGCCTATGGTGGCAATTGTATAATTTTCTTAGTGCTCTGAAGACATTAATTTTTGAAGTTGCACTAAATGCAAAGCATATTGAATGCTCTAAATATTAGCGTTATCGGTTACCATGTGTGCCGCCCACAGAACAAATTAACTTGTTGGATGTGTTGTACAGTAATCTTATTTTAAGCGATGAGCCTTATTTCGGCAGTCGCCTGGATTTCGGATCAGTTTGCCTTGGACAGCCCAGTAGTGGCAAGGAGCTTAGACGCATTAATAATGTTAACCAAAAGTTTGGAAACATTCAGTCATACATACATAAATAAGGGAAACGTTAATGCCCGCTGATCGTGCCCGATGGTGCCCGCCTGACACGTGAGCCCATGGGTAGCGCGCTTCGCCGGACTGCGTGGACATTTATAAAGCCTGCATGGCACCATCCGAAAACCTAATGCACGTTCTGTCGGAATAATTTAAACCGTCTTTTCTCTCGTCTCAGTTCTATGCATGGGTCATATATCGGGATTTTTTTGTCTATACAGAAAATCGCATGTGGGATCGGCTGGTTTAAGATCAAACGATGTCCCTTTTGAAAACATCAAAATGCGAGAACAAAGCTGAACTGGCTCCGTTCTGGTTATAATTAAAAACAAAAAAAAACTCCCCCAATGCATAACTATAATTTCACCCCCCCCCCCACAAAGTAAACCATAATCCTCTTGTTGTATAGTGTTCTAGTACTGTAATAATGCAATAGAAAGGGGAAGATAACACAGAAAGAGTGCAGTGTTTTCAGTTTAAAATGCTCTGTTGTGAAACAAATGAAAGTAAATGCATGGAAAGTGTCAGCTTTTGTAGGCCAACTGAAACGCATGACAGGCATGTCATGAAATCATGCCATCAAATGCTTCCTGCGTCAGTGCATGCAGGCTGCAAGCTTGGTGAACGGATATGCGTAAATTCATGATTTACCAGTACAATTAAGATGGTATGATAAATGTTCTTCCCGAATGGCAGCCAACTGTGATAATTTGAGACTCAAAATATAACGAGACCCCCAGAATGCCGTGTTAATGGTTTTCTTTCTTTCTTTCTTATTTTTAAGTCTAGCACTGTGAAAATGTTGCCGTCGTGCTAAATGGCCTCACCAGCAGAGGTGTAAGTGATCGGTAATGTTAATTTGAGAAAGTTAAGAGATTATACATAGATTATTCTCTTGGGTGACCTCCTTCGAAAAACACTCTCTTCGATTGTATGGTCACGTGATGTTTACTGGATCACAGAATACGACTTGCCAGCAGTCTCTTGTTTGAAATCCACATGACGTCGAACACATTGAATTAGCAGCGTGATGGTGTAAATTAATAGGTGAGTTATTGAAACACCTCTGGGTTTTCCCCTCCTCCATGTAACTAGGAGGTGCAAGACGGTACTTACTGACCACTTCATCACCAAGCACAAGTTGCAGCCGTTACTCCATGCATGTGATCAGGAGATTTAATGTAGTGAGGACAGTGCTGCATAGCTGCCTGCCTATTCTAATGAAAGAGTGGTGTTGCTTGGGAATTGGCTCATATTCTATTTTTAGTATGATTCTCCGTTGCGCATGGCAGTATCGTGTTGTGTCGAACCTTCTCATTCTTCAAAACAGAGAACAGGTGCCGTCTCTCGCATGATATCACCTCATGGCTGTATACTTGGCAATATTTAACTTGGCCGTAACCTTTGTGTTTTAGAGGCTATCACTGGGCCTTTTATGTGAAATTGGGTTACAATTCTATGACGTGTATGTGTGTGTGTGTGTGTGTGTGTGTGTGTGTGTTCTGGCTCCCTTGACAAGGTAAAACATTTTGCGTGATGTGAGAAGCCCTTGAGTGAAAGCGGCTTGCGTTTTGTAGAAGCCATCACAGGGATAATGCTAATGTTCTCTATGCATGTACATGTGTGTTGTAGGTGCATAGAATCTGCTGCTGTTTAGTCAGTTGTCTGAATAGCGTGTTTCCTCAGAAGTCCTTGCCCTCAATTCCCGAAGCAACATGCATCAGCTAGGGAGCTGAGGACCACACGCGTTCTGTACCTTGCCTCTGACTCAGCCTTTATGCACCACCGTCCTCATATCTTCTTGAAGCTCCCGAAGGACCAACTGCAGAAGTTCTCATCCAAGTTCAGCAGGATGTAGTGGTGTGACCGCTCTGGATTCGCAGTGGCTCTGGCTTTCAGTTGGGAGAGGGCAGCTAAAATTGGGGTGATGCGGCCTAATTTTTCCCGGCGTGAAGGGCATCCAAAAATAACGTTCTATATTAAAAAGAGAAAATACTTTAAATGCCGTTTACCAAACAATAGTTTGTTTTTCTGTGAAAAGGTTTTGAATATACTGCCCTAGCAACGCATTTTTTTCTCTTCTTATTCAACACCCACTGGAATTTCTCTTCTGCAAAGAATGACTTGCTACTTATCATCCTTGATTGTGCTAGTTCTGTTACTGCTTTGTTCTTTGGTGCATGTTTCATTTCGGCAACTAGGATTAAGCTGACGGGGACAACAGCAGGGACTGTCTTGTTTCTTGGATATTTTGGTCACGCCCATTTTGTTCATCTGTTGTCTTGGGTGAGGAACACCGCATCATTCCTTGCAAGGCAGAGTGATTACTGTGTGCTCCTTTGGTTTTACATCTATCTGTTTTTTTTTTTGCACCTAGTGGACATCCAACAAGACCAGACAGCAGTTTTGCATAGTACAAACAACAAAAGCAGTAAATCAGATGGTGTGCTTTTTTTTGGGTGCTGTGTTTTGGAGTGGCTGAGTAGTTGATTAGCATTCTAAAGTGGCTGGTAATCTCATTCAATGATGTTCTGTTGTATTTGGCTGGCGGTCTACAGTAAATATTATTCTTGAATGCTTACGTCAACAGTAGCATTACAAAAAGTAGTTTCACTATGGCCAGTGCTAAACTTTTGTTGTATTTGCTGCAGCTGCCATCTGGCTGCTTTTAGATTTGCTATAGCTGTAAAGGTAATATAAGAGAGAACTTTCTAGGCATTTCCTGAAGCTGCCATTTCTCTATGCTTTGCTATTATGGGAGTAGAACTTTCTAAAGTTACCTTCCCAGTTCCTCACTGCACAGGTGAGCAGTTGAGATCAGATATGAATTCGCCAGAGTTGCTGAACGGGTTGGCCTCTGCATTTCCTATTTGCAGCTGAGAGACTCTGACATTGTACTGAACCCCACCCAGTCTACCCCCAGGTCCTCGCTGCACTGTGTGAGGTGGGGAGGGCTTGACCGTTTGGAAAGGTTGTGGGAACATCTCTCCCCCTTTGCGTCCTGTGAAGACAGCTGGGGTCATGGAGAGTATAGTGTCGCCCGTGTTTTTCAAGCCGTCGGAGTGACCCTCGGCAGAGCATACCCTTCCGCCCCGAGTGGCATGTTTCCTTACTGTGTTTTGCTCCAGCTGGTGCTGAAACGGGGCTTGATGTTAACGTAAAGCATTGTATGAACGTTATGAAGAATTTGCATCTGAACTTTGAGATATTCATTTTAAAGATTCGATGGCTGCCCGCAAAACCAAATCTGAGAGCTGTTGGCTGTGTGGCCTTTTTTTATTTTTTTGGATGGGGGCCCTCATTTTACACGATGACTGACACAAGCGGCCCCGCATCTGACCTCATACGGATTCCTGTATAGTTCGTATTGAATGAATGGTCCCAGATGCCCGCACATGGAGCGAACCAGGCACAGTCTGCGTACGCGATATGTAGTTATCTGTCCCGGATTTGCTGGCCCAAACCAGGCCAATTTCACCGATCTGCTGCTCTGAAACGGGATGGCGGGGGGCGGGTCTGGGGGCGTGGGAGGGAAAGTACCCCAGCACACACTGCCTCGGGCCTGGAGCACTGCCAGGCATCGTTAAAAAGAGATTAACTGTAGGCATCCAGTTTGGAAGGAAACGCTCCCAGTGTCAAGGACTGGATGAATTACTTTGGATCAAAAGCTCAAAATAAGGCACATCAAGCTGCCTATGCTGCTGTGACATGTGCATCAAGCGGATGCTTTTGTTGTCGTTAGAAAGTACTACTTCAGTCACAACACTGTTGTTGTGTTGATGTTTCTCTACAATGTAGATTTACACCATCCTGTAGTCTCTGGCTTGTGTAAAAAAAATTTAGTCTCATCTTTGTCACTGCATGAGTGTCTCTGTGCATTCGAGATTCCTCATTTGTCACATGCATAGTTATACTGGTACAACATGCAGCGCAGTCAGTCTTCTGTGGGGCATGAGGGTGTGAGTTTGCTTGAGCTGAGGGGTTTGGGGTGGTCGGGGTTTCTGCAGGATGACCGGTAGTGATGAAAGTTGTTAAAAGTTGTAAAAGCTAGACGTGTGCTTCTCATCTGCTCGTGGTGGGGGGGGTTACCCAGGGGATGGGGCCTGTGGTGGAAAGAAAATTCCTGGGCCTCAGCCCCCTCTTCCCACCAGGAAATCGTCTGAGGTGCTGGTTCCCGCCACAGCGCTGGAATGGGAATGCTGGTGGTGGGGCTTTTGTCGGGCCAGCTGAGGATTCGCTCGTTGCCTGGCTCTCGGAGATGTCTGTCCTCCCACCCCAGAATACTAATTGGGACATCCAGCGCTCCCGGTCCACCTTGTTCCCTCACCCAGCCCTGTACTAGTTTTTTGGTCGAAAAATCTCCTCCCGCGTTCTGATTGGTCAGCTGGGCAGGTTGCCCCCCCCCGGATCACCTCTGGATGGCTTTCGTTTCAAATTTCGTTTGCCTAACTCTGGAAATGGATTTCCAGATGGCATCTGTGTCCTCAGGAGATGCATCATCCCGTTTTATTGCCAGAGATCTATTAAGACGCATGTGACTGCCTGCTTTGAACTGGGTGACTGGTTAGACCAGTTTAGCCTAAACCATGATGTAAAGATTAAAGACAATGCTATCTGTATATTTGTGGGTTTTTTTTTCTCTCTCTGAACAAAATGACACTCATTGACTGGTTCATTACTCTGGAGACAAGGCAGTCGACTTGAATGGTCAGAGGCAGTTTGATCTGCAGAGGAGGAAAGATGGAGTGTTGTCACGTAGGTGCGACCCCTAGGAGGTACCCGAGGGCGGACAGCCTCTCAAATGTACCCCTTGAGCAGCCCTCAACAGCGGGCTCAAATGCCCCTGTGCCCTTTTGTGACAATGGGCAGTTATGAGCAGCAGGATTGTCCAGAATGGGAAATGGGGCTAGCTTATGGGGGCTGCACTAGGCACAGGGCGTTATGGGTTATGTATACAGATGTCTGCCTCAGCCTGAACACAGTGCACGTTTGTGCATGACCACCCATTTTGTTTTCTTGTTCCTGATTGGCCATAACTGTGTTAGAAGGAGCTTTATACTTCTCTTTCAGGAAATAACTAAGGCGAGGTGAATGTAGCATATTCACATCGTGGAAGCTTTATCCCAAGGAACGTCTCCCATCACTAAAAATGGTGTCTTCCATCTCAGACTGACTGGGTGTCTGTGCTCCTCATTTGATTGTAGAGTTTAGGCTCCTTTCACGCTTTTGACTTTAACAGATAGTCCTCTGCACATGGTGACGGGTGGCGCCGGTTGCCGTTCTTGCTCGTCTTCCTCCGTGCTGCCTTTCAGTCACGTGACGTCACATTTCCTCGCCCCTGTCCAGTTCGGGTTTCGCGCCCCTGTGCGTTTTGTAATCCTGTAGTCCGCGGTTTAAGGCCAAAGGACAGAATTCACAGTGATGGCATATTCACGTCATTGAAGGCAAAGAGAGAATCTGTGTGTGATATGTCTCGGTGGAAAAGAGGTAAGGGCTCCGGTGCGCTCTCATATCCTGAAATAGGGGTGTGTGTGATTTGACAGTATTAGATCATGAACAATTAAAATGTCGCCACAGTCTGGCTTTATGGAGGGATTATTGTACAAATAGTGCATGCAGTTCATTCTGTATGTGACAACTTGGCAGCATGGATGCCGTGGAGGAGTTGGACATCAGCAATATGCAACTTTTTTGTATTTTCCAAAACTGACACAGTGCAAACAACAGCTGAACAAAAATAAGCAAAAATATACAACCGCAAAAATCGGATGGCGACACAACAAACCTTTTTTAACCACCTTAAAAGAAAACCCCCGATAGAGTATAGTGTTATGTTTTCTTTTAAGGTTTTATTACCTTGTAGGGCTATCTTTTTTTTTTTTTTTTAAGTGGGGGAAAACAGTTTGGTTGTACTATACAGTAATCTGCAAATTAGTCTTAAAAACCAACAAGAAAAAGAATCAAGAAGATTGTGGATCGTGATCCTGCCTGAAAAAAGTTGCACGTTGTGCCCCCAAACAGATGCAGGTGTGAATCTTTCGGAGGTTCTACCTTGAGCCAACCCAGTAGGATCTGGGTAACGTTATGTGTTCCTTACTCAAGAACCCAACTAAGATTCCCAGCGACCACCTCAGGCCTGGCAGAGGTCAAGATTAATGCTGCTGGGCATCATTCACTTTGCTGTTTTTTGAGGTACCTCATGTCTTTCTTTGTTTTGTGGTCACAGACTCTGGTTGCCTCTAGCAAACGTCCCGGGGCCACGTCTGTCACAGGATCGCGCGGCCATCCCGAACTTCCCCACGACCCGACCTGGGGTCCCCTTCCCCGGGTTTCGGGGGGATGCATCTGAGGCCGTCGCAGGGAGCACCCAACCTCCCTTTGTCCCTATACGCATGATTGCTTGCCTGGTGGGGGCCCACCCGCCGTGCAGTGTCTTTGAACCGCCGACCCCCTCCGTGCAGTTTGCCTGGAGGATTGAAGTCGGCGGGTTGTCTAGTCAGCCGTCCCGGGTCCCGTTGAGGATTGGCATGTCGCAATTGGCTCCGGGTCGTGCCTGGAAGGGTTAGGGTGGAAGGTGGTAGCAAATATTCAAGCGAGAACTTTGAAGGCTGACGTGGAGAAGGGTTCCATGTGAACAGCAGATGAACATGGGTCATTTGGTCCTAAGAGATTGGCGAACGTCCGAGGTGGGCAGTTGAACTAAAACAAAACGTTATGAAACATCATTATAGTTGATGCAGCATCTCTGAGCATTTTGGCAGCTTTTTATTGAAAGCAGTTTGAATTTTTGGTTGTGCCTGCAGAATGAGTTTCCTTTCGACAGAGTCCCCTTCCAAAGGTTTGTTTTTCCCTTATTCTACAATTGGCTTGGAACGGGGAACTCCCCTAAGTGAGGCGACGACTCCAAAAACACAAGGAAATCCATCCTCTGGAATGGGAGGCTTGGGCTGCTGCTGGGGGCTTGGATTCTTCCATGCTGAAGATGTTGCTTAGACCCACCGGCCCCCACTGAGACACAGGAAACGAGGAGAACCAGATGTTGTGCAGAATTTGAACTAGCACAAGATTAGGACCCCAAATGTGAACCATTTCGTCACAGGTTGTCTTTCTGTGTGCCTGTTCTGTAGATGATCGAGCCTTTGAACTTGTGCCTTTGTTCAGGTTCTTGAGGCGTTCATGCATTTTTTTTAGGAAGCTGGACTCATCAAAGTCACACCTGGCTGGATTTCTGTGGTGATCAGCTCTCCGATGTTTGTCAGGAGGAGTGTTTCTTTGCTATGAAGAAACCACAAAACAAAGATTTTAAAAAGCATGTTGCTTTGTGTCATGTTCGTGCGTATCATTGCCTGAAAAGTCTGGCCAAACACTGTCTCCTGGCAAACATAAACATGTGAGCAGCTGTCTGTATTTCCTGCCGGCAGAGGCTGGATCAGTGCAGCGTGCTATTTGTCCAGCTTCTGTTCATATGCTGTTTCCCTTTGGATATGCTGCAGTCAATGCAAAAAGTAGGATTCTGCTTCTCCATAGACAAGGCCATGTGCTATCCTGTTTGCTTTGCTCATTTGTGATTGCCTTGAACAGGCCATGTGGACTGTGTGTGTGTGTGTGTGTGTGTGTGTGTGTGTGTGTGTGTGTGTGTGTGTGTGTGTGTGTGTGTGTGTGTGTG
>JAABNX020000005.1:297343-309979 GCA_015163995.2 Mormyrus lacerda | reverse complement strand
CCGGCCTGCCCCCCCCTTCCCAACAATTTCGGGAGGCGACCTTCTTCCAAGGAGAAAGCTCACGATTCTGCAGTCGGTCGGCCTGCTGGAAATCCTGAACACAACTTTAAGCATCATAGTCATTTTTATAATCTTGCTTTGGATGCTGGCATAGCGAAGGGAGGATTCAGTGTCTGTGTGTGTTTTCCCCCCATCTTTTTTGTTTTTCCTCCTGCATGCAGTTAGGCGCGTTATCCAAACAAAGGCTTTCTCCTCCTTAATTTGCTGGGTTTTCTTCTTTTTTCTCTATTTTAATATACAATTTTTCCGGGCTATGAACGCGCCATCTTGTGTGTTATTCTGTGTGTGTGTGTGTGTGTGTGTGTGTGTGTCCTGTTCATCACTGTCCCCCCTACCCCCTGCAGCCCCCAGTGGTAAAGACAGAAATGGTGACCATCTCTGACACCTTCGCTGCCCAGAAGACGGAGATCTCTACCTTGGAGGTGCCCATCGTGCACACGGAGACCAAAACCATCACGTACGAGGCTGCGCAGGTAGGAGCCTGAACCGAGGACCCGTACGCCGCCCTGCGGCCCTCTAGCGGCGCGCAACCGCATCACGACCTTTAGCGCCGTTGTGTGCTGCGTTCTTTCTGCAGGTGGACGGCGCCGGGGATGGTGAGCCCGGCATGCTCATGACTGCACAGACCATCACCTCGGAGTCCCTGTGCACCACCACCACCACGCACATCACCAAGGTAACTGTCTATCTGCCCGCCCACGCACCGGGAAGCCGCTCGTGTTTCCTCGCCTCCCCCGAAAATTAATCAAGTTCGGAACCAAACAGACCGCAGCTTTGCTGCCCGGTACCTCCGAGCGCGGCGGCTCCATCTGGTGTTTGAGTGGCTCTGCTGACCGCGGCGCTCGGCAAGCGTGCCGATCGGCCAAGAGTCGCTGTCGGCGTGACGCAGGAGGGCACCCCTGGCTCAGCATTTGCCTGCCAGTGAGTCACGTGGTGACAGACCGCCGAAGAGAATCCCCCGCTGGCTGCGCGTTACATGGTGCCGCTGTACTTCAACCTGCTCTCAGCCGATCGCCGGTTTGGCGAAACCGAATCTCTGCTCTGTCGGGTTTGAGTGCTTCGCCTGCCATGCTGGGTCGCATTTGAATGTGACGCTCGGCACTCGTGCAAAACGGCTGCAGAACGAGGTCATGAGTCTATTAAGTTCTGAAATGCAGGAGTAGTCTGAGCTATTTTTTCGTCCACAGATGCTGAAAGGTGGGGTTTCAGAAACGAGAATCGAAAAGCGCATCGTGATTTCCGGAGACTCCGATATCGACCACGATCAGGTGAGACTTGCAGCCGCCGTTGCTTTGGGTTCCGTGCTGGGTGTCGGTCCAGAGGAGGGGTCTCTGCGTGTCAGATCGGCAGGTTGGCGGGAGGCTGACATGGTGTTTGACAGCTTGCTGATACTGGGCCCAGTTGTCTTGTACCATGCCTGTACATGTCCCCCTCTCCTCCCTCCCTCACAGGTCTGTGTTCACGTCGCGCTCATTGTTCCAGGCCTGAACACGCTTTCATCATCACTGTGTGCCTTTCTGTGTTGAAGAAAACATAAGAAGGAAGTTTTCAAACAGCACACTTGAGTTCATGATTAATGTCCTGTTTTGTGGCTTAATCGGAGCCGTTTTGTGCGCGATGACACACGGCCCTCTTACAGACTTACGGAGTAGGCAGCGGTGCGCTTTTCCATTTAATCATGCCGCACGTATAACTTCCATATTTTACCAAATATGTCATTTTTTTGTGTGCCGCATCCAGTTGTTCCTGGATAAGCACAAATTTCCGGCAAACACTGCAGCTCTGCCGTAGACCAAAGTGATGCCTTTGCTGCCATGTTTGTTAAATATCGGTACTGGATCTGTGTTCTCCGGGTCCAGTTCACGTATAGTGTACATGTACACATGCGTGTAACCGTCACATCATCGAGCTCATGTCTGTGTTCCCTTGTTCGAGTACGGTTAGGGTTCACACTGGATGCATACCGTGCAAACGAGTTCAAGCGGATCTGGGCATGGTGCCGCGCTATCACACCGGTCAAACGTGCTCGGGCACACAGTGCAGACCGCCTAGTGTGAGTACACCCTTAGTGTGAAGCTGGTAGCTTGTTAACTGCGAATAAACATTGTTCCCTGGGCTCTCACCCCCCTCCCTTACCCGGGGAAGGCAGCATTAAGAAGATTTTCATAAGCCTGGGGGAGTTCACAGTTTGCTTTGTAATGAGACTTAAAATAGGCAGACGGTGATGAACGCAACTGTGTGGCGTAGGGGGAGGCTTCCCCTTATGGGTACAGGGGGTACCGCAGCGAAGAATCCCAAGACTGGCACAGTAGGTTATTACCGTGGGGTTGTTGGGCAAGGCCGTCTGCTCCAGGCACACCAGCCGATTCTGTTTTCTGATCCTCACGTGTACGTCACTTTGCACAGACGTATTGTAAATGCAGTGGACCAAAGAGAAGCGCACGGGGTGTCAGGTATGTAGGGGTAAATCAGGGGATGCTCTGAATGGGCAGCATGGCTGTCTCTTGGAGTTTAAATCAAACGAGGAGCGGAAAATGACATGAGCATGACAAACACGGAAACAAAAGGCGGTAATCCCCTGTCTCAGTCCTTCAGCGTTAAAAACACGGTCATCCTGAGCTTTGCTGCCCGTGATGTTCGAGGTGCCGCAGGGATCCCCGGGGATGCTGGTGTCGTGTCCCGGCCCCCCAACCCGCCCCCCTTTTCCATCCTAGTCAGTGATACTGCCCGGAGAGGATCCCAGTTCCCATGGAAGCACGGAGTCCCCGCTCCCGAGGGAATCGGATGATTCCGCAGCCGTGAAATACCCCAATAAATATTCTAAGCTTATGCAGAACATTCTTCCCTGTTCCTGGGTTCTAGGCATTGGCCCGGGCTATAAAGGAGGCCAAAGAGCAGCACCCTGACATGTCAGTGACCCGGGTGGTGGTGCACAAAGAGACCGAGGTGATGGAGGAAGGCAAGGACTGAGCAGCCGGGTAAGGCGCCGCAGCCGCAGCACCGCGCCACCTCCTTCCCGTCAGCTGTGCCTGCTTCTCCCAGAATGGGCGCGCGGCCATATTGATGTTTAGCGTTAATATTAAAATGATTCCAGCCGGGGCTCGTAAAGGCAGCCGCTGCCGCGTAATTACCGCTGTGACGGTGAACCTGCCCTGCTATAATGAGGGCCGTATAGCAGGAAGCTTAATGAGACGCCCCTAACGAGCAGAGTGGAGGCCTGCCTACAACCCGTCGTCGATGCCCGATGCCCCCCCCCCTACCCCCTCAACGTGGCAGTTAGGGATTCCTCATGGGGGGCAGGTGTTTGCAGAAACGAGACCGGCTTCTGTGAATTTTGACTCCGGTACCGTCTTCACTTCAGCTTGCACAGTTGATATCGTCGTACCTGACCTTTGCATGTCTGTTTGTTCTTTATGAGAAGTGTTGACTTGCTTGCCTGAGTCCTCTAACGCAGGGATGGTCTGTGCACTTTTACTCAAAACCTTGTGTCGTTCGTGTCTCGCCTTCACACCAATCCCTTTTGTGAAACTGTGGACTGTGAAAAGCATCTAGCCAACTATAAACGATCTTCCCGTCGCCAAAAGAAATGTTTTAAAACGACTGGAAGTTGTAGTTTTGCGCTGTCTGACAACCCAGAGCTGTACTCCTGAGACCTGAAAAGGCAAACCGTTGACCACAGTGTGGCAGTATTAAGGATCATCAGACTCACGTTGACGACCAATGAGGTCTGACTTTACAACCTACCAATCAAATAGGAATACAGCAAATGACAGAGCAGCTTGGTTTGTGAGTGTGGATGAAAGTCCCTTTAGACGACCTAGGAAGGGAAACCAGGTAAAATTTCCCTGGAAAAATGTCTGTACATGCATATTTCACAGATGGGTCACAGTTGTAAAGAAGTCATGTGTGTCTTTTGATTATTGCTGGTAATTAATAGGGATTAGTGATTAAATTACAGTAATATGGTTGTTACGAGACTGTTTGAATAGGTCTGGGAGTGTTTAACCCTTAATCTGAATATAACTATTATCTGTGTCATTGCAGAGGAGACCGTGGAGCCAATGAGAATTCATGTTATTTGACAAGAGGAAATCCCCCAATTATCTGTCCAGAAACACCATGGTTACACCTCCAGACCAAGATGGCTCCCAAGGACCAACCCCAATCTCCATGCTTTGCACAACTTCCATTTTTATCGTTCATAAGAAAACCACTTAGCTAACATGTGTAGCTTGTTTTAATTACTTAGTGCTTCTGCAGAAAAATACCTTTACTAAAATCTTTTAGGGTTTCATAAACCGGTCATTTTTTTCCTATTTTTTTTTCCTAGTGTTCAGTAGCAGTCACATTCCTAGTATGTACATAACGGTTATTTTTTTTGTTTATCATTTTTTTGAGAAACTACATCCTTTAAAACAGAAAAATATTTAATGTCATCGTTCCGGATTCATGAAGTTAACGTACTGTGGCGAAGAGGGCAGCCTTGGTTCTGAATCAGTCTTTGCATCATTTAATCCCAAACCGTGCATCGGCGGAGGATGGACCCACCAGCACATGTGACTGTAGCATGTGCCCCTGCGTGGGACCAGCGGCGGACGGACGGACGGATCGCCGCGGCACGTGCTGCTGCTCTAAATGCCAACTCGATCTCCAAACTATGCAGTCGGTCCATTTCAAACATTCCACGACTGGGAGGAGCCTCTTATCTACCTCCCTCCAAGAGCAAAACCGACAAAACAAGGAGGAAAAACTAAAGTGATAAAAACGGGAACTCTAGGCAGCTTGGAAACTCGCTTTTCTGTAACTTTCTGGCAGCATTAACCAGATTTATATTTGTAGGTCTTTTTGCTATCTTTTAAAACTTTGTCTTAAACTGTAAACCGATTTAGACCTTTTAATATATATCTTTTTGGATTTTTTTTTTTGACTAAAGTATACAAAAACAATGAACGGTGGCCCTTTAAATCCCAGTTTTTCTATAGGTGTACCTGAGAGAGACCATCCTTTAGCGTTGCGCTACCTGTGATCTGGCTACCTTCCCAAGACCTGGTCACGTCTGCTTGCTCTTGGACCGGGTGTACAGCCGCTGTTTAGGCTTTTTAGCAGCTTGAGAAGTGTGTCCTGTCTTTCTGCCCGCACCCGTTCGCTATTCCCCTGTTTAAAATAAAGGTTTGTTTATTCTCTACCTGCTGGCTTGTGGTCGGTCTGTAACTCCCATTTCCTTATTCACGTATTGGAGCGGTCACCATTTCCCTTGTGGTCTGGATTTGTTCTATACAAGCAGCCTGTACTTGTTCTCTTAATTAGGCTTGACTTGTGTTCCAGATAAAGTTCAAGTTGACTTCCTTTCGTGAGACACCATCCCAAATTCCTGGAAAGGCCTTAAACGTTCCTCTTAGTTAACTGATGAAGGGTTCGGCTGGCCGAGCACGCATGCACAAAGGCAGGCATATATACAGCGTGTATCTAACGCCTCTACACTGTTCATGTGTGTTTGCTGAGAGACTTTTGATTGATTGCCCTTTTAGATTAAATAATTTTACACTTTCCACAGACTTTCCACCAGTCTTTCCCAAAATCCCAGTTAAGCTATTCAGGGATGTTAGCCATATTTTTAAAGCTTTTTAAATAAAAATTTTATTAGTGATTTATAAAGAAACTCGATGGTAGAATCTATACTTTTCTTAGAAATCCAGTCCCATCTGATTTCATGGTCCCTGGTAGCCTTTTGCGAAGTCTGCTTGCATCTTCTGGTCTGCAAGGCGACATGGACACGAGGCCTGTCTCCATTTCGCCTCTGTAGTTCGGATCCAAAGATGAGCAGGAATGGGTGTTTCCATTCTGCTGGGCGTCTGGAGCGTAAAGCTCTGCCTGAACCTCTGACTGGTTCATAAGCCGGCGAGGTCTGTTTCCACTGGGTGCATCGCCAGCCGTCATGCCCCACCTTCCCCGTTGCTCTGTCAGCTCCTTCCACATCCCGCAGGACCCCCTGGGGGGGTCAGCGGGCAGGGGTCCTCCTCAGCTTCCGGTCCTGCCCCCGGCCCTGCGCCCTGCCGTGGCTGGCGCCGGTCCGTAGCAGAACCTGAGCGCTGTGTCGCGGGGATCGTGTACCTCAGCCAGCTCAGCATCCACTGTGAAGGTCAGTGAGATAAGCAGGTGACATTGTGGGAAGCTTTCAGATGATCTCCAGCTGACCCCCACACTGTCAGTCAGGTTCAATTACCAGTGCCCCCCCCGAATGCCATTAGTAATAACGTCAATAATGTTAGGGAAGGCTAACCGAGTACATGATCCTGATCATATTTCTGCTCTTGCAATACTTAGTATTAAAATGATGTTATCATCTGAATATAACCATTTCATCAGACTTTTTTTTTTTAAACCTTAATGGAGAATTTTGTCCAAAGCGACATGCATTGTTATTTCAGCCAGTTGCTGGAGCTTTCAGGAGTCCGACGCCTGGCTCGGGGCCCCGCAAGTGAAACCACTCCGACAAGCTTGGGATTCGGACCAGCGACCTTCCGATCATAAACAATGTCCTCACCCACTGAACTGCCCGCCATCCCATCTATACATCGCATTACATCACGCTGCGTTTTATTTATGTGCAGTGATGCAAGATGGCAGCTAGTCAGCTTCCCAACTGCACGGGTACAATAATGCGTGTCAAACCTGGGGAAAATACATCCTGCCAACTGCAGGATCATGTTTAGCGGGTCGGCGCCAGAGGGTGAGTGGGGCGGGAGGCATACCTTCCGCGAGCTTCCATCGTAGGTGGGCGATGATCAGGAGCAGGAGCAGAGTCACGGGGAGGAAGATTCCGAGCAGGAGGAACCAGCCTGGAACCTCCCTGAGGATCATGGCCACGCTGGGCATCCAGACCGCTAACCGGCTGTCCGCCTGGGCCTGCAGAAATAGCCGGCCTCATCTGGACTTTGCGCTTCCAAACAAGCCTGTGATTGCAGAGGCTTCCCTTCCCAGGGGCGGGTTAATGGTTCACTCAGCCTGTCTCTGGGGTCCAAAGGCCCAGATTAACTCCTCAACCGGCCGACTGATGTGTTTGCTGACCTCGCAGGAAGTTTTCAGTCGTACGTTTGGAAGATTAATGAATTAAAACCATGGATGTGATTACATTGTTTCACAAATCCAGCCCCCCACCTCCACTTCTGGGTTAAATTTTGTCTAATTTCTCCATCATCCAATTACAGTTGAAGTATGATTGACAGGCTGTTGCCCATTTGACCTCTTTATCTTTGGCCTTTTCTGATTGGTCCCTGTGAACGGTCATCAGGTGTTCCTGCCTGGTACTCATTAAAATGTCCAGGACAGACTAAATTAGGCATCTTTCAATCTCCAATAAACATACTAATATACTGTGACAGTTCTTCACCTTGATCAACCTTGGAAGACGGATGATGAATCGTAATTTTCAAAGAAAAAGGGTCCCTTATCTGTCCTGACAACAGCCTTGTTAAAGCACCTGAAGCTACGTTGTGTAATTTTGATGTTCATACGAGATGAGTTTTGAACAGAGTATAAGGGAAATGTCACCTGTCTAATAGTTTATAATGGTACATAATTAAAAAAAAAAGCAGAGCTTCTGTGTTTAGAATACGCCTTCAGTTTGAGGACCCCAAGGGTGTCTTCAGCCTGCCTGATGGTGCTCTGCACAGCCTCAAATGGACAGCATGGTGTTGCATAATCAATGAAATAAGACATGCAGCTAATGCATCTACTCTGTGCTCCCAGGGATATTGCAACGTAAAATACAGAAAAGATGCATAAAATAGTACTTGCCTGCCGTGAGAAATTACACTGCTGAAAAATAATAGAGTGTCTTCATCCATGGGATACACTCCAGGTTTGCTCAGTGACGCCAACTGCATCTCGATCAGTCCAGTGGCGTAACGGGTGGGTTGATTTTGGGGTCTTACGTGTGGTGTTTGTAAGCACTGTTGGACCATGTAGTTCACATGTGCAATAGCAGGTTCTCCTTGACAGCAAGCGACGTCCATTCTCTGGTCTGGCTCGCCCTCAGATGATACCTGTTCCTTTCTGCCACCTGCATTATCAGCTATTAGCCCTCATCCAGCATCTCTACAGAACTTTCCAGAATCTCCTTTATTTTTTAGCCGGTTAAAAAAAAGTTCTCCACATTATTAAAAGTTCCAGACCTTTAACAACCCATTAACCATTTCTGGTAATAGTAATAAACATTGTTTACGTTGCACACTTCTGTTGTGTGTATTGGCAATGTCCCTAATTATCTTAAACTGTCATTTAATTTTGCTGTGTGGATTTACGGGTCATGGACTGGTTCCCTTGGGTTCCTGGGGCCGGCTTCAGACAGCACAACACCCTGGGATGGGTGGATGGATGGGAAATATACTGATGCAGTCAGTCTCTTGAAACAGTGAGTCCTGTATGCACTTATTTCATCAAACCTTTCTAGGGAAAAATGCACATTTTCTATTTTCAGTACAGGCATGTAGGAGGTCTTACTAGCAGCCGCTGGTTTATTTCTGAGAGAAACCCTCGTGTGTTTCATCTGGTCTTGTTTACTTAGCTGGCTCATTTGCATACTGTGTATTAGATTATCCAATCAGGCGCCTGATCTCCAGCAGCTATCTCTCCCCGGTCATCGCTGTTATAAATCGTTGACTTTGAGTAGCAGAGTTGACTGTTTTGAACTAAC
This sequence comes from Mormyrus lacerda, assembly GCA_015163995.2. Taxonomy (NCBI): domain Eukaryota; kingdom Metazoa; phylum Chordata; class Actinopteri; order Osteoglossiformes; family Mormyridae; genus Mormyrus; species Mormyrus lacerda. The sequence continues at coordinate 301,224 of JAABNX020000005.1, read as the reverse complement.
GAGTTGATTCCTTTTAATCTCCATCTAGATCCGCTCTGTTCCTCAGGCATGGTTTGTTCATTAAATAATGCTGACATCTTTTTAACGATTTCACTATGCAATTAATTCAGTTATTTCAATGCACGACCATGTTATTTTGCAAAACGATAACTAATCTATTTAAAAGTCTGATATTTCTGTTTGTCATTGTATTTTGTTGATAGTGTCTGGAATATGGTGCAAATGACTAAGGAAAGGCTACTGCTCTGCGCAAAACGGAGTGTTTCACAGATGAAGCGGAATCAGTGTGTACAGCGTGAGTGGGAGGTCACGTGACATCGAACCCCAGCTCCTCAGGTAAACGTGCACCGCGGCCATGTGCCCGGGACGTCAGCTTTCGCCACCTCTGCGGAGGATGAGAACAGGCTCCTGTACATTATGTTCCCTTTCAGCTTCACAATCAAGGCCCGGGAGAATGACCCCTCCGTTTTTATGGGGAGGGAAAAAACACACACAGGTACACATTGTAGTAAAATGAAAGCTAGTGTTCAACTTTGATTTACTCAGAGAGATTTTTCCCGTGGGCTTTTAATTCGGCCTGTTTTTGTGCCGACCTCCATTACATTGGGGATCTTCGGAGATACGGCAGCTTTCAGACACTTTTTGAGGTTTAAAAGCGCGGCTCCAGGACCCAGGAGAGCTGCTCTTACTGCCACTCAGCGCACAATGGAATCGGCAGGTAATTAAAGTCCCTCTCTCTCAGGTTAGCCTTCGCACAAGCGTACTTCAGGAGCATTAGTCATGCTCTCCTGCGTCACTGTCGTGGTCATCTAGAAAATGTTTAATGCATTGCTAAACACCAGGAAGACAATCATTATATTTTGATTATTATATAAAATTATAATTTTGGAAGGTTTGTGATTCTTTGGCAGAGCCGGGGTGAGGTTTAGGGGGAGGGCATTTCTTTGCCCCCTGACTAACCAGAAAACCTCACGGCTTACTAACTATTTTTTCTGTTACCCAGATCATCCTGTTTTAGCTACATTCAGTCATATACATATTTTATATATTTTTTTGTGCCTTAGTTAAACTTTTTTTTCCGTACACAGAATACAGAAGCTCCTATCTGGAATCTACCCTCACTCTCACACTGTAAGTACAACCAGAGGTGGAGATTTCAGGTCCAGAGGGTAAAAATCCAGACCAAGATTTTGTTTCAACTGACCGGTTGATTACCCTGCGACTGTGACCCTTTATACTTATCTGGCTGGTTGAAACAAAATCTGGGTCTGCATTTGTACTCTCCGGACCTGAAACCTCCAACTCTGAGTACAACTTGGAGTGAAAATTTATAATGTAGGAGGAAGTGTTTTTACACAAAGGGTCACAGGGCCCCCCCCCCCCCACATCCCCCATATGGGGGGGCAGCTTCAGACAAACATCTGCATGAATCAGTCAGATAGAGCCTTCGCTTATTGGTAATGATCAGCAGTATATTTACGGTCCTTTACAGTAGCCAGATCTCCGGACTGTTCCAATATCTCCATAGCAACAGTCAAACCCAGTGTACACTGTAGTGTAATATATTTGACACTGGGGTAGCATTACTGTACTATGGCCTATGATGATGAGAAAGTCGTTCTTTTCCCCTAGAGGGCAGTGGGGCAGTTTTGGCTCTGGGACCACTGTCTGTCACCGTGCATTTGCTCCTGTGCCTGAACTCCCCATTCTCGTTCTCTTCCTGGTGTCGCATGTATAGGCTAAGCTATTCTTAGATTGTGACAGTGCCGGCATTCAGTAACACCCCTGTAAGACACTCTCACTACTTGACACTTTTAGCTTCCAGTGAGCCGAAGCTTCACTGCTTCCTCACATATGACCACCATCCATACACGCCATTAAGGTTCCGAACTGGAACGGCAGCGGCAAACTCTCTGAGTGAACAGTCCGTGTGGGAAGCGGCCAGATAAAAGATGAAAGTCAGCTTTTCATTCATTCGTCATGATGGTTTAACGTTTGTAATGATAAAGCGTCTCAGATTGCACTGATGGCGCGGTGATTATTTTTGGGTAGCGTGATTGTGTTAGCAAGACAAGATATGAGTATGAGTATGAATATGAGTATGAATATGAGTATGAATATGAGTATGAATATGAGTATCGCATAGCCTGTGTGAGCCTATAGATGGCAGGGTAACGTTTGGTCAGTTTTCACCACAGGTATCGCAGCCAGTGAAACTCAGCTGACCCCATTTAGGCTGGTGATCTTGCGGGGGCTTTTAATGATCGGCTAGATGGACGGGGGGGGGGGATGCACTGGAGGAAGGCTGGGGGAAGTGAGTCTTCAGTTTGTACTCATTTTACTTCACTTTCTGTCTGCGTTTGAGTTTTAGTTGAATGGACAGAGTTTCCTTTGGGGGTGTTGTGTGGCTCAGTGATTAGAGGGACATCCTACCATCCACAGTGTCTCATCTCTGGACCCTTGATCAAGGCCTTCATACCCATAAATGCTCTACGGGAGCCAGAGAAACAGCCCAACTCTATGATGGTACCTCAGATACTGATCTCAGTGGAGTGTGTGTTTATACATGTTGTATAGTTCTGTGCAAACTCTTGGCAGTCAAAGAGAATGATGTTTAAATGATCTCCATCTTGGCGTAAGACTATGATTTTATGTCTGTAAAGCCCAGTATTTGCTGCAGTCACCCAACGCACCCATGTATTTTTTGACTCGACCGTTAGCACACCTTATATGGCCGATCGGTACCTCACTGGCATTTAAAATTAATATAATAAATTAATTGAACCGACGATGAAATGTAATGAATACCACGGACTGGCTGAGGTGCCCCTGAGGAGAGGTTTGGGAACTGAAGCCGTGTTCATCTCGCCGTCCACCAAGATATCAGTAACTTTTTGGAGAACAGAGGAAATTCCTGTAATTTTTATTGTGTTACTGTTAATTTGCATATGTTCTAATGTTAAATTATGCGTGTTGGTCTGAGTGCATATATACTTACTACCCAGATAAATAGCTTAGAATATTTGCCAAAGACTTTTGCACAGTGCTGTATGTGTGACAGGGTGAAAAGAAGTATTTCAATGTACCTGTACTTGGGTAAATAACACAAGGATGCCTGCATCCTGTTTCTTTTCAATAAATTGCTCCTAATCATTCCTGCATTCTCACACATTGTTACATACAAACAGAAATAATATTCTCTGAAAATCATTTGCTCTGCAGCAGCCCAGGAAATATAAAACTCTGCATAATATTCCTCTGGAATATTAGGAAATTAGATTTCTGGCTTTTTTTTTTTTTCTCTTGACAACAATGTACATAATGTGTGAAGTCTAATGAGCGTCGTATCTTTATGAATAAATGAGGCCTGCATAAATAGTACCATTATTAAATTATGGTTTATTTATTTTTCTGTATTCGTCAGTGTTAAAGCACTCCCATTATTTAGAGTTCTGCGCTAAGATGTTGTTTTGCCGTGATGTCGCGCTCCCCTTTCTGCGCATGTTTATGAGGATGCCGCGCTGCCTAAAACATCCAGATCTTCATTCGATATTCATCACGGAAGGCTGCCTTTTTATCGCGCTGGAAAGAAGAGAACAGAAAGGCAGCAGGCCCGCGCTGAAGTCTGCACATCATTTGACCTATAAACCATCTCTCCCATTCTCCCACATGTACATTGTCCGTGGTGGAGTAATCCTCGTGCTCCAAACTGCACAGTTTTATCTGCAAGTACAAAACTCTTCGACCGGGGGGCTGTTCCACGAAGCGAGTTTATAAAATCGAGGATTATTCGTAATAGCCTCGCTTGAGTTAGCCTAACAGTTCACTTCAGGCTCATTGAGTTCCACAAACAAAATTCAGGTGTATTTAATCTCCGCTAA
>JAABNX020000005.1:268427-282735 GCA_015163995.2 Mormyrus lacerda | reverse complement strand
CGTGTAAGGAGATGCGATTGCATTGTATCAGAGGTCTGCGTGTAAGGAGATGCGATTGCATTGTATCAGAGGTCTGCGTGTAAGGAGATGCGATTGCATTGTATCAGAGGTCTGCCTTACAGGTCTGTTTTATAACCTGAGGCTCCCGCTCAGCCACCCGCAGTAACAGAACTTTTCTGATTTAATTTTCTCCTGCATGGTAGCTGACCTGATAAAGTATATCTTTTGCAGTGATGGCAGAGACCCCATACTCACTGTTGTTTAACATTGTTTACGAAGAGGAAAGGTTGCGCTGTCAGATTAATACTTGTTTTTCCAAGTTTCCCCCTCGTGTTATATTATCACAAAACCAACCAGCAGAAGGAAGAACCTTCTTAAGCATGACAGGCTGGCATCTCATCCGACATGTAACCCACACATCCCGGGAGAGGCTCCAGGCCCGGTCCATGACTGCGATAAGCAGTTGGAAAATGCCGAAATGGGCAACCTTCTTATCCTGCCTGTAATATTGTTCCTCATGGCCATGGGTGTAAATTACGGGGGAGATAAATCAATAAATCAAAACCTGCTAATACGACCCCCCTAATAATCATGTTTCCCCCATAATGGACGGAGACCTCAACCCCCCAGTGTTCCAGTCAAAGGTGCAACCTTGCTCATGGCACATTAACCCATATGAATGGATACAGCTAGACATTTTCAGCTTTTCAGGACACCTATCCTCTTTGCAGACTCTTAAACATCCTTTAAACCCAATTGCCGTTGTGTTATATTTTAACTTGGCGCACTGGTTTTCTAACATCACGATGTCATGGATTGTAACAAACACACACAATCCTACTCTTTTGAAATTCTATGACCCCAAACTTTCCTCACTCTATTAAGTCAGAATGGCCGAGCGGTCTAAGGTGCTGCGTTCAGGTCGCAGTTTCCCCTGGAGGCGTGGGTTTGAATGCCACTTCTGGCAACAAAGTTTGTGCTGGCTTGATGGTTAGGGAAGGGCACTTATAATCTAAAGATTGCAGGTTCGAATCTGAGGTACCTGTACCCTGAGCACGGTACCATCCCCGGGTGCTGAATTAGCTGCCCCCTGCTATGTCACATATGGGTTAAACGCAGAGGACACATTTTGTTGTTGTGTGCTGTGGTGTGTTAACAATGACAACTGATCACCAAATTATTCTTAATTATTACGTCATGTTTCTGAAAAGCATGTGCAATGCTCCAGATTGTACCACAGGCAACTTAAAAACAATGAGGTTGTTCTTTGAAGATCAATAAAATTATTCCAGGCTGAACTTGTATATGTACTCTTACATAGAACATCTATCACTAATGTACTTCATATTTGATATCAAAAAAAATGTTTCAGCATCATAGCAAATAGCATAGCACCCGTGTAATCGATAGCAAGAATTCTGGGAAACAACTTAGTTTTGTCCCTGCAATGTTTTTTTTCACAGATGGGTTGTACTTGCCGTTTTAAGAGGCAGTTGAAGAAAATTGCCTGGGTCGTCACATTTGAATTACAGTTTAAAAGCAATCGCTCAATGTTTTTGTAGAAACCCTCTGGGCATAGTGTATGATGGATTATCATTATTATCAGGAAACAAGCTCTGGGAGGTTTACATTTACACAGAAGGTTAGAACCCTGTAGAGACAGTGTTTGTGAAGGATGGAACATAATTCTTAATAGCTGGCTAGTTGGGTGAGATTTTAATGATGTAGTTACAATCTAAGAAGCCATCTGACACAGTGTGAAGGACAGAGTATCCGTCATAATAACAGGCTACTTCAGGGAGATTTTGACAATGTAGATAAAGGCTTCACTCATATAATAGACATACTATAATTATTTATCAGCGTGTGGCATGTTTGCAGGAGTCATGCTGCGTCTTTAGACAAGTACTCATGTAAAATATGTCATGGATACTGTTCTGCCACTTGCACAACAGTGGAATTGTTCTGACTGAAGTGCATGTTTGTGAGTTTGGGTTTCATCACACAGAAGTGGACAGAAATGAATATCAGTGGTGACTGATATTCAGCCTTGTATGCAAGTTATTTATTTAACAGACACTATTATCCAAAGTGGCATGCGTTTTTGGGCAAGGTTAGCCAGTCAGTTGGGCTTAAGAACCTCGCTGACCCTGGGATTTGAACCAATAACCTCCCGATCACATGCAGAGCACCCACTACCCTGTGTCATGGTTATGAATAGGGTCATCATTTCTCTAAATAGTTGTTCATTCATCCATTCTTTATCTAACCTATCCTGGCCAGGATTGTAGGGAATCCTGAAGCCTTCATTTATCGATAAATTATGCAGTAAAAGCGTTGATCCATCCATATTCTAGCAGGGACACAGGGCCTGACAGCCGTGCTGCAGACTGCATGGGATGTCCAATAAAACCAATAAAACCTCAATCAATAAACCAATAAAAATTCAATATAAATATAGTGGAGGAGTGTAGGATTGGACACCGAGTTCCCTGAGATGATGTTCATTGGCTGTTAGGGGACAGAAGACAGAAGCAGACAATGGTAAGATGTTCACAGTGTATGACCCACAGTCATATTCAGAGCATCAGAAGCAGTGCAGGCTGTTCTCATAAGAATGTGAACATTCTCAGTGAATCTGTGAAATTTGCCAAGACCTTCTGTTAGGTTCTGTTTCCAGGACAAGAATTTTATTTCGGTCCAAGCCAACACCAGAGTTTTACCTTGACGATCTTCAGCTTTTATATAATCGCATGTTAATTGACAGCAAAATTTAGTCACCATCTATCTGCTCGCCACTTACCCAGTATAGGGTTGTAGGTACTAATCCCACACAGCACTGGGAACAAAGCAGGGAACAGACACTCTGGGGTATGTTTCCTAAAAGCGTTGCTACTAACAACATCAGTAACAGCATAAGCAACTTGCATAGTTGGAACCATGTGACCTATGTAAGATGTTTATGGGAACTTCTGGGAAACGTATCCCTGGATGGGATGTTGGTTCATCAGAGACTACCGACCCGCACGTTATCAGTAATGGATCATTTTGAGATGCCGCTTCATGTCTTCGTGCATGACTTTGGACTGTAGGAAGAGATCCGCATAATACATAATCCACACAGTGAGGCAAGATGCAGAATCTTTAGCATAAATAAAGCGTTTTTTTTTTTTTATTTTTATTCAGGCTAATACATTTTGACAGTTTTCACAGCTATTGGGCATTTCGAAAGAGAATTAATTGAGGAATAGCGACATAACCTAAACACAGGAGTGAAGTGATATCGATCTGCTCACACTCTCGCAAGCGAGCAGTCTTATAAATGTCCACTCGCATTTTTAATTAAAGCTGTTTTTGAAAACATTTCACTTCTGAGTGTTGACTTTGCAGGGTATCTAATAAGAAGCACATGTCAATCTCAGACACTCAGAAAATGACTTGATAATGATTTTATGAATTGTATTTAATCATTTTTACTTCTCCTTTCACTCAGCCCTAATTGTACTTTGAACTCTATAATCCATGTAAGATTTAATCGCTGTTGTAATTTGATCATTTGTACAGTAAATTTTAATGTCACAATAAATTATACACATCTGGCAAGTTCTTAGTTTGTAGCCAGTATTCATAATTGGGAACAGGTCTTTTCATATATTGATTTGGTTACGATACTCACCAATTCACTGCCTGTGTATTTTGAATCCCCTCTTTTTGTGAATCTGACGGTACACATGACTTTTGGTCCTTTCCAGCCTCCCTCTGAGGGAAAATGATTCCAAATTAGATAAATATTTAACTGCAAATGTAAAGCTTGACTTCTTCTTGGGGGCAGTATTGGAAGTTAGACTTTGCAAAGTAATTCTCAGTTGTGCAGGATCCCAATTCCACATGGGAGATTTTTCTGAAAAAGCCCCGCACTCTCTCTTTCAGGCAGACTGACTGTTGCCCTTGAGTGTACCTCTGATTCACGGATTTCACGTTCAAAGTGCACAAGCCACACTTAGACTGATTGCCATCTCATTACCCACTGACAAAGGGAGCAGACACCGCTTTAAAATTATGTAAATTACTGCAATCAGCCTCAGGGGTGTGAAAAGGCCAATTATTGTATATTCCGCTAATTTCTCTCTGTACATTTCCATCCGAGCTCGCTTCTTCTGTGTGCCGCCCTTAACGAAGAGTACGTGCATACAGGCAAAAACTCAGTGGGTCCAAGCCGGTTCTGGCAAGGTGAACCTGATAAAGTGGTCAATGAGCGTGGATCTGCTTCCTTTGAGCCTATGGAGTTTAACAGTAATGCTGTTTTCAGTGGTGGAAAAGCAAGCATGACAAGAGCAAAGAGCAGTTAGAGCCATTTCAAGTATGAACAGCCAAATCAACAGTTTAGTAACTCCAAAAAAAAAAAAAAAAAAAAAAAAAAAAAGTTGAACTAATGGTGAGGTAAGAGTTTGGTGAAGCCTGCAATATGAGAAAATAATGAGAAAAGCAGTGAATAAAACTCATTAAAGGTGTAAAGAAAAGCTACGGAGGCCGCAGGTTCATTTTCCGGGGGTGAAAGGGCTCGGACAAAGTGTGCTGAGGCCTTGAACACGCCGACAATTAAAAGGGCGACTCTGAGGGACGTGGGGGGATCCTGAGAATTCACCGGCCGGGATGGAATTATGAGGGAAGTAGAGGACGAGATATAAACAAGGTCAATGTGAGGAGGGCAGATAATACAGTCAAGATTAAGGCATCTTATTTTCATACGTGCAGTATACAATGAAATAGTTTATATTGCTATCGAAGCTGCAGAAAAGAATGAAAAACAATAGCAAAGTATATATAAAATATACATATCGACCACAAAAAAACCAAAGTGAAGAAATAACAGTAGAAAAATATAATTAAATCTATAAAATATGTGCACTGGTACTCGAACAGAATATGCAGTGTTTAAAAAATAGAATGACAAGTGCTTATATATATATATATATATTTGTAAATGGGAGCATATTTACATTTATATAGCATGTAGCAAAGAAATGTGCAGGGGACTGGTGCTGATCAGTGCAGTAAAAAATGCATGGAGTGCAGTGTGCAGGAGAACCATTGTGATAGGATCTGGGCTGGGAGAGGTACAGCAGAGGGTGTCAGCTTTTGATGCTTCTGATGGTCTGGGGGGTACAGACTGTTCCGGAGTCTGGAATAGACATTCAGACAAGTAGCGGAAAGGCAGAAGGGTGGAGAAAGAGAGGAAGTGAAGATTGCAAATCACAGCAAGTTGTCCGTCACTGTGATAAAAGGAGCCGCGTAAACACACATCCTCTGCTGTGAGGCACAGTGACTGTACGGCGCGGCGCTTCCGCTCCTCGGCTATCTAATGCACGCGAACATGCTCCTGTAATTAATACATGAAATGTTTCGGTTGCTTTCCTTATGCAAAACTGTATCTGCTGCTCCTCTTTAAGCCGTTTCGGGCAGAATCGGCCTATCTGCTAATCATTTACCTGGTAGGTTGCTGCTAAAATAAAGGAGACACTCGAGTAATTGAGGGACACGGAGCAAGCAGAAAGCAGGCACTTGTGAACTACTGAGCAGTCAGCATCCCTCCATGCTGGAAATATATACTTCATGGACTTTGAGAGGAGGTGACATTAAGGGCACTTGTCAGGAACTTCTGTAATGAGCACCGCTAACCTTTCTGGTGTTTTATGACTCTGGCTAAGGTGATATTCTTATGATACCGTGATGAAAATACATCATTAATTAACAATAGACTGTGGACAAAAGTACAGATGTTTGTTTTCTGGTTAGTCCGTTGGGTCAATCTGAATTTGTCTCATTTACACTTACATTAGCTAATTTAGCGGTCGCTGTTGGCAGAAGCGTTTTACGTGTTTGACAAATAGCGAACACATGCGCTGTCAAGGAGTCATCTAGGCATTAAGTGCATCTGTAGGCTGTACAATGAATGCCCGGGTAGAAGTGTAAGCAGGACTGGAGCAGGACAAGAGCACTGCACAGTGACATGTAACCAAGCAAGAAGCTAATAAGACTCTTCATGGACTTGACGTGCAAGACAAGGAGATTCTGGGACGTAAGGAGGATAAAAGAGGACACAGCTTAAGAAAATGTGCGAGGGGACGAATGTGGCTTCTTACACTTAAAAGAGATTTCAGCAAGTTCTTAAAATGGAACAGACAGATGTCTACTGAGAGTTAAGGCGTAAATACTAGATGGTCAAAACATTCACATTGTCTATATCAAGTACATGTTTACCTGGTTGGATACTTCTCTCCTGCAGTGAAGAGTTTTGAAGAGTTTTGGTGACTTGCAACGGCACAAATTTGTACTGCATTTTCATGGCATGGTTTAGGTACTTTCAGCCCTTAAACAGCAAAGGAAATGGCTAAAAGCTGAAAGCCATTTTCGGGGTCTGCGTGCATCTCGTGGCAAAGCATCGCCGCGCCGATGAGGCGTGGAGGCCGCGGGCCGCAGGTGCTGGCTGGTCGGTCTGGTGAACGTGAAAACGATGCAAGCCAGACACCATGGCTGTAGCAGAAACCAGACCTCAGGCCAGACGGATGCTTAGGGGTGCTGATGCAACGTCTGAGGCCAGATTCTCATCAATAACAAAGCAGCAAATGATGACATTTCTCGTGGAAGCACGGTGTCCTCTTTCTGGAATCCCAGACTTGTAGAGTTTATGTCAAAGTACTGCGGAGCTGTTCTGCTGGGCCCAGAGGCCTATCGAAAGCACTTTAGGTTGATGTTTTCTTTATTTTGCCAGGCATTGGTAAAAATATCTTCTTAGATAATGTCTTGTTTTTTAGGGCATAGAAATACGAAACGTAAGGAGATGAAATCCACAAGGCATTGCGACTTCCTAGTAACGATGCTGTTTTTATCTTCTCCCGCAGTGGGAAAACAGTCCCAATTTATTCCACGAACCAGCAGATTGTTTTCAAACGCTCCAGCCCACATGCGACTGAAGTCCGCTTACTTCGGATTGTGAGCGTGCATGTTGTGTTTTGCTGCTGAGGCAGGAATCAGAATCCAGGCAGCTCCTACTATACTGTTACTAAGATATCTCTCCCCTTTCCACTTGCTTACGAAATAAAGCATATATAGGAAAACCACTGAAGGAATCGTACCCTATTTTGTAGTCCGAGTTTATCCATATTGATGCCGACTTGTGCTTCAAATCTAAAGGTACTAGGGGTGAGGTGAACATGAGGATCTGGCTGGGAGGAGGGGAGAGTTTTCCTTAGTGAGGAATGGCAGAAGGGCAGGGAGGTTATACAGCACTGAGTGCTGAGAGTAAAGGTGCGATAGACTACATCCCCTTTGGCTGTGCTTTGTGTTAGTCATCTACCCCAATTAAAATGAGAGATGAAGTGGTTCATGGATGAGAATGTTAGGGAATAACTTCATGGATTCACAGTAAACGTGAGTGTCTGTGTTTGTTAGAATGGAAGAGCCAAGATGCAATTATTATTGCAAAACAATTACCGGAACACCAGACATTTCAATGGCTGCACTCTTAATTCAATGCTTAGCAGTGAGGTGATGGAGTGACATTTGCAAATCAATTAATGTTCCTGTGACCTTGGCTGATGCAGGGCCCACAGGATCTTGACTTGCCTCAATATTCCAGGTTCAGGCAAGTTCCGCGGCCTTGGATCTCACGGCATATTGATGCATTTCTTTTTGTTTTTAGGCTTAAAACCTCCTCTGAACAAATGACTCCAGAGACAATTATGAATAACTTCCTAAGCAATGTAACAACAACCATGATTTCCTACTCAGTCAGTGAACATTTAGCCAGTCTCTCACAAATGTCGTGTCAATTTTTTGCTCCAATTTAATCTGTATTTAAACCCTCAGATTGTTACTAGTTGTTGTTTTATATTTCTTTTTACAGTATATATCCTTGCACACACCTTTATTATATAAATTCTTACTTTTGTGCCCCCTGTGCAGTTTCTCTAGAGCAGTGTGTCCCAACCCAATCCTCGGGGCCCACAGACAGACCACGTTTTCGCTCCCGGGTCCCTAAGGACCAGTTTGGGAAACACTGCTCTAAACAAAAGCGAAAGTAAAAATCAAATAAAGATGAAACCTCAAGTCTGACACTGTGGTGCCACAAGACAGAGGTCTTTTATACGCAGTAGATGTTTTCAGGACTATAACTCTGACCTGTCTTGCTGCTTCGCAAGAGAGAGGACACTGAGTGTTTTAAGAGGGGCTGAAGACGGTTACTTTTGAACATTTGTTTCATCTGACTCTCTCGCTCAGGACTGAAATGATTTATCTTGTTTGTTTTTATTATTTATGTCAGTAAAAACCTCTTAGATATCGATTTAGATGTACACACAGTGCATTAAGAACCCTTTGGAAAATTTCCGCAGAAATCACTTGGTTGGATATAGTTAATGTTACTAAGCTGTTTGTGCTGGGACTTTTGGACACAGTTCCCATACCAGCCGTAAAGATGGTTTAATTAATTTACTACACTCTGAGATTCAGTAAACACTCATGCAGTCTGCTACCAAGCAGGTTAGTACGTCTTACTGTTACCAGTTTCTATGCCTCTATGTTGGAGTTACTAAGACCTGTTTCATGAAGCAGGATTACCTGCTTTGCCAGATAACTTGTTAGATTTAAGGTAGACTGGGCTAAATGGATTTTATCTTCATCCACTTACCTTTAGCCCAGACTACCTTCTACCAACTTCTTCCAACAAGTTATCTGGCTAAGCAAGAAATCCTGTTACGTGACGCATGCCCCAGTTCTAGCCAGGTCCATTGTTAGCCATTCATACCGCGTAATGCGTTGTTATGAACTGGTATTTGGCACATACCAACACCATAACAACAAGTCCATAGATAGCGGTTGGACAGTACTGTGCATATGACCTACACAAATATAAGTGCTGATAAACTATAACTATAGCATTTCACTTCTGTTGACGAAGGGTGCCGCCCTCTTACTCACCCCTTGAGTTCCTCCGACTTTGTAGGCGGGAATCCTGACTTCAGGGGGCGTTCCAGTCGAAATTCCCGACTGGGAACTCAGAAATACTGACTTCACAGCTGAAACGGAACGCGCCATTAATAAAGCACCCCCCACGGTTTTGCTGTGAATGATTTGTTAAAGGTGAACCTTTACTCACGCTAAAATGTTGACGTGGAAAGAAGCTATACATTCATTCACTGCGCTAGGATTTGAATGCAAGTTATACTATAATCTAGGCAAAAATATTTAAAACATTTTACGCTATATTAAATATTTACACAGATTTCCATTTTACTCTGCATTTTTTTTTTGTCTCTCTTAACCTCACGGGGCAGTTTTTTCGTAATGGCATAGTGCCGCAGCGCATATTGTGTGTTACTGCGTTATTTAAGATTATCTGTGATAAAGTCAAGGTCAGGGACCAACGAGGGCAGCTGAGATTTACTATCAGGGACGGCAGTGTGTCGGCGGATCTTCACAGACACATTCGTCCACTCGGCTGGAGACCGACCCTGTGCGTCAGTAGAACCCGGAAGTTCCACAGAAAGTAAATAATTTAATCAAAATAATAAATCCTTTGGTGGCCCCCCTTCCCCCACCCCACTCCTGACATCTGTTTCCCATTTTATGCTGCTATCCGATCCCTTTTTTTTTTTTGTCATCACGTGTGCTGCTGTCCCGATGCATAAGCATGTGTGGTATTCAGGAAATCCCAGTAGGATAAACTCCAGTGAGCTTTATGAAAGGAACTGAGCTGCAGTGGGGACATGCGGCACTGCATGGCAGGCAGATCGAGGGCTTATGTTTCAGATTAGCTTTCTTTGCAAGACGAGAATGGATAAGCGTTACTGGACTCTCACCATTAAATCTTCAGTATGACTTCAATTTCTTCCTCAATTGATTTTTACCTCTGGTGTCTCCTGTACATTTAACGTATCAGAATATTAAATGTTATCAAATATAAAATATTAGACATAGCTCCCGCAGTAGAGAATATCTGAAAAGAGGAAATGCTACTTTTTTTTTTTGTTTGTTTTTTTGTGCAAATTTCTTCCATAAAATGATTACTGACTTGCAGATTCACCCATAAATCTAACTACTCTCATAATGCGAGGAATTGAATTCTCTCTGCCAGCAGGCATTATTTACACATTATCTCACTTGTGGACCTTTCATTGCACAGTTGGACCTTCGGCAAATCTCACCAATGAATCTCGTGTTTCATTACAGAGGCTTTAGGCACTTTAGGTCAAGTTTCTTCTCCTGATTAATGTCTAGTAGCATCACTCTCATGCACCCCGTTGGACCAAACGAGGTGCTTCCAGGGACTGCACCCGGACTGTCGGGGCTTGAGAGCTTCTCCATCTCTGGATAGACTTCTCCACCTTGTAGCTGAGCGAGGACCTCGATTTCCATTAACGCAAAGCAGTCATCACACCCGTACTTCTGCAAATGAGTTGGAACTAATGACTGTCATATCTCACCTGAACACGCAAGTTGTTCCTTACACATGCACCACACACTCTGGTTTTTTATTTATTTTATTACTTTTTACTTTGCTTCTCATCTAATACATATTATAATGTTATTTGTACTGTTTTATTATTTTATTGCTAGTACTATTTTCATTATGGCAGTGCTAACCACGTTTCAGGTTAGAGTCTGACTGTGTGTCAGTGTATATATGATTCCTTATGATTTTAGCAGTGGGGTGGTTAGATATAACCAGAAGAAAACGCATCAGTTCCTTATTCATTTCGTTATATTGAAGCCTTGAATACGATGTACAAACATTATCCAGACATCCCATAATAGCGTTGCCTCTTTATTTTTGGTCTTGTGCTGCGAGACATCTCATGCTAATTAAGATGACGTGAAATGCCAGCAAGACCATGCGTATTGTGGCTAGAAACGCGAGGCTGTTGTTTTTAGATTCAAAACAACAAAATTAGCCCATGCAGGCACATCAGTCCCCCTCATCCTACAGTTGGCCACAAATAGCCTGATTCTGAAGGCATTGTTGTGGGTGGCAGTGAGGAGAGACACTGATGGCTGAGCCAGAAAGGAGAAAGGCCTGTCATTTTGCTGGCTTGATTGCTGGCCTCATAGCTCATCCGGAATCTCGATCGCTTTTGGCGTCAGCCGCACCCATTGCAACAGGATAGGTGAATAAGACCAGATATTTTTCATCAATGCTGACATGTATGGGGGGGGGACTCTTAATTTAAACATGGTTATTGACGAAAGTGTCATCTTTCTGTGCAATTTCATCCCACAACCTTCAAAATAAGGGTCTGCTTTTTTTTATATTGGTATATTGCAAATTTCAGACACAACAAGAGTGATGCCTACCTGTACAAAGGTATTTCTTCATTTTATATTTATTTAATTTCACTTCCTTCCTTGGAAACGGATGGATGTCAGGCAGGTGGCAAGCAATTGAAATGCCTCCGGTGTTCAGGGACCTCTTTCCATATCCATCCCAGTGGAAATGAGTCTTGAAAACCTGCCAAAATGCAGAGTGCGATACTCCCTAACCCCCCCTGGAAGGTTATAACTGTCCTGCCGGGGAGAGAATGGTTTTCCAGCTACGGCGACATCATGTAATTGCAAAAGGAAAACCAGCATCATATTTTTTTCCAGTGCCACTTACTGACAGCAAGAAATGGTGCATATTGCATTTGTCAAATTCTTTGTTCTATGCATATTTGATCAGTCTTAAGGAGGTTTCCTAGTTTAGCACATGGAATTAGTCCTCTTTTTGTCCGTTATTCTTGCCAGCAGCCTCTAAGCGTTCCTGTGCTGCTTATGAACAGCAGCTTATAAGAGGTCAAGTAAAAATCTAAAATTGGGCACAATTTAAAAGCCTTTATGATGAGTAAAACAGACATGATCATACATTAAATAGTTTTCTCATCTTCACACATCAGAGAAAGACTCCCTCTTTGCCATAAATGAACTGCAAAATGTATTGTTTTTAATACTCTAGAGGATATACACAATAGAGACATTAGAAAAGTTGCATTTTATTACGAGAAATGTAAATTATACATTACTGCTTTTCCTCTTCACTTTTTTTTTTTCTTTTCAAAAATAGCTGTGTTAGGAACAATAAATTATTGAAAGCTCCATAGCAAAATATCTAGCCAGCTCTGGTACAATATACTGACCATTTTAAACGATACTTTATGTCTGAACACTGCACAGATAGAAACGTAACAATTAAAACAAAACACAAGGCAATTCAATTGTTTTCACCTTCTGCCGTTTTCATGTCCATCCTCCATAATACGTTAATGATCAAATGTTCAGGCATCATTTTACTAAGTGCACACACAATGCACTGCTACCCTGATTCGCCTCACTCCAAGGTCTGTTTCACACACTCATAACCTGAGAAGTATACCTAAAGAACTCACAATCAGTTAAAACATTTCTGCTGCTTCAAATTCCTAGAAGTATAGAGTGTTTTATACAGCCGACACTGATTCACAACATTCTTCATGAGAACACAACTGTACGACTTATTAATCATTTATCTGGAGAGATGCTTTTAGAACCTAGTTTCTGAGGCGCCCCTCTTCAAAGTGTTGCTCATGAACTCGTCATGCTCAAAACTGAGGTTGTTGTGGGACCTGGAGATCATGAGCAGTTTCTCTTTTTTGGTATAGTCCTGTTTGTTGGAGACCTGGGGCACCAGCAGTCTGTCAATTGGATCCTCCTTGTTCTCCAGCTTCATGTACCCCTTGCTGTTGCTGCGATCCAGTCGTGGCCAGCTGGGGTGCTTCCTCTGCTCGGGCTGCACTGTGAGGGTCTTGGGCCCCCTCTCCAGGTCTAAGGACTTGGAGTGGGCGGAGAGCATGTGGAGGGAGTTGTTGGACCCGAAATCCTTCCGCGCGGCCCCTGGAGACAGGTAACGGCCGCTGGTGGACCCTGGAGACAGAGAAGTCTGTGAGGATGCAGAGGAGGGTGACTCGATAGAGGAACTCCTGAAGAGCACCATGCTAGGGGGTATGAACGCTTTGGCTATGTCTGGGCAGGGAACCGCTAGAGACTCCATCGAAGGAGGTCTGGACCGGACCCTTCGGAGCTCGGAGTCCTCAGAAATGTTATCGATGTCGGGCTCGTCGATGACGCAGTTGTTGAGCTTTATCACGGGGAGAGTGAATGCGCTGACGGAGGATGACACGATGGATTTCGTCTGGCATTTCTTCAGGGTGCTGCTCCTGTCGTCTCTGTACCGGCTGCCCTCTGGCTGCAGCCCAAAGATGGAGCCCGAGCGCTCCTGGTATCTGGGCTGCAGGAAGCTCGAGGCTCCCTTGGCCTCGTTCAGCAGACTCTCCTCCTCCTCGGCGGAGCTGGTCCTCCGCGACATCCGCACGTCGTTCCCCATCCCCGAGAAAGTTAGCAGTGTGTTGGCAGCCAGCTTGGAGGCGCACTGGTTCTCATACGTCCTCACCTCACGCTCTCCATAGGGGGCGACGTAGGCCCCGTTCATGCACTTATGCTCCTTGATCCTCAAGCTGTGGATGTCAATCACAGTGGAGTACATGTCCCTCATGTGGATGACTTTGGTCTCTTTGTCCCTGTTCTCATGGAGAATAGCATTGGCACAAATGAAAATAAAGATGCCAATACCCATGGTGAATGGACCCAGCATCTTCATCTTTTCTGAGTGCAGGTGCTGCTCAAAGAACTGAGACACGGTGCCTTCATGACCTTGGGTCACCTGGGTGTCATTGGCGGACAGCTTCGAACCCGACACCAGCAGGTGCTCCTTGTGTGGCCAGTAGCCCAGCACGGCCATGGCTATGCCAACCATCAGTATCAGCATGCCAAGGATGAGGAAAAACCCAGACGGAGAGTACAGGCGGATCTTTCCGCGGACTACAACCACGTCAGCGCGGGGCTTGCGCCTCGTTCGCTTCTTCTCTTGCGTGGGGTCCGGCGTGGACATAGCCAGGTGCTGCTGGGACCGCGCCGAGTCCTGCCGCTTCAGGGCTGCGAGGCCTGTGATGACACCACCGGTAGCAATCATCACCACTGCTGTTGGTTACCCTAAGGGAAAGACAAAGGAAACAGAATGTAACAATGTCTATCCTATAGAAAAGGCGATAGAGACGGGAAGTATCAGTATATACCCCACAGAAATGGCAGGAGGGGGAATGTAACAATGTCTAATCTACAGAAAAGGCAATGGAGACAGAACGTATCAGTGTCTACCCTACAGAAAAGGCAATGGAGACGGAACGTATCACTGTCTACCCTACAGGAAAGGCAATGGAGACGGAACGTATCAGTGTCTACC
>JAABNX020000005.1:229290-247890 GCA_015163995.2 Mormyrus lacerda | reverse complement strand
TGAATCCTTAGGTTCCTTTAAATCAGAGCTAGATAAGATTTTAACAACTCTGAGCTATTAGTTAAGTTCTCCCTAAGTGAGCTTGATGGGCCGAATGGCCTCCTCTCGTTTGTATAGTTCTTATGTTCTTATGCTGGGACACACACTTTGATAAAAACTTTAATTTGCGTTAGTAAAGCTACGCTGGCTCCCCTCTCCCTCATACCTTGGAGGTCAGAGCACAGGGTCAGCACGCCATGAGCTGGAGATTAATGGCCTTACTCAAAGGCCCACAGACATGGAAGTGTTCTACCGGGTCAGAGCTCAAACCAGCAACCCACTGTCCACAGAGACTTAGCCCACAGAGCTACTCACTGCCCACAAGTATCCTGGTAGGATCATGGAACTGGTAAGTGACTGATGATATGTATATATGTGTGTATGTGTGTGTGTACATATGTATATATACACACATTTTTGGTTGACCAGGGTAGCTACGATAATTTAGCAAACTTACTTATAAAGATAGCATCCTATGATCGTGCCAAGTTGAAATCTCTGCTGTACAACCACCCATCCTGCTGTCAGTGTTCGATGCTGGAGACTGAATGACTAATTCCTCCAATTACTAGGGGCGTGCACATGCTTTTGGTCATGTGGTAAACATCAGAACACGAACAGGTGAGACCCTTTTACCTTATGTAGTCTGTATCTTTTGCCAGTGAAGTTCCGTGCTGTAGCCTGAAGACGGTATATTTTATGCCGAACAAATATGCTGGAAATGGATCTGCGGGTATTTGTTTACACTGTCACACATTACCAGATACAGATAACCTTTTCAACTGGATAAATTTAAATATGTAAATATCAAGTTATATATTTTATTCTGTGATATACAAGTTTGTTACTATTGCTGATGAAATTTAATCTTAATTAATTAATCTTATTTTATTACTCCCAGCTCGTATAATAGGTTTTAATAACACTATGTAACAAAATTTTTACTTGTTCTTGATTCTGGGCACACAGTGTCATTTCTCAATTGACTATGCCTAAAGTAAATGGAAAAGACCTATTTTTCCTCTTCAAACTTTGCTTCTGTGACCTGGGTAATGAATTTTTCAAGTTTACCCTTTTTATCACGACATTGCAGGTAGATTCTGTGCTACGGAGCCCCTGAAGGGTCATGGGCAAACAAAAAAGTCCTTTACAGTGTCACACTAGCATCGGAAAGATTCAAAGTCTGTTTTTCTTTGTTTGCTCATTCATGTCTGCATACAGAGCTGCACACTGTACAGTGCTCATTCATGTCTGCATACAGAGCTGCACACTGTACAGTGCTGGGTAGCTAAAAGAATCGTCTAGAGCTTAGAAGAATCTCCAAGAACTTTCTACAATGTCGTAGTACTTACAAGAACATTTTCGTATTTTCTAGAACTCGCCATAGTAATATATATACAGGTGCTCCTCACTCACGCCAGTTTAGTTCTAGCTGCCTAAATAAACACATAGATTTAAAGACGACCCTGCAGTGCATGGAGTTCCCCAAGAATTCCTCAATGGAAAAGGAAGCTTGGGGCAGCTTTGTCACAGTGGTTCGAGGCTTCCTGGCCAATCACAGCGGTGAAAATTATGTGGAAATGTTAGAGGCTCTGCTTGAGGTTACATAGTATAAGTAAAGCATTTATAGAGTGTTTCTGTGGAATGGCACAAATTCTAAGCAGCAATTTTTACAACAATTTTGTAATATTTCAATGAAAAATATTAACATCATCACTAAATATATTATCCTGGTCAGGGTCTGTGGGTATTTAAATGTTAAAAGATAAATGGTGGGTATTTTGTTATTTTTTCAACTAATGGTTTTGTTACAGGTTCATGGATGTTTGTTCACTTAAGCGTATTAAATGTGATGACGACGCTCTATTAATCCCAAGGGGAAATCTTCCTTTCACTTACCCCATGACACACAAAGACATATGTTGGTAGTGAAGGGCAGTCACCTGCAACAGCCCCCATGGAATGGGGGGGGGGGGTTATGGACCTTGCTTAGGAACCCACAGACGAGGCGATTCTGCCAAGGCTGGGCTCACACCGGCAGTCTCTCCATCACAGGCACAGAGGCTTGGTTTGCTGAGCCAGTTTGGTAACTGGACATCCTGCATGCCGGGAGCCATTTCGTTTGCCTTCCCCATGAACTGAAAATGCACCCAGTTGATCGAACATTATCTTTCTCATCAGTGTCTGGGAAAGGCCTGACTACAGTCTTGGTGTGCGTGTGCCACGCACGTAGGGAAAGTTCTCGATCTTGGACTCATGAACTGGTCTCCTCAAAGGACTCTCTGTCCGTATAGGGGTAGGGGTTCAAACTCTATCCACAAGGGTCTCGGAGGTAACCGAAGGTCCCTTTATAAGCTGGACCGTGGCGATCAGGTGATCACGTAATGTGAGCAGGCCCTGCTCAGCAGGGAGGTATCTAGCTGTTGTTTACCTGCTCTGCTGCATCAGGCAGATTGGCCAGACAGACAATAACTCACAGAAGAGGTACCACTGAATTACATCCAATTCCCTGGGAACCACCCCTCTGGATCAGAGAGAATGCTGAGGCTTTAGTGCTGAAGTCCACTGTGGACGCGTGAATGAAATGTGCTTGTGTTATTTCTGGTCATTGGTGGTGTCGCGTGGGAGGCTTCTATCAAAGTTTAATTTTGTTACCAAGCTGTAGGCAGACTTTACAAACACCTGTACCCTAGAGATACTGCAATCAAAAAAAAAATCTGTTAATTTGCTTTGATGTCTTTCCTTTCAGTTTTCAGGAACTCAGCGGCACCACAAAAAAAAACCCTGCTTTTTACAGGCATGACTAGACCAGCGTGTTACTCACTGACAAGCTAAAAATAAAACTTGACAGGGTATATTTGAAAGCGGTCCCATCCGTCTAATCTCTTACACATGTTACAGACATAAACATTACTGTATTCTTTCAGAACAGTTTCTCCTGGAGCCAACAGCTGCTTTTTTTGAGCTCACCGGGTAAATTGGCAGCAGATCGAATGGGTTAGTTAGTTCACATGACAGCCAGTCACTCATAAGAAGTGTGAGAGGCATGTTTTTTATTCGTGAAAGCAAAGCACGGCGCTTCCTGTGAAGCTTCCCAGAGTGTTTGCAATGGTGGCTGTCAGTCTCCTAGTACACTGAAGCTAAAAAGTCCAAGTCCACTAATTTGTGTGGTTCAAAGGTTCTCGGATTCTTATTAATTATCGACCCCTCCCGCTCTGAATCCCTAAGTTTCTGTTTTTAATTATATTTCTGTTGCACATCAGCTCTGAAAAAAGCAGATAATGTCGGTTAATGAGGCAATGCAAATGTAACATTTAAAAATTCTCAGCTCGCCTTAAGTCGGGCAGCTTTGTATCTTCAAAGAATATTCACGCACCCTCTAGAAGACAATGGAGAAAATGCAACTTATAAATGGAAGTAAATTCTAACAAAAGGAGAGAGCCAAAGCAATCATCCAGCTCTAGAATTCCTTACTACTTGTAAATGAATAGTCCACATTTGTATGGCATTCATTTTCAATGCATGCAATTATTACGTTACCAACCACAACGGTCAGGCCAGCATCACCCAAATTAATTATTCCCATAAGTCTGCTGCATGAGTCTATCACACTGTGCTGCAGGCTTGGGCGGGGTACCCCAGTATTTACAAATCCCGAAAAATCCCACAAAATGCAGACGCTCCTCTTCCTATTAATCTGATTAATCTGAAGCTGTACGGGGGCGATGTTCTGTAATGCATAGCATTAGCAGTGATTAAAGTCTCAGTCAAGTTTAAAAAAGTTAAAGATTAATGCGCATTTGTAGGTCACTACCATAAAAACCGCTGTGAACTGTCGGAGCGTGCGAGGGACACGTGGATGCCAGTGCGCAAGCGGCCGCAGCTGAGCCCGGTACAGCAGACCAGACATTGACAGCGTTGTCAGTAAACGGAGGGCGACCTTTTTATCTCTTCAACAAAGACCTGTCTCCGCGTCTTACACACTGAATAGCCCATTTAGGCTATCTCCGATAGCCTATATTATTTAGCTGTTTTTTTTTTAGAAATGCTGCCATATATCGGGGTGAAATATCTAGAACAGGGATATTCAACTCTTGGTCCTCAGCGGCCGAGTCCTGCTGCTTTCCAGCCTTCCTTTACCTGTGAGCCAAGTGTGAAGCCTCTGGCCAATAAGAATCAGTAGTTATTAACCTAACTGTCTGGGAGAACTGAAAACAAGGCCTGGATTTAGAATCGAGGGCCAGAGTTGAAGAGCCCTGGTCTAGAAGGTATGACGGTATGAAAAAACAGATATCACCCAATTTATACACTGAATAGAGCAGGATACAACCACTGGCAATTTATTTAACCGTATATTTTAGAGTTGCAGCTCTAGTTCACAGGTCTGCAGAAGGGACCCTTGCTGGGACTTCCTGGCTTCCTACTATTTCCCCAAATACCTTTGTCTCTTTGTGGCTCAGAGACACCTGCAGGTAATATTGTAACTCAAGCGTCCAGTCGGATATTAGAAAGGACACTGCGACAACGGGACGCAAGACCAATAATTGACAAGTTTATTTGCGTATCGATAAGTCACAGATAAAGGCTCGAGTGAGCGCACGCACCCGTCACAGGCATCGAAACGAATAGGGCTTTTTTTCACGTTCACATCACAATTTCATACACATTGCATTCATCCGCGATGCACTGGGAAACACCATCGTTAAATAAATAAATAACGGTTTACCCTTTACAAATGTAACCCTGGAAAATACCCTCCTTCCTGTCCTTGTTTTGCTCCCATAATGTTTCGCTCAACCACACTTGACAAAGAAACTTGCATATTACTGTTTATGTGTTTCTGTAAACAGACGAAGTTGATAAATTATAAATAAAACACGGACCTTATTATGGTCTTCTCAGCATGTACTAAAGTAAAGCAGTCACTTGGAAGGGCATTAAAAGCTTTCTGGAGCTACTTAAAGCTTTTAAGCAGAAAATTGTATCACTTACTTTTGCATTGGCCAAGATTTATTGGAACCTAGTGTTATGAATGTGAAAGTCAAAATAAAATAATACTTCACACGTTAATTTCAGTAAAGATTTACCCTCCACAGCGCTAAAGCAGATTGAGGGGGCAGTTATGGTCAAAATAATTCACGTTTTACTTCATTTATTTTATTCTGCTAGGTAATCACGACATTTCGATATTTTCTTACAGCGTGGTCTGGGAGTCCACAAGACGTGGTTCAGCTAGATTCAGCACATGAAATCTTTAATTTGAAAGACAATATCTAAGGCTGACAGTCGCAATTTGAGTAAGACCCGGATTTAGGGCTTAAGTCTGGTTGTACCTGTTGAGACGTCATTTGAGGCAGAGATCTTAGCGACTGACAATGCTTCTGGATTAAATTATGGCAAAATAAACCAAAATTTTAAAGGTACAGTTCTCAGAAAAGTACCGCAGTAGCCCTAATAATATTTACAAAACTCATCAGTAGACATGGTTATGAATTTATTTTATGCTGAAATCAAAACATAATTTTGAAAACTGATATGGCATGAAATGTTCTCAGGAAATCCTCTGCATGCTTATTATGGCTGTCATCAGGACCCAAAGATCTGTTTGTTCTAGAAAAAAAAAACTTGAAAATAAAAATAATCTGTGCAATTGATTTGAATTCATGTGCATTTAGGTTGCATGAGATAAGACTTCCTTAGAGAAGTTTGTGCTTCAAACCTGGCTGACCCCCGGCATCTCGTCCACATCAGAGCTCATTGTAAGAGTCCTCGGCGGTCTTGAACATCAGGATGGAGTTGTAGATCTTTAAGGCAGGCCCCAGCTTGATGCACATGATTTTTACCAGGTCCACCTGCGTCAGCAGCAAAAATGCCTCTCCATCGATTTGCTAGTGGAGACAGGAGACAACTCGATCTTTTACACACAACCGCCAACCTTTATCAAATTCACCAAGAGTAATATTGACAAACCAAACTGGAGACAATTCAGTTGTTTCATATCTGTGATGGACGTGTTTTTCTACCAAAGAATCTTTTTGACTTGACAGTGAAACCATCCATCTAAACATCCACAGGCTGCTTTTTCCCCATTAAGGTTGAAATGACAATTATGAATGAAGTCTGGGTTGCATGGGACCAATAATCTATCACAAGCAGCACGGCACGACCGTAATCCTAACTATGAATGCATTCACAGATATTCATAGAATAGAGTTTCCCCTTGTGGGGACCGAAAAAAATGTCCCCAAAAGGTCAAAATAGGTTTTTATCACACTGGTCACACACACACACACACACACACACACACACACAGAGCGGCCCTGGAGGTGTGAGATGACACTGCTCCGTCTAAACCCCTAAGTGTTTTTATCAGTGTCTCTACACATATAATATTTGGTTTCACCACTGAAATAGTAGCTTTTCCTTCCTTATATGGAATATTGGACCTTAGAGCCAGAAGTCGTCCAGTCACCATAGTCCATCCTTATATGGCAAGAGGACTGAAAAAGATGATGAAACATGGCAGGGAGCAGGGGGATAGAGGCCCCTCCCTCTGCACGTGGCGCCCCAGCTGTTAATGAGAGCGACAGCTGCCTTTGCGGCCACCAGCTTCACACCGCAGCTGCGTGTTTGTGGTTCAGCCGGCGCCTCGTTTGTCTTTCCCTTCCGAGCGTCGCCGGAGAAAAACACGCGGCTTGTTTTTGTGCCCTTTGCTGAGTACACAGTGTGACCGTGTTGGAGATGCTGTGCATATCAAATGGGCTATTCTGCTTGTGACGAACCGCAAATGATGGTGCAGCCTTTAGCTTTAGTTTCGCAATCCGGCTGTGGGTCCCTGAGGAGCGGATTGGGAAACACTGTCTTATAGAGTTAAAGCTTGACATGAAGCTTCTGGAGCTCTGACCCACAAACACTCCACATCCCAGCTTCTCAAACTGTTGATATACTGCTCTCTATGTCTATTTCGCAGTTACTTTATCGTCACTGTTATTTATTCATTTATTCAATGTTATTCATATATTTTTACACTATTTACTGTACTATTTTGTGTTGCCTGTTTCCTGAAGTGTAATCCTGGAAGCAAGTGGAAAAGCATTTCTCTACACAGCAGTACAGTGTCTGACGTGAAGCTCAGTGTGTAAGACTCGCATCTTAACCGTCCATAAAATCACCTTCCCTCTTCCCGCCACCAGCAATAAGCGAGCAAACGATTTGCTGGTAAACTGTGCGAGATCAAAGCTCAGCTGCGTGAGTGAGTGACTGTACTGCTGTGACTTCAGCCACCCCAGGCGCTCCTGCTGAGTGACAGGGACACAGACCGGACCACCCTGATGGCGCCGAATCTGAAAGCAGGGAATCGACAGCGACGACAGACCGCCGAAGCTGTTCATTCTGCCACCTGCTCAATATTCAGCTGAAACTGCCATCCAGTGTCTTTTTAATTACATATAATCTGGTTTATGAAAATCACGTGCCATATTTTTTGAGAAAAACTGAGCGTGTTCACCAATCACTAACATTAACCCTGACACGGGAGAAGAATGGAAAAAAAAAATCACACCCCCAAATCCAAGGCCATTCATGTCACGGGCAACATATTCATTAGTTGTGAAACATTTTAATTATGTTAAAAAGATGGATATTTAAAAAAACCTGATAGAAACATCCTTAGACAGTAGCGTCGGAAGGAGTTTCACAATGGTGGGACCGAATTTGGCCCAGTGGTGGTGGGGGTGTGATGTATATCGTGACATTGCAACAAGCACACTGTTAAGCAATGTAATTTAAGAAAGATTTTTGTAAATAATATTAAAATAATAAGGATTTCATCATTTAAAATAAGACTAACACTATTTAGGGTAAAGTTTCACAGCTAAACATAACTACAAAAATAACTGATCCTTAAGATTAAATTATTTAGTTTGATAGGTCTGCAATCTTCATTATGTATGTTTTATCCTCATGCTCTACATGCACAGTGAGTTGGACTGACGCATGGATTCAAAATGATAAATATAAAATAATGAAGGACTTAATGAGTCTTATCTGTTTCACCTTTACCATAGCAGAAACGCGATAAATAGCAAAAGGCGGTCAGTGATATAAAAAGGCAATCAGCAACAGCAAAACCCAAAAATATCACAATATCGTTCGGCCCTAAACAGTCATCTGTTCATGTTTATGGTGAGGGCTATACCATACATTACCAAACACAGGGGTCAGGGCTATACCATATGTTACAAACTACAGGGGTCAGGGCTATACCACATGTTACAAACTACAGGGGTCAGGGCTATACCACATGTTACAAACCATAGGAGTCAGAGCTATACCACACATAACCAACCACAGTGAAAAGGGCTATACCACATATTACTGACCTCAGCTCTGATTGCGGTTTTCCACACATGGCGATGGTGTAATCTTACCTCTTCCTTGAATGTGCGGACATGCTCCTTACACCCTGGCAGGCCCTGGATGAACTGCGTCACCTGAGGAGTGATCATAAAATCGGCTGTCAGTGCCAGGGCAGAGAGCATCAAACTCAGCACAACCTAAACAACATCGTCAGAAACCCAGCGGGTCGGCAAAGAGGGCGACGGTCCGAGGGCTGCACCGACCTGCTCGACGGTCCACTCAGCCACCTTGCTGGCCGTGATCCCGGCCACGGTGGGCAGCAGCTTGCTGTGCTTGTCCCAGCAGAGCGGCACGTTGGGGGCGGGTGAGGCGCAGGGCATGAAGACTGACTGGTGCAGAGCCTGCTGGAGGGTGAGCTCTGTGGGGCGGGACAGGGAGGCGCAGGTCAGGGAGGTGCAGGACAAGGAGGCGTGAATCAGGGAGGCGCAGGTCAGGAGGTGCGAGTCAGGGAGGACTGGGACAGGGAGGTGCACAATTCAGGGAGATGTGGGTCAGGGGAGCACAGGTCAGGGAGGTGCGAGTCAGGGAGGCCTCCTCTGTACATCAGAGGCTTCTGAAGACACTGTGAGGGACAGAGATGGTTCTAGACTTGATTTGGGGGGTGGCGGCTTCTCCCTCCATATTTTTTGTCCAGCCTCCCAGGCAAATTTAATCATGAAGGATTCCCTTCAGCAGCCAATTATATCATGGCTTCCCATAAATTCTTCACGGAACTGAACCCCCCCCCCCCCCCAAGTGTCAAATCCTACAATTGCGGAATAAATGTTTTTTTCAGGGGTTATAGTCCACAGAAAAAAGAGAGAAATGGCAGGTCTGATCGCTCTCTATACTGGAAGCACATTGACAGCGCGGGGGGGTCCCAGTTTAATCAGAAGTTGACTGGAAGTGGGAGTGATAACTGGAGACATAAGAGGAAGGCGGAGATTTGTGAATATTATGTAGTGATGGTCCCCAAACCCACGGATGGGCAGGATTATGGCACAGCCGTCCAATGGGAGCCCATAAAATCACAGAGAAGGAAGACAGATCGAATAAAACGAGTTCATGATGTAAGTCAGCCGTGGGTTTAATAGGGACTCTGAATACGGCTCTAATAAAGAAACACCAACGACTTTCCATGCGTCTCTTTTCTCTGAATGCTTACTAAGCATATAACGTGAATTAAATACAAACCACCCCTCTGATTGCCCCAAATTGGTCACATTCATCTCTGCATACCTCACATACTGAAAGCAGCCAGTCCAGCAGAATCTCTCAGGCTCCAGATACCATTGCCTGACTGCAGAGGAGGTCTGCTCACGAAATGCAGACTGCATGTGGCTGGCAACCTTCAGCGGGTCGACACTCCGCTCCGTGGCTGTGCTCGGTTACTGCGATATATATCCACAGCCGGGAGTGCCCCAGACCACGCGGAATGCCGGCTTCCTGCTTTCCCTGGACCGCTTCATCATTCTAAATTAATGAGGCCCAGATATCCAGCTATGCTGCCGAAGTGATACGGGAGACTATGCTCTATTAACGCCTGTGGTAGGCAGAGCTGGGAAGCCGCAACCCACAGGCGTTTGTAATGAGCTACAGAATCTCCGCGGAGTTCTGGGTCATTTTCATGGCACATGTGTACACCACCCCAAGCCCCAAACCCCCAACCAGTACCCCCTTTTCACCTACATCCCCGGGGCATATAAAGCACATCGGGCTAGAAAAGGCGGCTCACTAAGTCATGTGGGGCTGGGGGAGCATTACTGATGATAAAATATGCAGAATCGGGGTTGAGGTGGGGGGGGGGGGGGGTGTCTGCTAACGGTGCACGGAATTGCTTTCTCTACAAGGCTGTCAAACAGATATACACGTTCATGAAGAGCACTTACAGGACAATAATCAGGGACTGGTACGCTGCGTAAAGTGATACGCTGCGTAAAGTGATACACGCGGCCATTTCTTCTCACGACGGTGTAAATGCGTGTTTATGTGCATTTATGCTGCTATGACAGGAAATTAATGCGCATTTCACCCTTTGCACCAGAAATGAAGCACCCAGAAAAATAAGCGAACTAAGATCATACGATGAGTACGCAGTCACAGTGTTATGATGAGAAATCACCACACGTCGCTGTATGTGATGAATGTGCCGTTATGTTAATCGATAGTCAATAATCAATCAGCCGCCAGCATCCTGGTCCCGTACAGCTAGCTACTGTGTCAGCTTTTCCTGCCGTGCTCTCATGTGACTCACATTCCTGCGGTTGGTAAAGCTCCATCAGCGAATGATCCCAGGGAACCAGAAGGTTTTCGTAATGGCTTGGAAATGGACTGGTCTGTGTTTCTCGCTCTAAAGGCCCTCGCTTACTATCGCTCGCGTCGATTTGCCGTGCCTGAGCTGCCGCCACCCCGGCTAATCAGCGTAATTATTTACAATCTCTCCCGTCTGCCCTTAAATAAATGGCGCCTCTAACAGGGCCGCTCGCAGACACACGCAGAGTACAGCTAGCCTTTTAACCGCCTTCCGCTGCTTTTGATAGAAGGTCACCATGACATTCAGAGATGTCGAGCGAAACAGCGTTTGTACAGCAGGCAGAGAGCCCGCTGTCTCACACCCCAACCCGCCTACGGGCGACCGCCTCAGAGGAAAGACTGCTAATGTTGCCAACAGGATTTCTGCTAGCTGAATTCTTGAAAGATTTACATAGAAGATGTTTAGGTCACGTAGCCTTCAATCCAGGTAATAAGCATGAGTAAACACAGCTAGCTGGAATTCATCACAGAGACCCCTCAGGTGAAAATGAAAATATGGAAGATATTTTTCTGGTAAAATGAAACAAAGTGCATTCTGAGTGGAGAACATGTTCAACGTGTGTAAATACTCTGAAGAGGTTAGAGACAGCTGCTTCTTCTGCTCTCCTTGCAATATCTCGCTTTCAATCTGTTGTCCAAAGCTCCTCCTCAGTACATCTAGAGCAGTGTTTCCGATCCTGGGCCCTGGGGACCTCCAGACAGTCCACTTTACATTAACTGCACCTTCATAAAGCATTCATTATGAGTTAATAAAACATTCAGTGAACCTTCATAATGCATTCAGGACACTCATAGTCAGTATGTATACCTATACCTTAATATCCTAAAATACCGTAATATACATTAATAACAAACATTATCAGGTTAAATGATTATAACTTTTGTTATTATCATATAATGTTTGTTTATCGTGTATATTAAGGGTGTTAAGGTATGTTAGGATGTTAAGGTATACTTACATGCCGCTTATGAATGCTTTATAAATGCTTTATGAATGTTCTATGAATTTATTATAAGGGCCTCATCAAGATGCAGTTAATGTAAAGCGTTACCCCACGTTTTTGCTCCAACGGGGGCTGGGAGACAGAGAAAATACGTGGACAGTCTGGCAGGGAGCTGGGAGGAAGCAAAAACACGGACTGTCTGGGGGCCACGAGGACCAGGCTGGGAAACAGCGGTTTAGAGCGTCAATGGGCACAGGTCTATAGATCTACATTAAGCGGTTTCAGCCGTGAGGCTTTAATAATCTGCGCGTTCCAAATATTCATAGTTATTTGAGTACCTTGTAATTTGTGCATCATTACCATGATTTGTGTAACTTTCGATTTTTATTCAAGGATCATTGCCCGGACTACAAACGCTGCAGCATGAAGTGTTCAGAGCTGACCAGTCACACAAAAATGAGGGCAGGGCTTTGAATGATAAACCCTGAACAGAGAGGCCCTCTCGCAGCCAATCCGAAATGGGTTTCATGCTGAACCGCAGCCCCCTGGAGTTGGCAGACTGTACATGAGCTGGATTTACTCGCCTTTTATTTGTTTACACGCACAAGCAATTTAAGACAAATGGAGAGAGAATGACGAAAAAATAGTAAGTCGGTGAGATACAGCGCAAGTCTTCTTACTAGTGAAGTTCCATAGTTGAGTATCGGAAAATAGCTGGATAGGACTGGGTTCACATCTAGGACACATGGAACATATTTGTGATTCACTGTTTCCTGGTGATATCTTTAAAGGAAGAGTGTGTGTATGTGTGTGTGTATTACATTGCGGGGACCTAATGTCCCCGCAATGTAATAACCCGTTTTATTTTGACCTTGTGGGGGCATTTTTTTCAGTCTGCAAAAGGGAAAACTTAATGTCATATAAATATGTGAATGCAATCAAAAAACTAAAATATATCTTGTATTTCGTTTGGTTACTTATGGTTATGTTCAGGGCTAGATGGGGGTTAAGGTTGTCATGTTGGGATTAGAGTTTTGCCCATAGAAATGAATAGAAAATCCCCATAAAGGTATAGATGCCTAATCTGTGTGTAAGTGATTGCATACCTTTGGTTTCCATTATGGAGGACACTTCGCTCTCAACTTCCTCTTCCTCCTGTACCTCCTCTACTTTTCTCTGCTTGCAAGGCCGTCCCACCCTGTAGACAGTGGGGGGGCAGATGGAACTTTCAGTACCCGCTGGGCAACAGACCAACCCTGGACATTTCACCGCCTTCCCCGTGATGACAAAATTTCTGCGTTCAGCAACAGCACCGTGTGTCTCGCAGAGTCGCACTGGCTCACATTTAGCTGAGGACACTCCGACTCAAACTGCTTCGCTTCATGAGACTGGTTTTTCTTTGCAGAACATGAACCTTAGCTCTGCAACATGTGACCTAACACCCAGGTGGGTGACAAGGAACACAGGAACACTTAAATGCTGGAAAGCTCCGTAACGGTGAAAACCAACCTAACTGCTCACCCAGAGACACCAAGATCTAACATCTTAAAGCGCTTGACCGTGTGGTGACCTCAAGGATATTCCAGCCGAGTCGGACCACCAAAGGCTATCGTTCTCCACGGCTTGTCGAAAAACCACAAAGCCATCTCAGCAACCGCACCCTGGTTTGCTCTGCTTTTCTGTCGGTCACCAAGAGACCAACCGGTCTCTGCTGTAAACCAGCCGGACTATTCAGAATACGCCGATCACCAAGCATGAAGAATCGGCACCTTCCGTGAAAAGCATGCCTGTGACATCACGTTTAACTAATTATTTACGCTGTGTGTATTTCAATAGGCAAATTAACCAGGAGCATTTAGAAAAATCTAGCAGCACTGGCCGTGCAGTCATGGGGAAAATGTGCATATAATTGACTCCTTTTTATGTGCATTAAAATAACACTTAATACTTTTTCAATGCCTTATTTTTAGCCATAAAGAGCCGCAGATTGCCCTGGATATATGTCATAAAATTACTGTAAACACATTTTTATAGAGCCACTGGTTGTGTATGGATACCTTTAACAAATACTGTCAAGGATCTACGTAAAAAATGTCATAAGCGAATGGCTGATTCCCTCATTAAAGGTGCGTCCTGCTGGAAAACTTTCATCAGCACGACCGAGCTGGGAACGAATGAGCGGCTATTTGCACACCGGGCGCAGTTAACGATCGAGGTGGGGGGGGGGGTTACGGGGTGTTTTAAAGGCAGCCGGAGCTCGAATGTCGCGGAGAAGGCTAACCTCCGTTTCGGCTCGCCGGTGATGGGCTTCTTGGACGCGGGCTCGGAGACGGCCACCTCTGGGTCCTTCGATTCGCTGGGGGCCAGAGGCTTGCTGGGTGGGACGGGGGGATGAAAAACATCACGTGGTATAAATGTCAGCCTACAGGGCGGCGCTCACTGCAAGCTGCATCTTAAAACTACACCTACAGCTGTCATGAAGAGGACTTTTTTAAATACATCTAATGTATTTATCTATAATATAATGTAATATATGAAATAATGTGCTATTTGCCTCAGTTTTATGTCTCTTTCTCACACACACATACACACACAAAATGGGCAATTTGACCCCAGTTAACCTAACTGCATGTCATTGGACTGCAGAGACAGAAATGTCCAGAGTCACCAGCAAACATGAGAAGAACATGCAAAATCCACCCCCTCAAAGAGCTGGCGCTTGGAGTTAAGCCGCACCCCTGAAATGTGAGGCTACAGGACCCTGCGTGACCCACATGGCTGCCCGTTCCCTGCAGCAGCTTTGTTCCCCTAAGTGATTCTGCCCGTGCTTGCGTTCGCGTCTCACTCGGTCACGCCGCCTGCCATGTCCGGGCTCCCGTCCGCTCTTCTGGGCCGGGTCGCCACCGAACCCGAGCCGGGCATCTCGCCGCTGAGCCGGTCGGGCAGCACCGAGTCCTTGTTGATGTTGATGTCGGAATACGGGCATCCGACAGCACTGAAAGCAGAGCGGCACAGACGCTTGGCATGACAAAGGAGAGACAACAAACCCCCGGAGATGCAGAGACCCCCCCCCCCCCGGTGCTGGGCCATCATCAAAGGAGCCTCGGAAGTAAATCCACCCCCTCACACAAGATTTCGGGTTTCACGGGGGCGCAGGCGAGAGAGCAAGATGAGTAAAACCATTGGTGAATACCAAGTAATTCACTTGTTGATGGGAGAATGATGCTGGTGCACATATCCTACCGGGGTATTACCTACCGGGGTATTATCCTACCGGGGTATTACCCTACCGGGGTATTATCCTACCGGGGTATTATCCTACCAGGCTATGATTGCTGGCGAGACGGTAATAGGCAGCAGCTAAGGTTGCGATATTCCTCTCTCGTATCGCCCTGACATTTTTATGCATTGTCAGTAAGGGTGTATACAGGGGCGGGGCCACAGGAATACTGAAAGCTGATTGGCCCCCGGTATGTCGCCTCCCCCGTCACTCACCAATTCAAAGCATTTCATTTGGCTAATGATAATGCCAGCCCCCCTATGTGAATTACGGCCCCTCTTATGCATTAAGAACATCCTAGAAACAGTCAGTCAGTCAGTCTTATTTCTGCTCGAAACTTATTGTTCGGTCACCAAACCGACAGGCAGATTCGCTCGGAGGTTCAGTGTGAACCACATCTTTACGGAAAGGTCTGGAATTCACACAGGACAGCCCAGGGTAGCCGGCCCCATCTTCTTGGCATTTCGGCAACTTATTTGAAGTACTCTTTGGCCAAAGTTTATTTCGGGGAAACACTGAACTCCTTGCTTTTCGCTTTATGAACATCACAATATTCATTGCAAAAAATTCACATCATGATTCTTGACATTTTTCCAACATTGTGCAGCCACCTGGACCTGCTGGGTGCAAGCCAGCCAATCAGAATCTCCATAGCCTTACCCTGTGCCCAATCAAGCGCAGGCAAGCTTCCTGCATTATCTCATTCAAGGCAGAATCGGTTTCTTACACAGTTTTTAATTTACAGCACTCCAGGGTGCCCTTAGTACTATTATTACCTTGTGGCAAACTACACGTAGGTGAGAATGTGCGTAATACACACTTCCTGTTTTTAAGCTTCCCAGCATCATGAATACAAATCGTTACGCTGCAAAGTCGGATCTGTACAGTATGTGACTGAGGCACATTGAAATAGGTGTGCATTCCCTTGCCGGTGATATACATCAGATATATTTGGATGGGGTGCAGTGAGGGCAAATTCAGGGGGTCAAGCACCTTACAGGGACCCTTGAATACATAACAGAACGCGTAAAATTGGGAAGGTGGGAGAGTCATATATACCATGTGTTTGCCCCATATCTCAAAAAATAACTGCCGGAAATCAGTGATTTGTCCCCTATTTTCATACACATATAATGGGGGAGTCCCCCCTCCCACGGCGAATACACCCTGAGGAGCAGCACCCCCTAGTTTTCAAATTGAACATGCCAACCTTAGTGAGGGGGGCAAGAAAATATGTTACTGCAGGGCCCAGAAATTCTAGCATACTTGTGCCCGCCTTTGGTGCAGGTGGTCACATGGGACGCCGCTCTGGGTGACACGCGGGGGAGGGTTACCTGTGGTGGCCGGAGTAGCGTGCCCCTTTGATATGGCCCACGCCCTTGCATCCTGGAGTGGGGCAGACGCTCTGCAGCTCCTGGGGGCCTGTGAGGAAGAGAAAGAGGCAGAGCTCAGTGTAACCTGGAACTCCAGAACTCGCTAATACGCGTGGACCTTCGTCACGTGCGGCCACGGTCCGATTGCTGGCCCAGTCCCAGAAAAACTCGCGTGACTTCCCCGGGCTAGGCGGCCAGCGACGACTCCGCTTTGGTTGCCGGCCACACTTTCTGTTACCATGGACACCAGCAAGGTGGAAAGATTAGCGGGAAAGAACGTTCTGGACTTTACAGTGGCTTCTTGGTGAATAGGCGCTATCGACTTTTATTAATGGCAGAACCGTGAGACGCCAGAATGAACGAAATTTCCTGAAATCCTCTACAGAGACAGACTTCAGCCAAGCAGGCACACCGCCCCTGTCCGAGAAACCCACAGCTCTAGGCGCAGTCAGAGGGGAAGGCGGTGAGGACGAGGGTGCATCAGACAGCCACTCACAAATGGGGGGCTGGAGGGGGTGACCTGTCTTGGCGCACCATCCGGCCGGGTGGATGTCCGGGCTGTCGGCGTCCACCCAGTAATCATACTCATCGGTCCAGCCGTCAAAGTGGATCTGGGGGGGCATATTGCGGAGGATAAGCAGAGAACCAGGAAAATATAAAATGTAATTATGAGATTGTAATGACACAGAGGTGGGAGGGCAGCTGAGTGGGTATAGAGAGGAGTCTGAGGTGAGGGACAGACAGGTTGTTACGAGTGCCTCCAATGACACAACACTGTCGCCCCCTACAGGTCCAAGCAGGGACTGCCTCCTAAAATCATTACATTCCGTGGCTGTCTCATTAACTGAGATGACACGCTGGGCGCACTGTTCTTATTCACAATGCACTTTCTCTGACACAATGTTACTGCACAAACACTGGTTAGAAAACGAGACAGGCTGCAGGAAGCCGGTCAGGCCATCCGACGAGTGCACAGTGGGGGCGGAGTTTGGGATTTCGGAAGCCTGCTAATCCAGCCACCCCACGCGTATTCATAATCCATCCAGCAGCATTTATGATGTGTCTTTTTCAAATAAAATCTGCACTGCGGAGTGACGGCATGTCAACAGCGCAGCTGAGCGCCGTATTCCGCCACGATAAGGTGGTCAAGGAGCGGGAAGCACGGGATGTCACCGCCTCCAGTGGCACCATGCTTGTCTCTCACACACACACACACACGTCTGCAAAAGCGTCCCATTTGCATCCAATCCTATTATTCCAGAACTCTATGATGATGCCCAGATATTGCAAACTGCATTCGGAATATGGGGGCGACTTTATGACTACAAATATAACATCTGGATTCTAGAAGATCTGCTGGTGAACAGACCTGGAAAGTCATTCTGTTTAATTACCTGCTTAAAATCATGGCAGGAATCCCAAATTCCCCCCCGTATTCATGACACACCAGTACAGCGGAAGCGGGACCCACCTTTAGCCTGTGGTCATCTGTGTCCACCACGGTGACAACCCTGATGAGCACGGCGTTCCTCTTGTCCACTGCCTCCAGCTTCATGCCCTTGTGGAAGCTGTGGGGTGGCTTCTGGTGGGGAGAGGGTCACGGGGTCAGGGTAGCGTCCTGGGGGTTAACGAGGAGCACCTGCGATCGGGGGGGGGGGTGAACGTACCACTTTGAAGGCCCTGGCAGGGGCGGGCAGCGAGCTGGTGTCCTCCAGGTACCTCTCCCAGGAGAAACCCTTCACATTCTGGTAACCTGTTGGAAGGAAGCAGACTGAACGTCAGTGTGCTGTAGCGCCGTGATGTTTCCATGGCGACCACCGATCGGCATCCTTACTGTAGCCTGGCTGTGGGACATAGGGCGCATCAAATTACCCAGCATGCATGACCGAAAAGAAAAGCAAAAATCCCGTGCGGCCCAGAGCAGCAAGTGTCCATGCTGGAGGACAGCAGTGTCGGACATCGAGAGCCCCCCAGCGACCCACCGACTCGAATATACAGGTCATGATTAAACACTGAATCCCCCCCCCAATCCAGAAAGACGTAGCACAGTCCTACTGACCTGGAGGCGTGGTCAGGACCTTTCCATTCTTCTGACACCAGTTAACCGGGTGAATGTAAGGGCTAGTGGCATCACACCTGCAAACGCATTATGAGAAGCCGCTCAGACCTCCAGGATAGGTACAGGGGTCACATGGTACAGGGGTCACATGGTACAGGGGTCACATGACCGGTGCTGTGCTCTCATGGTATGTGA
>JAABNX020000005.1:205568-223402 GCA_015163995.2 Mormyrus lacerda | reverse complement strand
TTGGTGTTTTTTAAGTGCTCAGCACTTCTGTTCTGTAGGTCACATGAATACTACTATTCTCCATTTTAGTAACAGCATTCGGGTTCCCCCCCGTACTGTGACAGACAGGGTCCCCTGCAGTGAGCATCTTACCTCCTTAAACAGTTTGCTGGGGGCAGCGGTGGCTTTCATCCGCTCCAGGTAAGAGGCCCAACACCACACTTTTCTCTTCCCTCCGTACGGGACAGCTGCGAGAGGACAAGAGAAGTTCTTTTTAACTCAAAAACAAGAAAGATTACAAAATAACATGACACACGAGAGTCACAAGGATCGATCATCAATCTGGAGCACAGAAACGACAAAGAAAAAGAATTTAGAGTTTTCTTAAAGAGCATTCCGAAGTGTCATTTTTTCAGGAATGAGCGACGACGTGTGGCGGGTGTCTACCTCACTGCCTGCTTGAAAAGCACTACTCAGCAGGCCCCCCTACTTACTGTGCTTCAGTAAGGCTGCGTCCCCCC
Source organism: Mormyrus lacerda (assembly GCA_015163995.2). NCBI lineage: Eukaryota > Metazoa > Chordata > Actinopteri > Osteoglossiformes > Mormyridae > Mormyrus > Mormyrus lacerda. The sequence goes on along the minus strand of JAABNX020000005.1, from coordinate 222,902 downwards.
GCCTTTTTCGCCGGCCCCTGTTCGGCCCTCGTGCCGTCTTCCTGTCTGCTTTCTCTTCCTGTTTGGTTAGGAGACAGACGCAAGTTTTTACAGCGTATCTTCATCAGCAGTATCATGGGACTCACAGGAACTCCGCACATTGCCACAGTGAAAAAAATAAATATACAGTACTGTGTAAAATTTGTAGCTTGTCAAAGAACATAATGTTTACTTGATCTTCATCTTGGTGTAAAACTTTGATGTCTGTCAGTGTGTAAGCCCAGCCATTTCTAAACCTCTGTATTTACAGTAACCATTCAGATATCCATGATTTTTTTTTTTCTCGACCACTAGCACACTAGGTATAGCTAATTATAGAACTAACTGAGTTACTGGACTAATTAAGTTCATTAATTAAATGAGCTGGGGAATTTTGGGACTGAAGTGATGTTCTTTCAGCTGTCCAAGAAGATATCAGTAACTTTTTGAAGAACAGAAAAAAATCTTTTTTATTTTTTATTGTGTTTGTTTGGATATATTCTAATGTCAGATTGAGTTTTTTGAGCAGTTATACGTTTACTGGCCAGATAAATAGCCTTTTCGTTGACTGCCTAACACTTTTCGACTCTACTGAATATATGGCTGGTCACCTAAGCTACAGAATTAAAGCGGCAAAGAGTTAAAGACCCACAACTGCCTAGAGAACCAAACTGGCCGGGCAGGAGGAAAAGCACAGCACTGAACAGGGCACTGAGTTCGATTCTGGGTTCCACTGCAGGATCGGATATAGCTGTGTTACAGCTATCGCAGGCTAGGGGGCACCGAGGAGACATATCACTGAACCATGTCATCTGCTGATAAATAGAGTCAACAGCCAATGTGGCCCCGAACATCCCCCACCCCCCCTGGGGTAAGAACGCCGTGAATCCGACACCCACGTAGTCCTCGTCATCGTCCTGGCCGTCCGCCGCCATCTCCATCTCCTCGGCCGGGATCCCACGTGACGCCAGGTACCGTTTTCGTCCCACGCTGACGGTCTCACCATTGGTGCTGGCCGTGTCCTTTTCCCTTTGGCGGGACAGGAAACATCCTGCTGTTACTGCTTTTGCTACGTAGGTCCTAATGGATGTGATAATTTAAACGCCATGGCACCACAGCTGGTGTACCTATCTAAATGGGGACCATCTATTCATTTCTATGGGAAAAACCATTATCCCAACAATGACACCCTTAACCTCTACCCAGCCCTAACCTTAACCACAACTAACCAACCTAAATACAAGACTTTTGGCATTTTTATGTTTTTGATTGCATTCACAGATTTTTTAAAACTGATATCCAAACGGGGATCTCAAAAATAGGGAAATGTCAGGTTTCACCCTGACAATTTGATCCTCAAATGTTATCTATGCAAACCCGCACACACACACACAAACACACACAAACGGGTTCATATGGGGCCTCTACAGTGGACCCATCATCAGTACACAATTAATAGCTATTCTAATTTTTCTGCAGCACTCAGAGCAGTAAAGTCCATTCTGGGGAAATCAGTACTGTGCGGAATCAAAAACGTGTTCAGTTTTACTACTTACAAATTTCAACAACAAATATGGGAATTTCACACCACAGATTTGTCTATAAAAATAAAACCGAGAGAACCTGTGAAACACACAAGATACTTTCCAGGTTTCTGTTGCCTATAAAGTGAATAGAAAGCACATGTGCTTCAATGATTTTTTCCCCTGACATCATTCGTATCTGAATCAGTGGCTTTTGCTTCATTACAGTCTTACTGTCTGCGGCATCCGAAATGTTCTGCCTATCACCTGACTGTACTGGTAGCTGAGGGGCAGGTCAGGCATCGATTGGCTGATCCCGTTAGTGCAGTATTTCCCGGTCTGGTCCTCGGGGACCTGCAGACAGTCCACGTTTTTGTTCTCTCCCAGCTCCTGGTAGGTCTAGGACGAACCAAAAATGTGGACAGTCAGGCAGCGAGCAATGAAGGAGCAAAAACATGGACCGTCTGCAGGTCCCCAAGGAGCGGATTGGGAAACACTGCAATAATGGAAATCAGAGCCTCTGTCAGGCAACACGGAAACGCTTCTGCTCCTTCCCCACCCGTTTCCTCTTTGTTGCCATGGTAGTGGCACATCTCTGGAGAGAATCACACTTGAAGATGACCACAGCTTTCCTTTGCAGGAGCACTGATTAAAACACCCTCCGTCTGGAGCTGCCCCAGTCTGCCAGTCCGCCTCTGTGTCTGACGCAGGCCAGTAGAACCTGTTTATGACTAAATTATAAATGTGAAGACCGTGAGATGTTAGCTGTTTAACTTTCGCCGCTTGCCACTTTAACCACTCAGGGTAGCTCCCCGGCCCTGGGACCAGCAACCTTAATAGCATAATTTCCTCTTTAACCACTATGCTATACGGCTTTGGCTGTGACAGCTTGTCCAAGATACTGATCCTCATCCGAACCAAATTCTGCAACCACCAGCAGTACAGGAACTACGCGCAGCATCACGAGCTACTGTTCAGTTATTAATAACCACAAATATGGGCATAATCGCTATAATTAATACCTGTCGTGACCTCGATTCTTTTTCCTGTGACGTGACTCAGAGGGATGATGCATAATCCATCATAACGGCTTAATCGCGTACAACAATTCCAGTCCCTCTGTTCTTCTGCGCCACAGTATCCAGTCAAGTCAGATTCCATTAATCAGTGTTCAAACTGTGTCACAGATCTTGCGGGTTCCAGGGTTGGCATATGTGAACCTTTGAATAAGTATATTGCCTCCAGCGATATTTAGGTATAGTTCTTGAATGAAATGTTGTAAGACGGTCATTTCGTGGGCATTTTTTTCTCACTTGTGCACCTAAGCTCCCACGTGGGTCTTATTTGGGATTGCCCCTGAAGGCCCCTCAGTCTGAACACTAATCACCATGCATAACAACTAATGATGGTCAAAATGACCCTTCATGAACCATTTGCTGTATTTTTTTAACCCCACTAGATGGCGCTCTTGGTTTGCTTTGGGGCATACATTGTGCTCACAGAACCCAACTGGACCAAAACTCACTCCTGCTGGTCTTGCCGAAGACACCTTTCGCTGCAGTGCCGTCCGTCGGCCAGGAAGTCCACGGAGGAGCCCTTTCTGTGGCAGCGGACGCACACCAGGCCTGGCCTGGCCCACGGCAGCTCTGGGCCCCCCTCCTTCCCTGGGGCGGAGGCTGAAAACGCTGCGGGGACATTGACTAGGTTACCTCTATTCCTCCCCCAAACTATAAGTTCAACAACTGCTCCTTCGGGTCATTAGAAACCAGAAATGCGCCAAAACGTGCGTCCCGGCCTCGGCGAGAACGGCTGGGTCATCCCCACAGACTCATTAGTGTAACATATCGGTTTTCTCTCATTTTTAAAATTAGTTTGAAGACAGACTCAAACTATATAACTTCATTGCCTGAACTGTCGATGTTGCCTCTGGGGTAGCTAAATGAGTTTTATATTATTACCATTTATTTCTGTAATAAACATAAGCATTTCATCCTATCCTGGGCACAAGTTACAAAGACTATAAAAAATGGCTAAACTAACACAAAGGCCAGGCAAAAAAATACACATTTTATCATACAAACTGTTTAATGTAGGAGACGTGCAATCAAGTTGAAAGATTTAAAAATATTTCATCTTGTTTTGTGTTTTATGTGATTTTAAACCTGCTAGGTTAATGAGATTTTAGGCTACATATTCAAGGAAAATCATTAAATCAGAGCAACAAAAAATATAACTTTGATATACCTATAACAAATTCAAAGCGATAACAGCTTCTCTACATCAAAGGAAGACTGAGGGCCGCTCTTTTGGTCACTCTGACAAGTTCAGAGCTGCACCCCAACTTTATAGTAAGGGCAATCTGGCTCTTTGATCCTGGTGTCCGGCTTGTTTCCAATAACCAGCCCCACCCCATCAAACACCAGCCCCACTAACGATACGATTTGGCTGATGTCTGAAAATATGTGAAAGTCTGGAACAAACAGCTGCCATATGGAAACACGGATCTTTTTTCCAAAACGTTCTCCGACATTAAACTGCATTCCACCCTAGCTTGCACACATCTGAAAAACAATAGCAGTAAAGCAACAGAGATTATATATGACAAACCATTAAGCTCTGTATGTACTCCGGGTCAAACCCTAAATGCGGCACACGTGTGTTTGCAATGCAGCAGCATCGGTTTTTACACACAGCACAAATCAGCCAGCAGAGACATTCACTTCTAACACGACCAAAAAGGTGTTTTCCAAAATCTGATGGAGAAATCCCCAAAAAAGCCCTTCAGGGTCCAGTTAATTAGCAAAAGGGACGCCGGAACATTTGGATCATTTGGATCGACCCAAATCTCTGAATGCACGACTTATGTTAATAACATTTTTAAATAAATGAAAACAATACAAATGTATTCTCTAGAATACATTAATCAGAGTCCAAACTGTTGTGAAACTTAACACTTAGTTAAACTATAGTTAAACCTCAATTTGTGTGTGGTATTTACACACACACATTTATAACGACAGTAACTCACCCTATCACAACTTCCAGCTGAGATTCAAACTGAGAACCTTCTGGTTCTGGGTCCCTGTCCTTAGCACCACCTTGCCTGAAGTCCCAGCCAGGTCTAGGGCATACAGTTTCAGTCACGGTAAACAGAAGATGCTGGATCCACCTGCTAGTTTATCGTACACTGGGGTATAGCTAGAAATTCTGGGCTCCCTGACAAAATGTTACCTTGCCCCCCCCCCCCATCCAATTTCACATATAATTTTATGTGTTCAAAGGCCCCCTGTAAAGTGTTGCACCCCCTAAATCTACCAGGGTAGCCATGCCCCTACCGCACCCCTGATTGTACACAAATTCAATGACTGATACAGACTGATGTACCCAAGCATCAAGATGAACCTTGCAGACGCCAACATTAAGATGACAGGGGAAGCTGTGTTTTGTTGTGTGTATCATTGGTCTGGCATTGTGGGACTCCCTCCATCAGGACGTACGCGGAGGTAACAGACCGCCCACGCTGTCTGGAGCTTTGATATCGTTGGGGTGGCTACATACAAAGTGCACACTGGGTCTGGGGTCAGCAGCAGGATCACTCAGGATCCAAAAAGCAATAAGGGCAATAAGGGCTCAAATGTGAGAGGACTACGCAGGTGACTTTTCATTGTCCACACTTGGCTATAAACAGGGATCGACATAACTGGCACGCATTCATCTTCAAAATCGGTAATCGATTAACGTAACAGCGCGAATGCGTACGTATTTTATGTACATCTGCGCCGATATGACAAGAAGTTACCGTGCATTTTAACCTCTATATCGCAAATGAAGTGCGAACTAGCATATAAAGTTTAAAACGCGCAATAATTTTGTGTCAGTTCACGCCGTTATAACAATTGATTGCTGAACGTATCATTTTTAAAGGTGACCGCGTATCTGCGTACCAGTTTCGTCAATCCCTGGCTATAAACCACACTGCACTGAGCCTAAGAGGGTGGATGCAAAATTCAGGACCTCCACCCCAACAAAAAAAAAAAAGATGAAAATCTGTGAGCCTCAAAAAACTCTGTTCTGTTTTGATACATGTATGTATCCCACACACCCCTTTGTATGCTGTATATAAAAGGTAGCCTGTACTAGCTAAGTGCCCTGTTCAGTCTAAGCGGAATAATTACACACAGACGCAATGGATGACCTTAGTGAGAGCAGAGCAGCTCACGGCCAGCGAAAGCTGCCACAGCAGTGGTGCAGCAGATGCAGAACGGCGAGTTTTACGGCGAGCTGAGGAACTCAGCCTCCGCAGGAAACGCAAGCGAGACACTTCCTCTGTTTGAAAAGTGTCTGACAAACATTAAAACTGTAAAGATGCCTGAGATTCAGCTTACGAGACGTTTCTAAAATGAAAAGGAAGAAGCACACCAGTTTGCAAGATAAACATCCACACCAGTTCGGTTCTGCCCATCGCCCCTCCGTGAATTGATGAGTTGGGCCTTATTTATGGCTTACTGACATGATTGATGTTATGTACTGGTATACTAGCTGCAGACGAGAAAATATACTCTGGATGCAGTACACCTGATGTCCATAAGATGGAGCACTTGTCTCTCAACCAATTACACATTTCTTACAGATCAGAGCAACCACACCCCTCAGTGTGTCATGTAACTACAATGTCCGGCTGTAGAAGGGACAAAGGGGCAGTGCTTACCTTCTTGAGCAGTAGGGATGGCCCAGGTGGTGGTGGCGTGGGCCTTCTTAATGCCCTCAGGTTCTGCATCTTCGGTGATGACCTCCAACACGCCGAACTCATTCACACGAAACTGACAGCCACAAAAGAAGGCAGCTTCAGTATGCCACCCGAGTCCCGTGTCATGTGACGGAGGTGACCTCACACGCTCAGCTCGCATTGCCTATTCCCTCTTTCGGCTTTGCTGTAGATCCACACGAGATCAGAAAGTATAGTTTTTTCCTATAAACGCTGGAGCTAATTTTCTATAAATTTAATATTCATTTATTTATTTTTTTTAATTGAAACAGTAGGGATTCCCTCGTAGTATTTTCTTACCTATACAAATAAAGTCTTCTGTGTGTAGTCCTGACATTAGTACTTTAACACAGGCAAAATGACACTTGCCAGTTAACTGCCATCGGCCTGCTCTCAGAGCCGCGCTGCATACCTTCAGCTCGCTGCCGGGCAGAGTTCCCACGCCGTCTGTCCAGTCCATGGCTCCGTAGACGTCGAATTCAGGGCAGGCTGGTCTGGCAGCCGATTCTTCCATATCAGACAGATCTGACACATGTTCATTTATACATGCTTCTTTTATAACCAGCGGTTCATTCAAAACAAAACATTTCTCAACTGCACCTGTTTCTATAGGGTTCAAATCGTAGCTGATACCTGAGCTACCAACATGGGCACTAACACAAAAGAGAAAAAAGGGAATACTTTTAAAAACAGTTCAATATAACAGGCCATTTTAAACTATATTAGAGGGTGGGCAACCTTATCCAGGAAGGGCCACGGGTTTTCGCTGCATATACAGATATACATATACATACTAATTAGAGGACTGATTGGCTGAAGAGTCCTGACACCTGGGTTTGAACATCTGACCTAAAGGTTACCGCAAAAATCTGAATACACACCAGCCCTTAGCGGATAAGATTGCCCACCCTGCTATATTTGGTGCATGTTTTATACAGATACAGACTACGTTAAACTGCTCCACATCTTAAAAAATTGCACTAATTATGTCTGAAGTGGAGCATCACATGCTTAAAGTGAAAAAGAAATTTGAAAATGGTTTGATACATAAACATTTGACTACACAAATGTATAAACCAGTCTACAAATACATACTATATAAATATCAACTAATATCTTTACATATTATATACATTTCACCATCTAAAGAAAATCCAGAGGAAGGTGAGTAAATTTAACAAAGTCCTCCGTATTTACATCTAAAATTGAGAATTACAATAGGTTAGAAAAAATAATCATACAATACTGTAATGGCAACACCCTGCCACTAGAGGTCAGTGTTGTCCAATTCTATACAATTCTGCGCCTGAAACTTTCAAGACCTATTCAACAATGAAATCTCTCGGCAAAAAATGGAGACTAAAATTCACGCGCATTTTATTGACGTGATTGATACTTAGACTGAGGTAAATGTAAATATGCAATGGCCACTCTCCTCATGGATCCCTTGCCATTATAATCACTTGTTGCAATTAAACGTTTTACGATATGCGCATCTTGGTCGTATAAAATTAAGTGATGGCATTCAGTCTGCCAGCCACATTAACTAAGCAAATCGCCGATTTATGAAAAATAAAATATTTCAAGAAAGTTTACACGCTCGTGCCGATCTTTTTATACGATCTAAATGGAGCAAAACACGTTATATGTGTCCGCAGAGACCAAAACATTTAAATAAGCTAATTTCACGAAAATACTTTTTGAATTAAGACAAAATTAATTTATATTTCAAGCGCGAAAACAGGGTGTTGATTGCCTGGAATCTATTTCTCCTGGTCTATTGTTGTCAAATTCCCTCGGTTTGTTTTTAAGACTGTTAATATTTATTTCATGCTCTCTTACCCAGATACTTTTTATTACGAGTATTACGGCTATTAAAGACTCGTTTCGGGGCTAAGAGCGGTTTTTGTTACCAATAAAAGCGCTAGGTGTGTTTCACATACAGTATAGCCTTCTCGGCGTAAGACGCAGATCATGCATTGTATCTCATATAAACACTTTTCTCTGCTCTGATACTATTTAATGTGTTTTAAAGGCAGTTTCCCAAAATGGCGGAGCTGGAATATACTCTATATAATTCTCACCCGCAGGCCCGCAGACACGTTGCAATAAAACAAAAATAATATTTTAACTGTATAAAACCCTTACTGGAAGGAAATGGTGATTGAAATATTTTTGTCTCGCTCGCTTGACTAGCGCCCAGTTCCTGCTGTTTCTCAGCCGCTGGACCTGGTATTATTTCTGAAAGAGTATAATAAATCATTTAATAGTCGTGCCTAAGAAACAACAAAGGTAGTGCAACACATTTGCCATCGATTTCGGCACATTTCGCAGCTACTTTTATTGTAATTTTATTGTGTAATTCATTACATACTCTATCACACTGAACCTCTTCCTGGCTGAAATTATTGATGACACGTCCAGTCGTTTTGTACTTTATTGCTAAGTTTTAGTCCAATTCAATCGCAGCGAAGCTGAAACGAAAGTATAATACGGAACACTGCGTATTTATATAGGGGGCCGTTTATGGCATAAACAGGTTTATCCTAAAGTACAATTGTTTAAATTTGTCTGTTTCTTACCCAAATTCTCCCACGAGTACTGACAAATTGACCAGGCAGCAGACAATGCGCATGAGCAGAGCCGGGCGAGAGCTTGCAGGGGTGCTCTAGCTACACACCGAGACACATGATGCCACACATCGAAAGTTTTTTAGCTGATACATTCCCAAAAAAAATAACGTTTAAGCTTGTAAGCACCGATCGCCGTACAGTTTTACCCTTATAAGCAATCGGGGCGGCAGGCGGATGAAAGTGCGACGCAACTGTATCGGGAGCAGAATGAAATGTATAATAAAAACCAGCACGGTTACCATTTTGTTACTAAAAATAAAATGTTCAGCTTGCCACACAAGTAAAGGAAATGCCACTGTAATAGCCGCACGAAACAAGTGCGAATGCCAACGATCTCATTGTAAAAATATTGTGATTGAAGAAAGTGTTTATAGCACTAATAGTCGACCCATTAAGTCTGCTTGTTTTCAGACATTTCTGATTTAATATTATATTTCCGCTATAATATAGCATAGTTCGTTTTCGTTTCAAAACGTAAGTTCGACGACAGCAAAAGACCGGCAGCAGAAGTTGGGAATTATGAAAACGCATATATAGGCCTAGCAACGCACAATCTAGAAAAGAACTGTACGTGCAGGTAAAATAGATGTTCGTTCAACAGCATTTCTTGTAACTTTGACCTAATGTCGATCAATTGGCGAAAACGCCACGTGATAGGCAGTGCACAGGCAAATCACTGTTTGCACCCCCGATTGCTTTGCTGAAACCTACTATAACCATTCATATCGATTCATTTAATTTATTTTAATGGTAAACACGGAAGCCCCGCGTTATGTGGGCATATAGCAGCATTTATATAAGCCTGTACGGAAAAAGAAAGTATGCTAGTTATAAGAGAACGTGAATGCATGTAACGCTGGGTTCAAGTTCGGGGCTGCACTGACAGATATCTCTCACGCATTTATACAAGGATGATTTTATTAATGTCTGACTAAAAGTGTAAAATATCCAGTATTTCAAATGATAGTTTCTTAACTGATGTCACACACTCTCGCACGTTTTTGCTGAACATATTGCCCAAAAGAGGTTTCATACTCTTCAACAATAAGAACCAATCTAAAATGACTTTTCATTACTTGAATAATATATATATATATATATAGTTTTATGTGGCAAAATGGTTGTTATAAAGAAGCATCTTGCTATATGTAGGAAGTCACATTTAATACATTATACTTTAGATATTTCACAATGTGCTACTAATTATTGTATCAAATATGCATAGTACAATCTGTGTGTTTATAAGTCCCACCAAGACCCTCTGAATATAAAATATTTACAATGAACTATATTTCTCTCAGCATTTTTCAGTGGTTCTGTAGTTTGGTTACTTTCTAGCGTGTATCTCATTATCAGTCATAGTCTTAGGATTCCCGGATTATGAGTTCTGGTAAGTACATTATTTATAAGCTATAGGCAGAATCCTGATTTTAATTTCCCTTTAAGTGTGTGTTTTTTTTTTTTTGCCCCTGTCAATCTGCCATTACCCTGATGTGTTGACCAAGTAATTTGCTTAAATTTATGGGAAACAGCCGGACTGGGAAAGATAACGGGCACTCAGAATGGCATCAATAACTCTTGGTTATTTACCCCAGGTGAACCTGGGGGCTGAGGAAGACGCTGGGGCGAGATGTGAAGACTTCTTTCGTCAGGGTCTTTGTCAGGGAGAAGCCTCGCGAGAGCCACTGCCTTGGATGGTTTTATTGGACCAAAATTGATTGTAATAATTACTGAAGTGGTTAAAGCACTCATCCAGAGCTGCCAGGTTGGGCCATCTGCCTCCTGTCTACAAGATGTCAACAAAAAAAGCTCTGTCCAGGACGGATGGTGGTAGTATGCGACGAAAGTCTCCCCAGCAACAAAAATAAATAAATAACTCTTAAAGGATTCTCGCAGACACCTGTGACACTACAGGCCTACTATGGAATTTAACAGTTATATTTAGTTTTTGGTACCAACAGTGGAGTCAGTGCTGTATTTACAGGACAAAAACATGAACGTTTCCATCTTGTAGAGAATATTTGCTTTTTTTCATGTCGTTTTATTAATATCTCATGTGTCATCTGAACCATTTTAGCGTTTCTCACATGCAGATCTACGCACATAGAAGCTACTGCAGCCAAAGAGCCAACGGTATAGTTTCATTTAGGCTAACGACATATGGCACTGGATTACAGAAACATAGAAATACATTGTTGGTCTGTTGTTCTTTCTGTTGAATATCTCTATTTCTATGGCCCATTCCTACAGGTCTAGATGGACGTATGAAGTTCAGGGCAGGGCTGCATGTCAGCAAATTTGTGTAGACCACCTCAGCCACTCAATCAAGCTGTACATGCATTTGGGGTGTGTGTGTGTGTGGGGGGGGGAGTCACAGAATTTTCTTAGAAGTATGTTATTTGTAGATATTGTCATCTACTCCAACGATGACATGTCAAGGGTTTCACGAAAACAAGCATTTCAAGTAGCTTCAGTCACAGTGGCTGTGTGACCTATTTGCATTTAATTTACTCAAAATCAAGTCTGGCTTGCTTCCCAGGTTTCTGGCAGCTGTTTATATCCCAACAAAATAATGCCAAATTAATATCCTGAACACTGAAAGCGAATGCAGAGGCTCCACGTGTAGAAGCCAAACGATGCTAACGTATTTCTAGCGGATGCGATGCTAACGTATTTTTAGCGGCTGTGGGCAGTGGATGTGGGCCGGCCGGCCGGCGGTGACTGGGCTCAATCCAGGCCGGCTTGAGAGCAGCTTTTCATGTTGGTAATCCCATTAGGTCTGTCCCCCGTTGCCGTGGTGCCCTACCTGCCACCGTCTGTCCCCGTAAAGGAACCAGCCTCTATTCATGTTGTTGGACTACTGGTGCAGGTGTTGTGGCGCTACGCTAATCAAGTGCCGTGGACAGATACCGACTGAGACCAAGACTGAAGAAACATGGGTAAGATTCCTGGGCCTCTTGGAACTCCAGGCGAGATCGAGCGCTGCTCCAGTGCTGGATCCCATATGTTTTGATGACAGTGAGCCCACACCGGTCTGCATGTTCATTTCCTGGAGAGCATCGCGTCCTACCAGCTAGGAAATGAGAACCACAGGAATCCCACCTCAGAGCTTCCTCTCACACTATTAATGTAAAGACCTACTTCATTTGCCACACCTGGTCTTTGTTATTAGTTATTGTTTACGCAGCATGTTTACAATGTATTTCTTTAAATAAAAATGTTACTACTTATATATGTATTTAGTTTACTTCATATATTGTCCATCTATGTATTGCTTACTTTATATTATTTGCATCGGCTTGGGAAGTCACTAATCTCATTGTAACAAGAACAATTCTGGATCTTTAATCACATCATGAGCTTTTTAAAAGTGGATACATAAAAAAAAAATGATTCACGTACTGTAATTTTAGATATTGAATCTCAAGAAAAATACAAGTCCATGCATAATTTGTGTACTGTACTTATCTCTGAGTGTCTATATATATATATATATATATATATATATATATACACACACATATCTTTCACTCGAATATAATTTGGTATAAAGTATTTTGAATTTTGAATAAAGTGACTGTTTTTCTGCGTCTTTTGTCAGGTTGTCCTGTGTAAGCTGATGATCTGTTTGGGCTCCTTCTATTCCCTCTACTACATCACCATCAGTCTCTGCGTCGGTTTTCTCAGGTGGGTTGAAATGTTGAAACGTAGAAAAATAAAACGGAGCACTTCCTTACTTTTTCTCTGTGCCGACCGCGTGTGGTATGCTACGGGTGACTGTGACTTCCTGTCTCGAAGACGCACGCAGTTACATTTACGTGGTACCGTATGACTTCTTCAATTGTTTTTATACCTCTGCCAGACATCCTGCTGGTAACTGTCGCTGGCATAACCTTTAACAAACTGTGATTATTGAGAATTGAAGGCAGTGAAGGCCTCTCACTGAGAGATATCTACAGTACACTGTGTTTAAATTCATATCTAGACGTAATCTATCAGTACTGTGCCTGACTCCTCAGCTACTGTACTTACATTCAAACAATGCGTTTGCTGCATACTTTATATATATCAACTGATTCCACATGGTTTATCTATCCTAATTATCAGGTTGGAAGATGTTAATATCTGGTTGGCCCCATTTGACTTCACTGTACAGGATTCATGGGAAAATCCAAAGTATTTAGGTAAGTCTGAACAGGACTGCAATGTTATGATGAACTTATCTTTCCATTCTTATCTGTACAAATCAGTTTTTTGCATTGGTGACAGCAGTGGGATAGGTTGTAGTGAAGACTACTCAACCGACATGACAGTGTTTAGTGTGAAGAACAGGGATAACTAGCTTTTCAGCCAGCCGGTCTGTGTGACCGACTCCCCTTTCCACGTACAGTGAGTGTGATTTCCACCGAGGTCACCTACCTCCTTAGTGGCCTGCTGTTTGGGTGGCTGGTCGAGGAGTGCGTGTGGGATTATGCCATCACTGTCACCCTTCTCCATGTCAGCTTCACTGTAACAGGTAAACACTGCCGTGTGCTAGAGATTATTCAGGCCAGGAGACATACAGCGACATGAGCATCATAGAGGAAAGGATGGATTTTTAAGGATTGGCATTGACATTTTCAAATATAGCTTTGAATATTGCTTTTTTGTATCTTGAAAACACCTCATTTCGCCTGAGTGTCTCAGGGTATCCACCATGCTCTGATTTAACGGAATTAGTCGATTCCGGATTTATTCCAACTTTTATTGTCTTTGGACACTTTCAGGTTTGCATTTGAAGGAAAAGCAAACTGATTGACCCTGAATAAACCAATACCATCATCTCAGAGTAACTGCTAAAGCTTTACTTGAGGGGACACAAGTCATTTAGTAACTCAGTTACTACTGACGCAGAAATCATGAACAAATACAGTAACTGCATGAAATACATGAACCATTATGACTGACTGATGATGAACAAACATGGGATCAGTAAATAACAGTTTCTGGTTATTAAATACATTAAGTAAGAGTGTATTACTACATTTTCTGTACCCCCTCAAGTAAAGAGTTAAGAGTATCCTTTAATATTAACGTTATAGAGTTTTGTATAAGTTGAAATGTAAGATAATAAAAAAAAAACTGAAAGAATTGAAGTTGTTTTTTTGGATATATACAACATATATTTCTAGACTGGGCCTTGATTGCTCCTTGTAAATATATCCATTTATAGCATTTGGATGTATTTTCAAATGTGGTTATGTTTAGGATAGAAAAAGAAACAAAGATATGCTTAATAATGCTAATAAAGAGCTAAATGATCTTCATGTTACGGCTTCCCGTTCTCTTGTCTATGGGTTTAATTCTGTATTATAATCTTTCACTTTAAAAATGTAGCACTGACGCTCTTCCTCGTCGGAGTGGCCCGTGTACTTAGCCTGTCCCTGTCCTCTGCTCTGCTTGCAGTGATGTCTGATTTTCCGTCACCGGCGCACTGGTGGGCTGCACTGGGTATGACACACTTTCTCTGACAAAGTAGGAACAAAGTCATGGCAAGAAGCACTCAGTGTGTCATTAATAATTCATGACATTAATAGATTTTTTTCCCCCCTCCTTGATATTGTGTTCACTGTGGATATAATGGGCGTCCTAAAGATGCTTTGCATTCTGGGAAATGGGGGACTGTGCGGTTAATGAAGCTGGAGGGAGAGGTGTGCAGTAAGCACCCGCAGGACCAGGGGCACAGCGCGGGCACTCCTGTCGTACCTTTGAGAAATAATCGCTTCCGAAAAGTGCCTGTTTATCTGCGAAAATCTGTAAAAACGATGTTGTCCTGCTTAACATCTGCTAATGTAAATTGAGGTTTAACCACACAGTAGGGGTATTTCAGAATACATTAAGGATGCAGGATTATGTACAACACGACCTGTTTTGAGGCACGTCACATGAGCAGAAAGGAGGCTTGAACCAAAAAAAGAATTACAGGACAAACACCGGAGCCCAATAAAATGAAAGATACTAAGCACAGACCTAAGCCTTAACACCCTAGATCAGGGGTGGGCAGTCTTATCCAGAAAGGGCCGGTGTGTTTGCGGGTTTTCACTGCAACTGCCTAATGAGATCACTAATCAGAGGACTGATTGGCTGAAGAGTACTCACACCTGGGTTTGAACAGCTGACCTAAAGGTAACCCCAAAAGCCTGCATACACACCGGCTCTTTGTGGATAAGATTGCCCGCCCCTGCCCTAGATCATCAACAGCTAACACCATTATACTCTGAAGAGGCCCTTTCAGGTTCCCCCTTATACATACTTTTGGAATCCACACAATTGGCCAGAGTTATCTCTAGTAGAATGATCAGTCCAATCGGGAGTTCACTAAGCAGTCCGGCCAACTGATCAGTCACTATGGAAACATGACACTGATTGAACCTTATTGTTCTGCTACCATCACTTCACAGTAAGTCAGACTGAGGTAATTGCATGACTGTGTTACACCCATATTGTGCAAACTTGATGTTTAATTTTTTTTATTTTTTATTTTTTTTTGGGGTCTGGGCTTCAAGTTTAAAAGCTGTATCCTTGGAACTTGTGCGTTGCATTCTCATATCAGCCAAAGCAAATTACACAAAGATTCAAGATTCAAAAGCTTTTTTGTCATTGAGCAGACACAACAAAATTACAGTTGTCTTAACCTCAAACGGTGCATTTATATAAAGTTTTAAATGTAACATTTGATGACACTGAATATTTGCTGAAGCATTTGATTTTCTCTCCTTAAGGTGCAACAGTAGATATTCAGTAGACATAATTTTGATCAGAATCTAGTTGATTAATCATCATATCATCCTTGAAGTGATTGGAGATATGTGTGGCATCTATCCAGAGGATAGTATTTACAGTCTTATCACGATCTTCACTATAATCATTTTAGCATCAAATGTTTTTTAGGGATAAACATAATGTACAGAGAGTCAAAGACCAGAAAAACCTAAATTGATTCCTTTAGAAGTTGCAAGAATATGGCTGATATATGCGTTCAGCAAAATGTCATTTTGATGATGTTGAACAAAAACATCTATGAAAGGTCAAATGATGTCAGCAGAAGGACGTTTGGCTGCTTTGCCGTTGTAATGAAGTGTAGTGGTGTTCTGCTCCCTGCAATTCCTGTGTGGTTTGATAGCTACATATGTTTCAGAAGTGAGAACCTGGTAGAAAACACACCATTAACAAACTTTATGTTCCTCTTCCCCAGGTTCCGGGTTGCTGATGATGATTTGCACTGGACAGCTTCTTGCATACAGGCTTCTCAGAAGTAATTTTGTGCATC
The DNA here is from genome assembly GCA_015163995.2 of Mormyrus lacerda. Lineage (NCBI taxonomy): Eukaryota > Metazoa > Chordata > Actinopteri > Osteoglossiformes > Mormyridae > Mormyrus > Mormyrus lacerda. The sequence goes on along the minus strand of JAABNX020000005.1, from coordinate 206,654 downwards.
CGACTGATCTTCAGAACTTCTAACTCACATTGTTTATCTGTAAAAGTACTCAAATTGTACTTAAGTGTGTATAGTATTTATTTGTTTATTGATATTATAGTAATATTTGTTATGTACAGTTGGCCATTTTGTTTAATATATTTTTTACATGCTGTTCAAAGGTAACTTATTGTTGTTACTTTACAGCCTTTTTTGGTGTAAATAAATGCATAGAATTATGTTTCCACTAAAATAAAGCTGTCACTCTGCTGCATATCAGTGGTTTGATGCAGATTGCTCAGGGTCACACTTGGACAACTGATGATACTGTACCTATATTAGCCCTGCTGATGTTATTTAAACGCAAATCCAACTGGATCAAAAGGCAGTGAAAACGAAGTGTGATTTGTATAGAGGATAATCTTTGCTTTTTCTGTGTCATAGTGAAGAATATTTCATATTGTCCCTCCTCAGTATTGAAGTCACTGAATAGACCCTGTGTTCTACAGGATTATCATGTATGAAACAAAAGAAATGAGGCAGTGATTTTTAAATTTGTGTATTTGTTTGATTTATCTGTTTGTTTGTACAAAATACATTTTTTTCTGTGGCAGTTAAAAAACCACATCTATGTTTGTGTACCTACACACAACATATTGGATGCATTGAGATAATGAAGATTTTATGGTGATATATTCAGTTTGAATCTTTTCGTTGTGTTGGAAATGGTGCGTACCAGTGGAACTGTCTAATCTATGGCGCCTTCTGTTGACCACAGAATCTGGCTGGAATTAAGTGACAGTTCTCTGCTGTCCTAATGATTATTCACTTAACGCTTGTCAGATCTTTGATGTGGCCAACACCTGCACGTCACGTTTTAATTCCAAAGTGAACTTCTGTGAAACACATACAGACTGCCAGGTGATGGCCAGGGATTGTGGTCTGTTCTCACTGTCTTCACAAGTAAAGAATCTTTGGTAACACTATCTATGAATGCCATGCCTATAGAATCTATGGACACATTTATAAATAAGGAATAATTGACGACAGGCCGTTGAATTATTAGAAAATAATGCACACCCGAGGTGGTGATGCGGCCACGACGCG
>JAABNX020000005.1:158147-169077 GCA_015163995.2 Mormyrus lacerda | reverse complement strand
ATTACATTACTGTTGTCTGATCGTTACAGTCTGTTACGGTCTTTTGTCCAATAAAGTTTAAAGTTTAATTTAGAAAAATCTCAGCAATCCAGTAAAAAAATAAATATTCTTTTGTTTATATTGTACTATATTGTACTTTTGGATGAAAATGGAACCCCAACATGACATTTAACTGGGATAGATCAGTTGCTTGTGATGGGTTGGCATCCCATCCTGGGTTGTTCCCCACCATGCGCCCATAGCCTGTGGAACAGGATCCAGACCCCCTGGCACCCTGAATAGGATAAGTGGATTCAGAAAATGGATGGATGGATGGATGGATGGATAGTAGAGTTGCAAGATGAAGGGTGAGTTGTGATGTAATTACAACATAGTATTCAATTCAGTTCACACAAAATTGTAACATTTCAGTGCTGCATGATATGCATGAGTGCTGTGTCATTTAGGGTGACCCCCCCCCCCATCCTGTGACCTCTACTGCTTGGGTGGGGAGGGGTTATAGCCTTTTGTGACTCTTTATTGTATAAGAAGATGGGAGATGGTTGAATGGATGTTATGCTGCTTATCTCAGCTAGTGTTTAATCAGTGTTTAACAACCCAGTCCTTGGGGATCGCAAGACAGTCCAGGTTTTTGCTCCCTCCCTACTGTCAGCCAGTCAAACACAATGAATACCTTTACAGTGCAGGTGTGTTGGGAGCTGGGAGGGAGCAAAAATGTGGACTGTCTGGGGGTCCCAAAGGACTGGGTTGACAAACACTAAACTCCACCATACTGTATATCATGGCATATTACATGACGCTACCTGCTCTGAAGTTGCTGACGGCTCTCGTTGACTGATATGCTGTAACAGAAGAATGAGTCGATTGCTTACCGCAAGACGTCCGCGTGGGCTCCGTTCTGTCTGTACACCAGTGCGGAGCAGACGTGGAGGTTCCTCGCACTTTCTGCACACCGGGCAGTTCTCTGGCGCTCACTTCCCTCCCATGTACGGCACCACGCGGAGCCCCAAGTCTGCCTCACTCGCCGGAGTGCCCTCATGTCACCGTCCAGGAACAGATCACCCTCTCTCTCGAAGGGAACCGGCCTAAGCTTCAGTTGGGAATGTCCTGTCTGCACTGCTCCTGACCTAGGACTTTCCTTGGCACTGGTTAGCTCTGCCCTTTCCAGCACTGAATGGCTCCACCCTCCCTACTGCTTATTTTTGGTCACATTTGCATAGCTCCACCCTCTCTGGTACTAAATGGCTCTACCATCGCTACAGCTTTTGTTGGGGTATATTTACAGAGCTCCACCTTCTCTGACTGCGAATGGCTTCACCCTCACTACCGCTCTCGTTGGGTTACATTTATGTTCAGGGGCGCCATAAGGAGGGGAAAGTTAGGACGATTCCAAGGGCCCCGGAGTGACGGGCCCTAAAAAATTTGGAAAAATAGACTGGGGGGCCAAATATGATATGCTTTCATGGAGCCCAAAATGTTTAGCAACGCCTTTGTTTATGTTTATTTAGTAAATGTCTGTATCCAAAGTGACATACAATAGAGAAAGCAGGGTCAGCCAGTCACTGGAGCAATTAGGGTTAAGGGCCTCCCTCAGGGGCCCAATTTTGACCATGGGATTTAAACCAGCAACCTTCCAATCACATGCATGTATGGTCCTAATCCAAGAGTCTGCAAAGCTGTTTCCACTGAATTTTCAAGCTTATAAAATGCAGTCTGGCAGTACTCACACAATCTCAATAAATGACTAAATCAAAGTGGCATTTTCAGCATGGTGGCTCACTGGATATCACTGCATCTCTCGCCAGGGTTGTCTTCAGGCGTGTAATTGGCGTGTTCTTCCCGTGTCTGCCTGGATTTCCTTTGGATCCTCTTATTTTCTCCCTCAGTCCAACAACATGCGTTTAATTTAATTGGTGTCTCTAGACATCCTTTAGTGCGTGAGTGAGTGTGACCTGAAGGTCTGCATTGGTCTAGTTTCTATTATGGGATGTCCTCTGTATTATGAACCATGTTTCATGGGATGCACGTCCTCTTAATTAAAACGGCTTAATTCTAGTTTTCATTTTTAAATGAAAGATTTAGAATAAAATAACATCCTTCTTGGTCTGCAACAAGACACTTTCAGTATTGACTTTTCACAGTGTTAAAAATGGTGTAAAAAGGTTCATGGCGCAAATGAGAAACTCTCACTTCTCATTCCTAAAATATGTATCTGAGCGTTTTGTCAGTTCATACCCAGGAAAAGAAGCTGACCAAGTGTTTTTGAAAATTTCGTAAAAGATCAAACGAAATGGCAATTTCAGGGTGTCTCTGAACTGCATGCAGACACAAATGAAAGACGCCCTTTCACTTCAGTAAAAGAGATATATTTGTAAGTGCATTACAGGGTTCCCATGCAGCATCGTTACACCATGCAAACGTAAGAGGCATGTGGCTACAGTTTGGGCGAAGAAGACCTTTCTATCCTTCTACAGAACCACGCAATTATTTTGTATGGGTTTGAAAGATAAGTCCTTCCTGAATGAGATACTGACAGCTTTGAACAAAAAAAAAAAACAGCAAATCCAGTCATCCAATCACACGCAGCAATGCAGAATACTGGGGAACAGGAAGGATTGTGGGAAATGTTTTATGCTCTGCTTTTAGTGTGATGCCACGGGTATTGACGCAAGCAGATGGCTCCCAAGTGGGCTCAGTTTGACGGGCAGGTGAGAGGCTGCACCCCATGCAGCTCCGGCGCCCTCTGCAGGTGAATTTCCTGAACCTTGGAGCCCTTGATCAGCTTGAGGTTGCGCATACAACCCTTGAAAGGTATGCTGGTGGTCAGCCCAAACTGCTTCAGTCCATCTGAGACAAGACACCAGAGAAGAAGATCAGACTAGAGCGAGGTCGTGCAGAGGTGGCTCTCAGCAAGCAGACCCCTCATACTCAGTCACCTGAGATGCAGTGCTTAAATTCAATTTGAAAATACTTTAGAAATATCTATAAAATGAATCCCTCTGAGCCAGTCTGCAAAGTACAGTAGGATACAGGACAATCAAATCAATTAATAATAAGCATTGGGTGTTTCTCAATATGAGGAATGCAAAGATGGCACTTGTGATATTGGCAAGGGCGGTCTTGCTAACTTGCCTCCCAAGAGCAAGCACAATGAATCATGGGATTGGTCTCCTATGCAACTGATGCATCCTTGATATGTACGATGGGACAAGAATGACATCTGGGAAATGTTTTCTTTTCTTTTGAAATTGTTCTTGAGTACTGGAACTGGTCTTTGGCAATAGAAGATGATGTAAAATGGGTTTGTGAGAAACCCAAGCACAGCCAAGTATGCATATTGAGAAACATCCAATGTCAGGAATACCATCTGAGAAGCTTTCTCAGAGACTGGACGTATTGCATATCTCTGGGAGGTCAGCTGGGGTTGGATGAGGGACTCACCTGGGTATCCCCCGACATAGATGGGGTCGTTGGTGTCCACAGACGTCGACCTGACATGGGGGCTTTCCGCTTCAGACTTTTGGCCGTCCACTGTCAGCTCCAGCCGATGCTTCAGCTTGTGGGCGATGACCGAGTGCCACCGGCCGTCACAGAGGGCAGCCTCCGTGTCGGGCTCGTGCACCGCTGTGACCCGGCCGAGCCCGTTGTCCATGTGGAAGAGCAGCTGGGCAAAGGGCGGCATTGCTTGAGTCACTGAGCGGCACCAAAGCACACAGCTCACACTCCCCTAACCCTTACTGGAAGAGCACTCCCGTGGAGACGGTAAGAGGGCACGGATGGAGAAACATCATATTTACTTTTCAAGCCAAATGGATGGAAGTCTGAGGAAGACTAAGGAACACTTCCTAGGAATGTCACGTCAATAAGAATATATGAACACATTCATATCACACTATAATGCATTCATAAAGCATTATACATATATAAAGATAAATATTCATAAAAAGGCATAACACATTATAGCCACGTTTATTATACATCATGAATGCTTTGAGCTTGCATCTATAATGCACTATAGATACCTCCATAATGCAGTATAAAGCATCCATACTGTAGTTGTCATACCGCCATTATAATGCATTATGAAGGTATCTATAGTACATAAATGACAGCTTCATTGGAGCTTATGAAGTATTAGAATCAATACTACATTGCACTGTCAATAGAAGATGCTGTAATTCTTCATCCATTCTTATAATGACCATGATTTATGCGTTATGAAGGTATCTATAATGTATAAATGATAGCTTGAAGTTTTACCAAATTCTCTTTCAGATGGATGATGTGGGGGTGTGGGGGTTTGGGGGGGGGAAATGAATGGGAAAGCTGTCAGTTAATGCCCCAGGAATCACTCTGCTATTGTGCCATATTACAGCTATCTGGTAAAACAGTGGCCTATATAAATATATGAAAAACAGTACGGCTCTCTGCTAAAGGTACAGCAGGACTGGTGGGGTGTATTAGATCATCTAGGAGACGAGTACCTTGCCGTTGTGCAGCTCGATTCCGAGGCCGTCCATCTTCTGACTGCTGACCCCAAGCAGGACCCCGCTGCTCTGGGAGGTTCGGAACTCCAGCTCCATGGACATGTCCATGCCGACTTTGTAGCTGTTCACTGGACGCATTGCGGGGATATGAACAAGGACATTTGATACTGCAGAGTCCTTAGAGGGGTCACAAATCCACCTATCTTGCTCTTGAGTCACACAGGTCATGAAAAGTATACAATTTTCGATCCAAATGCCCAACAGTGGCTTGAAGGACTTTACTCATTATATATAGTCAAACATCAGAATCAAGCCAAATCATATTTTAGAGGAGCTAGCATCCATCTTCCCCCTGCGATCAGCTGCAGCACATTCCATCTGCAGCATATCCCACCTGCAGTATATCGCACCTGCAGCATATCCCACCTGCAGCATATTGCACCTGCAGCGTATCACACCTGCAGCGTATCGCACCTGCAGCGTATCCCACCTGCAGCGTATCACACCTGCAGCGTATCGCACCTGCAGCGAATCGCACCTGCATATCGCACCTGCAGCGTATCCCACCTGCAGCGAATCGCACCTGCAGCGTATCGCACCTGCAGCGTATCCCACCTGCAGCGTATCCCATCTGCAGCATATCCCACCTGCAGCGTATCCCACCTGCAGCATATCCCACCTACAGCGTATCCCATCTGCAGCATATCCCACCTGCTTTGGCATATCCTGTGCCATTGAAATAGTTGCCCTTCTCAGTCTTGACATAACAGCTGCCCACATTGTAGCTGGAGGTGGGGTTCTCCAAATCAAGCAGCGTATTCAACATTTGGAAATTTCTGATACAGGCATTGATGCTGTACACCACCTGTCACATAAAAGGATAGAAACAGGGCAGTGGTTGGAGTTCTGATGCTTGTAATTTTAATCATCATCTTAAATCCTGCAAAACAGATGCAGAAGATCTTTCTTGAAGTTAATTGTTACCGTACCTAATAATTTGCACTTTCAAAACTTGAAATATGTTCAGTTCTTATAATTTGAACGAATCGAAATGATTGAATAAATCGAAATGATTGTAATCTGCATGAGTGACGAGGTCATCATCTTACTGGGCCGATTCGTTTTGTGGTGTAATTAACAGGCAGGCCACCGATATAGAGCATCCCAACCACGTCCAAGATGTCCGCCTGCTTTGGACTGGTGGCGTGTTTGAAGTAGCGGTTGTCGATGGTCAGCACACCCCTCTGCTTTTCCCGAAGTACCCTGATCTATGAAGAGGAAGAGGAGAGAGCGTGATGCCAGACGGCCTCCGTACTCCGCATCTAGGGACTGAGGACATGCTGGACAGTTATTCGGCCACCCTCCGTGCACGGAGCCAAAGCAGTTAATCCTACCACCCTCACCTTCTCCTGTGGGAACTTCCAAAACTGAATTCCGTTGACAAAACAAGATAAAATATATTTTTTTGATGCCAGGGGAATTTTCATTAAAGGCTTGGAGAATGCAGGCAAGCAACTACTGCTTACATGGTAAGCAAGTGCTCTACCATCTGAACTAATTCCCCAGAACAAGGAGCACTGGAACGCCTTCTGGAATTCAGGCCGGCACGCACTTATGGCGCTTTTCCACTGCCACCAGGAACCGAGCCGTACCCGAACCATACTGTGAACCGGCACTTTTCCATTGCAAAGTATGAGAGCCGTTCCAGAGCTGCGCCCATGATGCTTACTACCAGGGCAGAAAGCGTGACTAAAAAGAGCTGGTTACCATCTGATTGGTTGAAATCATGAAGATGCTAGTGATCTGTGTCGATAAGCATAGATTATCTGAATGGAAGAATTGCATATTCTATATATTATTAATCATTAGCAATTTTGCAGATCAAAATGTATTAATGTTTTAATGCATTTCTGTTAACTTGGATCAAGAAAAAATGCTTAAAAAAAGTTTTAAAGAACAGCCGAACAAAATGGATTTCTAAATAATGCAAATTTAAGACAGCAAACAGAATTTAGCACATAGTAATATCATGATGAACACTGTGTGAGCAATAAAAAAAATGCCCCTTCAGTTTCACACCCCTGTCGCTTTCCAAACCCGGCAACGCCTTTTCCAAGCCGGCCCTTCTGCAGTGGAAAACCAAAGTGAGCTGGAACCGCACTGTAACTAGTTTCTCTTTGCGGTACAACCCAGGCCCGGTTCCTGTACGCCAGTGGAAAAGCACCATTACAGCTCAATATCCATGCTAAGCGACTATGTGGATGCAGCACAGGAGCCCTACCTTGTGCCACTGGCCGTCATTAATGATGCGCGGCACGCTGACGGACGTGTTCCCGCTGCCCAGGTCGAAGCTCAGGTAGGCCATCCCTTCCTTCAGCTGGATGGTGGCGAAGTCCGCGTGGTTTATCCTGGCCATGTAGAAGACCAGGCCCGACTCGGCCTGAGTCCGGATCTCGAACTCGATGATGAGTCTGCAGAACAAACAAGCGAGAGCGGCATCCCTAAGGGGGTGAACCTTGTACACAAGCAGGTCCTCCTCTTCATATGATCATCTGGCTGATGGTCACCTGTGTCCCAACTTTAAGCAGCGTGTTCAGATATGCCAAACAGCAACAGATATGCCTTTAGGAAGAACTCAGTACAATATACTCTATCCACAAAGACAGATTTCTATGACCAACAAGATTACGAGACCACGTTCGTTTTCTGAAGCCGATAAGGTCAGTCTTTATAAACGCAAATCACCATGTAACGCTTTGGTGCTCATGTCAGTGTCGGTCAAATCAGTGCCTAAGCAATTACACACAGTATGTCAGCATAATTATATAATATAATTAAGCCGTCAATTTTAATACATTGAATATTACAAAATACTTAGGACACCCAAACGAGGAGCATTAATATCAAGTTACTGCTGCTAATGTTACACTATTCAAAAGTATTTCGTTACATTTCCGTAAGTTCAGAAACTTCTGATCATAAAATTGTCAATGAATACACGAGTGTTGCAATAAAAGGATTTTGTGACAATCAGAGAACATGAAAACAAAGAACATGCAGCATATACAGAATATAAACCAAAAAACTAAAACAGACGCGTATGTACCAGTGAATCTGCTGTGTGTGCAATTCTACGATTCTCAGCGCTTTCCTTATTCCCTGGAAAAACCAGTTTAATACCAGCTAACGGGAAATTCAGCAATTTGCATGCAGGAACCCAGAATGATGCAAGGGTGTCCTTCCTGTGATGTCATCCGTAAAGAAATCAGCCTCCGTATACCTGTTCTTGACCTTTGTGTCATCGAAGGCCACGGCAACATGGCTGTTTCTGGACAGGCCGAACTGCATCGCCTTCTCCAGCACGACAGGGCTTGTTTCAGCTGCGCAGGAGATCTACAATGTGTCACAGGAGTCCTTTTACTGAAATCTGCATGCATCCTTGCAATCAAAGGAAGCACCGTTACATATCCAAGTCATCACAGCTTTATATGATAGCAATCTTTATACAGTGCAGTTATTCCACAATCCATCAGCAGATGGTGCTATTACAAAGGATACGGCAATAATGCAGCCTTTTGTGCTCAATTAACAAGTGCCCTGAAGGAGAGCCTTTGTGCTGGCTGTGTGTCGAAGGCTGATCTGGCCGGATTCTTTATTTTGTGAAGGACATGTCCGGCAGTTTTTCCATTATTCACGTGACCTTCTACAATGCATTCTTTGTCCCGGTCGTCCTCATCCTTTGAAAAGCCCTCTCTTGCACAGTGGAAATCAAATGTTTAACCCAAATTCGTGATGTTGCCCCCCCACCCCGCACACACACACACACACACACACACACACACACACACACACCAGTACAGCTATGCAGGATCCCCTCTATCACAGATGTCTGAAGCCTCTGCAGACAGGTGTTAAAAGTGGAAATAAGATGAGAGGATGAAACAAAAAAAAAACGGCACAGATGTCTGGGAGATTAAGGCCCGACCGCTGGGCCATTAAGGTTAGGAGCGGAGGAAAGCTGTGGAGGACGTCAAGGGGTCAGACCAAGCTCCTTGGCTGAAGCAATGAAGATATGGATGAGTTTGCCTGGACACAGGAAGCACAGGAAACGAAAGCATCACAGTGCGTTATGTAGGTCAGTGCGAGATCTTTGTGAAACCAGACAGTCCAAGCCAATCACACCACCCACTCCGCAGGTTAAAAAAGACACGCAGAAACATGTCTGTGAGATGTAACGCGAGGAGACGGCCAGAGGCGGACAGCTGGCTGGGACCAGGCGCCGCTGGTGCATTATGGGTGAGGAGGGTGGGCGGCGATGAAGGATGAAGCGCCTGATGGTTAGACAGCACAGCGTACTGGGGGCAGGCACAGCCTGGGGTGGCCTTCTTAGCAACCCCCAGTCTTTCGTTAGTTTCTACTGCTCTGTGATCCAACCCTAACAGTAGATACTGTGCGGCAGTGAGCTAAGCCTGTGTGCCTCATCCAAAGGCTGTTGGGCCATTGGGCCCTTGAGTGAGGCCCTTAACCTCCTGCGATACTGGATAAAAGGCCCTGCTCATGGGAGTTTTACTTGCACAAAAATGTTCTGAGGACAGAATGAAGAGAGATAACCAATCAGATTGTAAAGGAGGTGGGTCCAAGCAACTAGAGGAGGCAGGACCAATTGATCTCTTCTACAATCCGATTGGTTATCTCTCTAAAACAATTGTTTTTCCCGATGCACTCACAACATGGTATATGTTAATATGAGTGAATCCCTCAGAGAAAAGAATGATGGGATATGGAAAATAAGCATTCCAATGTACTTGTGGTAATGGAAATAAAGCATAACCTCCTCTAACAGACTGGAGCTGCACTCAGGCCTACAGGACCAACCTGCCTCTGGTTAGGGACCTTCTCAGGTATAAGAATGTAGCAGGGCTATCATGTGATCGCAAAAGCCCTGCCTCAGCCCAGCTGGAGGCGGAACGTACACTAGATGGTGGCAGCGTTGGTAAGCGAGGTTCTGGCCACCGCTCCTCCGCCTCCTTGGTCTCTGGTTTGGGCATCTCCTCTGGCGGCGGCCCGGGAGCTGGGAGTGTCGCCATGCTGGGGCACTGGCCAATCTCTGCATTCTCAAACGCTACTGGCTGAGAGAAATCCCACGGCCTGCGGGGAAGAGCAGCAGCAAGGACTTAAGAGCCCAATACGGCTCAGCTCACCGAGACGGCAGCTTGAATTATGAAAACAGTCAGGAAAGCAGACAACCCCATTAAACTGATCTAAATATGGCTCAGTCGTGTTGATTCGACTGGAAAAAACGATGGACTTAATAACACACACCACTCACTGCTTAAAAAAAACAGCTTTTGTCACATGGTCATGTTGAGTGAGAGTTAGACATCCATGAACGGTAAGCGGGATGTTAACGGCGGGTACGGCCAAGTCCCCCCTCACATGGTGTTGATGACGAGGTTCCAGATACAGCCCTCGAAGGGCACGTTGGTTCTCTGGGTGCCTGTTTCCACATCTGGGGGGATCCCACCCAGGAAGAGCCGCTTGATGCTCATGGGATGGTCATTGGGGAGAACCTGTTCCATCTTCTCTTCTTCGTCTATCTGCACTGTGAAGCCCCTAGTGGACGGGAGGTCAAATGCACGTCACTGTGCGCTCTTCCAGCTGTCTGCCGCAGATACCCCCCCATCACCTGTGTTTTTTTTCTGTCCCCCCGGTATTTGGTGCCAGCCAGATTCACAACATTCTTCCACTTTATACCAGTGGCCCCCGCACCCCCTGTAGTCAGACACGATAATAGTGCTGGCGTCCCCCTATAAAACCAACATGACGACTAACCTTTCAGCAGTGTTACCTTGGTGTGAATGTATGTTGGGGTGTGTAACGGCGCTCGCTGTGAGATTTAAAGGGCCACAGCAGGATTTCCCCAAGGGGGTGCTTGCTAAATGGCGCATCTGCCAGGGAGTTTCAGGCCAGGATGGCGTGTCAGCGTGGTCATGTGACTCGCTCTGTATGCTAGCAACTATACACTTTGGGGGGGGGGTGCTCTACCCACCTGCCTGTCCTCTCAATGCGCAGGGCGTGTTCCCGGCCGTCGTGCAGGATCCCCTCTTCTGGTTTGCGGCCCACCCTGCGGGGACCACGGCCGCCGGCGAACACTAACACCTCCAGGACGCCCTTGTTCAGGTGTACGGACAGGAAGGCCTGCAGGGGAGGGGGGATCGCAGGGAAGCAGAACAGAGTCAGGACATTCAATCGGCAGCTGGAAGGGACAAACGGGAGGAGCCAGAAGGTAGCCACTTTCAAAGTAGTGAAAGGAGGAGCCTGTGCATGGCCTGAGGGGGGCGCTGTGGGGCTCATTCCTGTGTTCAGATGGTCACCGGTTTGAATCCCAGCGCTGGAAGACCAATGCCGCTGTCGGACCATTGAGCAAGGACTTGACAAAGGGC
>JAABNX020000005.1:139573-157520 GCA_015163995.2 Mormyrus lacerda | reverse complement strand
GGTGGTTATGTGCACGGCCCGCTTTATCACCCCCCCCCCCCCCCAGGCAAACTGGCGAAATGAATGGTGGCCGAGCCGAAATGAGGCACAGAGCCCCCCCCCCCACTCGAGGGTGATATCCACTTCATTTATGGACAGTAATTATTTTCAAAGGTGACAGCCCATGTCCCCCCCTACCTGGGCTGTTGCAAATTGAAACCAACTTATCACCGTGCTGTTGTATAATATTTTCTCAGCAAAGATGTTTCCTGCCAAATGTTAGAGGTTAAACCTGCGCCTGTTTGCTTCATTCAGTGCCTGTAATTGACGTGATGCCTGCCGGTGCCCTCAACGCCCCTCAGATGGGCAGGCAGGGATTCGACGGCCCCACTAACAGTCGCATTCTAATTAAAATGATCCCGAAATGCGCAGCTGTGCCCCCTTCAGAAATAATGACACCGGCGTTCTTTTCTGAGGGGCAAAAACAATAATCATCACACGTAGTGTAATCAGGCCTCCCTGCCAGGCCACACACATCTATGTGCATGTATGAGAACACATCAAGCTGCAGGACATCATCTGCGTCGTATTATTATCATTAATGTTCCGACCCCTCTCAGAATCCATCTCCCGTAACCGCTTAGGAAGCTCAGGACCGGCCTGTGCTTGGGGTCTATTCCTGGAATCACGGGCCAGGAGCCTTTCAGTGCCGCTGTCATTGCTGTGAAGGTTTACACTGGATGCACGTTCCATGTTTCTGTTACTCAAGTCCATGGAATTTCCCTTGATTTGGGGAGTCTCCCAAAAATAGCCTGGGACCCCCCCAAAGAAGAAAGATGCACTCACAAGATTCAGTGTCCCCCCCCACCCTTGGTTAGCAAATTTTACCATTACCTTTTATGGTTGCCACAACCTTCCCCCAATCGCCGAGCCATTTGATTACTGTTTGATGACTTTTATCACCCCCCCCCCCCACCCCGAACCCAACCCCTCGTCAACAACTTTTATCATTGGCACAATCCCCCCCGAAAACATCCCCACTGCTGGTCAAGTATCATCCTGGGACATACCAGGGACCCCTCCCTCAAGGCAACTGGAGCTCACCCGAGACGACTCTTACCTCCCCCGTCTGCCTCCTCTTTCTCCTGGGGGGCACGGGGATGCCCCCGCTGCCAAACAGGATGATGCCCTTGTCGCTCGTTGTGCTGAAGGACAGCGTTATCTCCGTGTCCACGTCAAACGCCATGCCTCTCAGCTCCACAAAGCCGGGCTTTGGGAAGCTGACTGTGTGCAGGTTCTGCAGGGCAGTGAGCCAACAGATCAGACACGCTTGGCTGTCAGTCGTCACACGCGCGACAGTCAGTCATCACATGCCAAGGCTGCATTATAATTACCCACTCATGTGTCAATCACCACCAGCTCAATTGTCATTGGTCACACACCAAATCAATCAACACTCAGCTGCCAGTCATCTAACGCCGTTACATGGATTATCACTGTCTACCATAAACCAGCAGATAAGTGACTTGTTTGGATAAATATGTATACCACAGGGATTAGTCTGTACCACTAGGCTTTATTTTCCGTCTGCTGTTGCTCTCTCACTCCTCTGTAGTTTAATACATTATACAATGCACAGTGTTAAAAATTCACCCTCCGTTACTCCTTTTCTTGCCCCTTCGCATGAGAATATTTTTGTCATTGATAATCGCATCCAGGTTCCCCCACCCCGTGTCTCCTCTCTGATGTGATTTTTTTTTTCCACCAGTCAGACTCAGGCTCTCTTACTGGCATGGAGAAAATTACCAGGCTGCAGGAAATATTCCATGGGCCCGGCTCCCACCGGCCCTCTATGCATAACAAGCGACAACATCAAAGGGGAGAAGGTGATAATCAGACACACACCTCTATCGCACAGCCCTTCGTCAGGCCCGTGTAGTCGGAGCTGCTTAGCAAATTGTACGGTGTTCTGGAAACTTCTATGTCCTTCATACAGCCTGCGTACTTCTTCATAGTGACCTCTGTCCTGTAAGGGATACAGTCACCGTAAATACAATGTATTTGCAACCTAGTTGACCTTTTGCCAATAGCATCTATATAAATGTGCACTGGTGGGAAGAATAGTATCCTAAGACAATACACAAAAAAAGGCGCATCTGCTGTGTCATGCAAAGAAGAGGAATTGAAATAGGCACCAGAAATGAAGTGGATGTAAGCTAAGCTGGTCCTTGCAGCCCCTACGTGCAGAGGCCCCATCAGGCCAGCCACACCGGCGTGAAAAGTGTGACCTTTCATTCGTGAGGTTCTGCTGATGGTTGTGAGTGGCATTACAGCGACTAGCAGCGCGACAATAGCCTTTTGTGCCATTATCACGTTCCAGGAACAAAGCACCTGGCCCCCTCCACCAGAAATGCCACCAATTTGCCAGCCTCTGATAGAGAAACATGCGTATGGAACACATGCAAGAGGATATGTGTAATATCTATGTGCCTTTTACCTTGTTTTCGTACTGTAAGAACAAAAGACACGTGTTAATACTCGCCAGCATGACGATTTAACATTATAAAAACAATGCTAAACCACGGAATATAAATGCTGGCTCATACAGTGATGAAAGCACCCTTGTTTCACTGAAATACATCGTTCAAAGCCTTGACCAAATGTCAACCTGACAGGGATTTCGTTATGGGACTCCCGAAAGCTACTGTGAATCATTTTGCCGCAATGAATGTGGGCATTTCGCATCACAGGGAGACGCACAAGAGTTTGGCCACTTGTGTAACACTGGAACGTTAAAGCTTACGCAAGTGTCCATTGTGGTGGACGTACTGCCATTTTCAAATCTATTTTCTTTTATACTTCCCTTTACAATGCCGATTCTTTATGGTACAGAGTGAATTATTTTTCTCAAACAGGGGTCAGCAATCACAGTGTCGCACTGACAGCTGACACACGGCTTTTAAAGTTCAAGCAATTACAACTCCATCTCTCGCTGGAGATTTCATCTCGAGACTATGAACAGAGAGGGGGCTTGAGGGAAGTCAGTGGGGACCAAGTTCTGGGAGATCAGGCCAGCTGGACAAAAAAACAGAAGCAAATCCCCGTAGGCACACCTGAAATTCCCAGTGGTCGGCAAACCTCCAAAATATATCCGTTCGCCTTCCTTGAGGTTCAGTCCAGAGCTAGCACCCTGGGACGTGGCCACCAGGTTCTCTTCATTGCCGGAGTCGATGTCCACGATAGTCACACTCGCTGTCATCAAAAGAAGGGCAAAAAAGTAGCATTAGACAAAAAAAAATGATACACGCCAAGCTACCTACGAAGGAGAGTGACAGTGTCGCATCACATGACCTGGCCACATGACCTAAACACAATAGAAATGGTCTTGGAGGAGTTTGACCCGAGAATGATGGAGAAGCGGCATATATGTGGGAACTCCTTCAGGACAGTTGGTCAAAGCATTCCAGAAAGCCACCTTATGAATCTGGTGTAGAGGAGAAAGTTGGGTCAGCCAGTCCCTTGAGCAATTGGGGTTAAGGGTCTTCAAAGAACCCAATGGTGGCACCACTCTGCTGACCACTGGATTTGAACTAGAAACCTTCAGAGTCCCAACCCACTCCAAGCTGCCCCCAACATTCATTTTGTTTAATAATTCCATATGATATTTTGCAGTGTTGATGTCTATAATAGTTTTTTAATGTAGAGAATATTCAAATAAACCTTTCTATGGGTAGGTGTGTCCAAACTTTTGACTGGTCCTATGGAATAACTAGATGATGTCACTATGACAACAATGTTTTCCCCAGATGGACCCTTCACTCCCCCATCTAATCCCTACTCCTCCCTCACCTGCCAACCTTTACAGTCTCTAGTCCCCCTGCACACTCTTTCTACCCTCTTCATTAAAAGTCTGACTTTGAGTGGCTTGTCTCAATGTAATCAGGTTCACCAGATCTGCGTCTATGTCTATCTCTCCATGTGCCATCACTTAATGACACTCTTTCAGTTTTGGTGTGATTTATCTCAAATCATTACCTATGTTTCTGGGAAGTTTGAAAAAGATCTATCGGTAACTAAATTTACTGTGTTCATGAGATCAAGTGTCTTCTACGGTTGCCCTTCTGTTTACCATTGCTGCTGCTTCAATTTGGGTGCGATTTATCACTGAATAAAATTTGGTGTAGATCTTCATCCATGCAATGTTGTTCTGAAGTAGGAAATAAAGTCCATCGAACACTCTTCGAGTTATCACATCCACAATGTCAAGTATCTTCTGTAGTCATTCTTATCTTTGCTGCCATTAAGCCATATCACTTCAGTTTTGTTGTTGATTTCTCCTATACAAAGTTCCTTGAAAAAAGATCTGACACATCCTTTTGAGTGTCCCCAGCTACCCTTTTCTTTGCTACTGCTATTGGGCACTGCTACAGTTTTGCTGCTCAAAATTTGATCAGTGGTCTCAAAATTTGACCAATTACAGATCTGCTCCCGTATGTCAAATTTATTTTGAATTATTCCACTAAACACCTGCACTCAAGTGTCTGTGGTGGCGAACCTGCCCCAAAACCATATGCATTCACTCTCTGTGGAATACAATTAAATTGGATAAGCGGCATGCAACCAAAATGTTATGGTCAGGATTAAGTGCCAGGATGGAAATTGCTGCTAAATACTTCATCATTAATAACAGGTGAATATATCATGTATGTCAGTGTTTCCCAATCCTGTCTTCAGGGACCCACAGACGGTCCACATTTTTGCTCCCTATCTGTCAGGGAGCAAAAACCTGGACCATCTGTGTGTCCTTGAGGATCAAGTTGGGAAACACTGATATATGTAATAAGAATTTGTGTCACTGTTAGATGGAGCAGGTACTTTACATGAAAAAGTGATAAAAATTAAGAGCAATAAGGAGCGATGGAGGTTCTCACACCTTGCTTCAACATCCTGGACATGGTGAAGGACTTCCAGTGGCCGTCATTGTGCCGCTGGCTGCTGGAGACATTGCCTGGCCCAGACCCCAGGTCGTAGCTGACCTTCACTCTGCCGTTACTCAGCTCTACACTCATGAAGTCTTTCTGTCTCCGAAAGAGGCATCAGGGGAGAACATGAGGGCCCTGAACAATAGCTAAAGCAGGAAGACAGAAGTGACTCCTGCCATGACAATTCAGACAAATGGCCCATCTGTGGTGCTGCAAGATCCACAGTTTGTGAGTCTGTCCAATCAGATCAGACGATACAAAAGCATCATCTGGTCCTGAATAATTTAGTTAAAACAGATACAAATGCATTTAAACCAGACTTGTGAGTAGTACTCTATAATGTAATGCATTTAAACCAGACTTGTGAGTAGTACTCTATAATGTAATGCATTAAAACCAGACTTGTGAGTAGTACTCTATAATGTAATGCACTGTAAAGAAGTAATGTAAAAGATGTCTCTCTTAATAGGATCTTCATTAAGGATCCTTAATTAACACTGATCCAATCCTTTTCCAGGATGTAGCTGTTTCTGAATTTGCTGCCCATACAATGCTTCAAAACGGTACCCGTGAAAGAGATCGCCCCCCCCCTGCCTGCCTCACCATGTCCTTCGTGGCGAAATACATAAGGAGGGCGTTGGTGGAGAAGGTGCGGAACTTGAACGTGACGGTGGAGATGTTGGGGTTCCAGCGTGTCGGCCGGCTCACGGCGGCGTAGCCCTCGCCGTCAAAATGTACCGTGCCTTCGCTGTCTGATGGCTGAGGGCTGGGCAGGATACACAGCACAGGACAGGGTGGATGCGGCTTCCGGATGGTAGAATAAGACCGGGAACATCGTGCGGTGTGTCCACAGGAAAATGCAGCATCTTTTTCTGCTTTATTTTACTAGCATTTATAACTTCTGGCTAATCCTTTTGTTGAAGTGGTCAAATTAGTTACAGAGTAACACCATGCATCTTTAACAATAAGCCACTGGAAAAACTCAAACGCAAAAGTAAGGAGGTAATTTGGTTATTATTAATATTAAACAGTGAACTTAATATGAATAGTAAATCATAATTAGAGAATGAATACTTTTGTAACCAATTAAACATTTAAATGCTCTGCATTATCATCATTGTTAAATCCGTAGCAATGTATATTGTTTATTAAGAATAAAAGCTAACATGACGGTCAATAGATTAGATTGGAACTACAGTAAAATAAAAACAGTACCTATCTGTACCTCATCAGTCACATCTCAATAACCCTACAGAAGTAGCATGTATTGACTTTCATCCACATATGAGTGATTAACTTAATAATTCATTCTTCCAGGATTTCTTAGCCCTGTGAGTTGCGGTTGCTGTGACAGTTGTGTCTCAGAAGATAAATTGGCTGTAGTCTAAGCAATTTAGCAGCCAGCACCAGCAGTGCAGCCCAGACGTCTCAGCAGCCAGACACTACAAGGACTCTATTACAGGAATGTATTATTTATGTGGTACCCAGGACTATACCCTGAAAGTAAGTAGCAATAATAATAATAACGACATAATAATAATAAACTTATGCAGTGATATTCTAGGTTTTTTTCTTTTTTACATTTCCTAGGTTTGTAATCTTTTTGTTCTTTTTGTGACCTATACTCACTGCTCACAATTTATTACGCTCCAATCCATGTTTACAGCAAACAGTAAACTACTTAATTTAAGAAATTTGTTCCACGCCTGTATTTACTCGGGAAATGAAAAGCAGCTGTCTGACGGCTGCTACAAACACTGGTGGGAGGAAAAAAAAAATAGGCTTCATGACCCAACGGAATTACGTACGCTATCAATCACTGCCTTGTTTAGCCCAATGGGAATTAATGAGACAATTAAAGCAATTAGAGTAGTGTTAAGGCTGTTGGTGGTTGACAGAGGCATTTAAAAAACCCATCCAACATGGGTTTCGAGACTTAAACCCCTTCATCGTGACTCCGGACAGGCTTACCTCACTACACATCCGGCACAGTCTCCCTTCCGCTCACGGTAGTTCCACAATCCAATGGGTTTGTTGTCCAGGTAGGTCTCCCCCATACACCCAGTGAAGGTGGTGGTTTTAACGGCATCAGCTTTCTTCAACGGTCAGTCGAAACAAATGTCAATACATCTCAAGGGCAGCTTGAAGAGTATTTTTCTTTTTGGAGATAGCAGGCTGGACACTACCTTCACGCTTCCCAGAATGCCTCCAACGAAGAGATAGGCTTTCTCGTCCACGTCGAGGATGGTATAGCCTTTGGGGGAGCTGGCGCTGCTGGAGACGGGCATGATGCCAGCTTTCGGGCCCTCCAGTGCATGGACCGAGATGGTACCGTTGATGCCAATACTAGAAGCCACGAAACAAGTCATACACCGGATTAGCGGGATGAGCCTACCACCTGTGTCCACACTGTGGCGCTGTTGAGGCAGATGCTATAGCAGTTGTATTCTTGAATCGAGTAGTTATCCCAAAACAAAGGATGCAGTGAAATTTAAAATATAAAATGGTAAAGGGGGTCCCACACCAAGACCCAGTCAGCCCCCCCCCAGCTTCATCCCCGGCCTACCGAGAAGCTTCGATCCGGTGCCAGTTTCCATCGTGGATGGTGAGATCGGGGTACTCGACGCGGCCCACGCCGGAGCCAACATCCCACAGGAAGCTAACCTTGCCCTTGCGCATCTCCACCGCCAGGAAGTCAGTCTAGGAGAGACGGGCGATTGAGATGCACAGAGACGTGAATGTAATTGGCGACATTATGGGCACATCACCGGGGCCCCACTCCAGGGAAGAGGGGAAGCACAGAGCGGGACACGTTAGAATGGGATGCTGAGGAACGAAGCTACAAGCAAATCAGCGAGAGCGAGGGCCCTGTGATTTCCCCGAGGAAATCAACGCTATGGCCACATGCTGGCGCTTTATCTGAACTCACTGCTAATTGCCGTGGTTGTCGTACACAGCAAAATTATATGTTCTCTCTTGGGGACTGCATATTGAATACCCTTTCATCATCTCTTTTTTGCCTTTTCATCTAATTGTCATCAAAACGTCTGAGAAAGCATGATCGGGAGAGTAATTTCAATTTAATTGCGGTACATTAGTTATCTAGCTAATAAACAAAACACTGCTAAATGGCTTCGCGTCAAAAAGTTATAGAGATAGTCATAAATATTCAAATATTTACACACATTCCTTCATTTTTCAGGTTATGTCTTCCTATGGATGCCAATAAGCACTGTGAAATAAAAGCAGGTGATATATTGGTATGTGTGTCAGATATGTGATATTTATTTTCTCATTCGAGCATATAGACTGTTTTGGTGATACGGTGCCACTTTACAATAAGGCTACCCTTATAAAGGGGTTATGAATGGTTTATAAGCAGGTTATTAATTAGGTTGTAACACTTTGTAAATCTAGACAATTATAAACAAGTTATACCACAGTTTTCTTCTTTTTAATGAGTTACTGCTATTTATAAGTGGCAAAGGGGAGCCTTATTGTAAATGGTACCAGTGATACTATTAAGAAACGTCAGAAGGGATTTTTGGGAGTGACTTACGTATTGGGCACTGCCCAGGTAGAAGAGTAAATTGTCCGGGGAGACAGTCTTCACATTCAAAATGATGGTGTTGTAGCGACCCTTCTTGATTTCGGGTCGATAGGCGCGAATGCACTCTCCCCCAGAGGAGACGGAAACCTTAATCTAGATGGGGAGGTGGGGATATTTCAATTAATTGTTTTTTACTGTTATGGGTTTGACATCCACAGTAGAGCGAACATCGCCAACGGTCAGCCCCTCATGTTTTACTACAACTTATTTGGGTCAGAGAGCCAATGTTAAGACAAACATCGAGACAAAGTTAAGTAAAAAGAAAATAATCCCTTCGAAAGCCCAGCTGTATTTTCAAACGTCAAACAGTGGATGTCTGTTGTCACAGGTGCAAGTCAAATGCTCTGTAGTTAGGAAGCTCACAATTGACCAATTTTGGTATAACTAACCCATGGCTGCAGCCATCCTGTCCAGGGCAGCCCCCCATCTTTGCCCCCAACAACAACTAAATGAACAGGCAGATGTGCATGTATGTAAATGGAATGCTTATGTATTAAATACCTAGGCTGTCTGATCATCATTCTCTGATTATAATTATGCAGTTATTACACACAACCTTCTGATTATGTGACTATGTGCTGTAAATACGTCCTCTGATCCTGTGTCCTCTCGTTGTCAAAATTGTTAAAATGATATTTTATCGATGGTGCTCCGGGTAGAGAAATGACCATGACGCACCGAGTTAGCCTGTTTGCGCGCTTGGTTTATCAGCTCTTTTATCTGCGAGATGTTCTTCTTCAGATTGTCTTGGAGCTCCTTGATCGGCTTGAGCTTCTCTAGCAGGCGGTCGGCTTCATCCTCCAGGTCTTTCACTTTCGCCCCGGCCGCATGAACTTAAAAAACAGGAGAGAAAACTGACCGGCGCGTCTGCAAGGAGCGGCAGGCGCCGGCGAGGAAGCGACTGAGCGCGTGCGGCTAGTCTGTCGGGGTGAGGCAAGGGAGCGCAGTGACTGAGATCGATTAATCACAGACACTCCGAAGGAAGAAAGGAAGATGAAACATTGATGATAACGAATAACATGCTAATCGCTGATTAGCTTAATGCTAATAGTATGAAGAATGAGCTTAGTTTGAGTTGTGATGGCCCTGCCGCAGAACAGAAAGCGGAAGGATGTTACTCCGGCGCCATGCTAATTTCAGCAGTGGCCCATGCAGCACTAGGCTCCAGTTAACATGCGCAACGGTGAGACTGTAAAAAAAGAAATACGTACTTATGGCTGTCGAGGTTCACAAGATCATCACGCGCACAGGACACAGAGACAAAAAAACACTAATAAGGAATTTGCCTTCACTTGCGTATTTTTTTCGTTAAGAAATTAAAAGTTGCATTATTATCGTTACGCCATTAATGCAAGTCGCATCGTCGCCACGTTATCTTGCATTATTTTAAAGGAACATTCAGCATAGTCTGTGTCAGAGACACCCAGTAGGGATACCTACTATTTTTGTCAGGGTCCTGGATCATGTTGTCGGCCTTTTTGATATCATCGCCCAGCTTGCTGTAGTTGCGTTGCAGACCCGCTAGGTCGAGGTTCATATTCTTGAGTCTTGCCAGCACATCGCTGGCCGTCTCGTTGGCGTCCCTGGCCTTCTCCTTGGCCGACTGCAGCTTGGAGCTCGTGTCTGCGTGGACAGCCGGGCAGAGCGGGTAACGCACCAGACAAGTTTCTGAGTCGTCCTAGACCTCATACTATAGGTCAAGTGGGTCAGCAATGGCAAACAAAGAAACTATGATGACGCAGCATAAAGTACTAAAGCTCACAGGTGAAGTGACGTCAACCCCATGAAGACCTTCATGGGCAACTCTGCCGCTTCTTTTGTTGAAATTCGAAACATTCCAACATTGTTTACGCTCACATTTACATTATGTGCATGATTTTTTTTTCACTATTTCCTGCCACTGTACGCCATTGTATATGCTTAGTGTGACAATGAAGCCCCTCTTGACTTGACCTGACTATTAGCTGATTGTGTTTTGTCCATCACAAACAGGCCACGCCCAGAAGGGTGACGCTCATTCCCGCATGCTGCCTTTACCATTCGGGAGGGTCTCCAGCCTTCCCAGGGCGTCGTCGATGGATTTCAGCAGGTCCTTGCTCTTGGTCTCGGCATTCTTAATCCTGCCCTGCAGCCGGCCCAGACTTTCGGCGTTCTCTGAAACACACGGCACGTGACTCCAGGTTCCGCAGGGGCGGACCGCTCGGCCGACGATCCGCCTGCATTTTAACGACGGTCTGTGGCTGGAAGTTGTGGAAGAGCTCACCCTTAACGTCACCATCCAACTCCTTGGCCTCATTCCACAGCCGGAAGCTCTTCTGCAGTGAGTTCTTGGCCAGCTCCTTCAGAGAGCCTCTGGGGCTGGAAGCCTGGGCAAGGACGAGACAAGGAGGCGGAGTCAACATGGCCGCCTGCGAGCTAGCGGTGACATGAGCTTTGATGTTACGGGTTCTTTGATGTTCGCTGATGGAGGTCAATGTAATTGTGCAAGAACCACAAGGAAATTATCTGTTTTATACCCAGGGGATTCGGGTGAGAACAGAGGACCTTCTATTGTAAGAGGGGTGAGGAAGGGGGGGGTCTAACCCCACCCCCCGCTGAAGTAGAAGGCATCAGAGTAACGACACTGAAAACAAATCACAATGACTGCATTCAAACAAGCCGGAGCTCTGATTGCTGGGAGTGTGGCTGTGGAGCACTGGGGGGTTAATAGCGAGGTCGCGTGCCCGTGTGTGAGGGCGTGGCTCACCAGCTGCACGGCCTCCACGCCCCGGGCCCTGGCTTGCTTGGCCAGCCGCTCCGCCTCCTCGATGAAGTCTTTGATGTTGCTGTAGGCGTGGAACGCCGCCGTGGCATTGAACGACAGGTTCCTCGCTTCTGCAAGGATACTGAGAACCAGGCAGGAAGGGTTAGATGTGGAGCTGAAAGCTTGCATGGCTGACATGCACGGAACAGGGGCCATGGAACCCTTACAGATCGACGCCCCTCTGTTCAATGAAATGATGTCCAGCCCCACGGTTTCATACTGTACTGTGTACTGTACTGTACTGTAATGTCAAGTACTGTGATCCGCCAACCCCCCCCCCCCCCTTGCTGTTTGCAAGTTGCACCCAGAGAAAATGTTATTTTGTGCCGCTGCACAGTATTCCTGTACAGGCATGGTACGACAATAAAACCCACCTGATTATTATTATTATTATTATCATTATTATTATTATTACTCGCTATCTGTATGTTACACTGTGGTCCTTGGGGACATTATTTCCTGTCATTGTATACGTGTATAAGGATGGTATGAAAATACAGCCAAGTTGACTTGAAAGTGACGGAGTCAGAAAGCGACGACGGGCCACACTGCGAGAGTGACGCTCTCGTCTGCGCTACCGTCTGCAGCGCCGCCCACCTGTCAAGGATGCCAGAAGAGTCCTTGAGCTGGGCGGCGTGGCTCTCCACCTCCAGCATCAGCCCCGGTAGATTCTTCTCATGCAGACCCGTGCTGATCCTGTTCACCTTGTAGTCCAGCTGGTCGTCCAGATGGTTGAGGTCACGCGCCATATCCTCCAGGTCCTGCATTTGGAGTCACGGAACATTACGCGTTCTGACTGACCTCTGTTCCGGCCTACCGGCACCGAGATCATCTGCGGTCGCGACCTGCTAGTACTGCGACCTAGATTTATTCCACCCTGCCAGCTTAGTGCAACCTTCTAGCATTCTGAGGCGCTCCATGCTTTGTCTGTGCTCTTCTTCGTTACGGTCTTGACCTCACAGTTCACCCAAAACGATCCAATCGAAATCCAAGCAGACATGCTGTGAAGGGCTGGCCAGGGGGAGTCGTAAGGAGAAGATGTGTGGCTCAGCGAGTTAAGTCTCTGTGCTTGTGATCGGAAGGTTATTGGTTTGAATTCCAGCCTCGGCAGAATAGTCACAGTTCCATTGGGCCCCTGAGCAAGGCTCTTAACAGCCACCCTGCTCTCAGACCCCAAACTTTACCTCCAAGGATGTTTATGTATATCTTAGAGGAAGGATGTGTGAAAAGGAGCATGCAAATTGCAAATGAAGGGTCATTTCATAATAGCATTGCTACATCTTAGCTCACAGTCTTACCTCCACCTCTTGATTGATGTTGGTCGACAGGAGGTCGGCCTCACCGAGGATGCGCTCCGCTTCAGCCAGGGTGTCCTCGGTCCCTGTCATGGCAGCGTTCACGGCATCCCTCTTGCTCTAGGGGCAGATGGAACTATAAGCTCTAAGTACCCCCAACATTGCACATCGTCATGACGACCACAGTCCGAGTGAACCAGCGGGTGATGCTGTGACTGCTGACTGAGAGGGGACCCAGTCGTGGTACAAAATTAATGACAGGTGTAGCTTTCAAGACAGACGTAACACTTAACTTAAGGTCATGTTTTTAGTAATTTATAAAACATTCAAAATGCATTATAAATATACCTATAACTTATGAAAAGGCATATGTACATGTATTATGTATTATGACTGCCTTATAATGCAGTACAAAGCATCCTTAATGCTTATACTCACCATTATAATGTATTATTAAGGCATTTATAGTGCATTATATATGAGACAAACAGTTGATTTTCATATTATATAATTTTTCTTACTGTCTTACAAGTTAAATTATTTGGAATGTGTCTGGTAAACATTCAGCACAGTGGCCGCTAGCTCTGAATTCTGGGGTCCAAACCCAAATAGTCAGAGCTGAGAGAATCCCACCTCCAGCATGCTCATGTTGCGCCGGTTCAGATCGGAGAGGGCATCGGTCTCGCGGATCTGCAGCTGGGCCCCCTTCAGCAGCTCGTGCGCGTCATCCAACTTGTCCTGATAGTCAGCCACCTTACCCATCACCTCCTGCTTCAGGTCTTCCGTGGTTTTGTGCGGATTCCCAAAGAGACGGGTGACCCTCTGCAGCAAAGCCTCGGCGGCCCTGTAGAGCATGACCCTTAAGTGTTGGTCACGTCCTCGGCGCAGCATCCAAGCTAAACTACCGCTACACACACGTTTGTATTGTCCCTGCTCGTCTCAGTTTATTTCTTACAGTAAACTGCCACTAGATGGCCATATTTATTCTTACATGGTTAAGTTCGGGGCATAGGAGGGGAATACATTACGAAACTAATTTGATTAGAAAGAATATTATTCCTCTCACCCACCTCAGGCAACTTTTAATTAGTTCATTAAGATTTTACATGAGAAAGGAAAACTTTGCTAATTCTGTCTGGATTCGCTCATCCACAAAATGGTTTTGCATAGTGAAAGTACGGAGGAAACATGACAGAGATTGTACACATAACCACTAGCATGCAAGCATCCAGCAAAGCACACGGACACTAACTCCACCACGGACAGATTTCTCATTGAATGCTGGTCTTTATGATCTAAATGCTGTACTTAGAACATGGGCCCAGTGTTGTATACAGTGGGCAGATTTCTCTGTAGATGACTCATCTGGCCCTGCCCATCCTCGTCCTTTTCCCAAAACCACCCAAACCCATATGGGTTTTGCACGCGGCAACGCCAAGGCGCCATGGCAGGATGCAACTCACAGACGAGGGTTACTGGGAGAAACCTTAGCATGCTGAACAGGGGAGGGAGGAAGTGGAAACAGCCGGCAGGGGCCCAGGCAGACCCCACACGCACGCGCACGCTCACGCACACGCTCACAAAGACCAGCCAGTATGACACGGAGGCCCATCATGCTCTGGAGTGTAGGTGTGAAGGGCCCCGACTGCTGCCTACGCTACACATGGACAGTGAGGCAGGCGCACATTAATGTCAAGACGTCAAGAAGAAAGTGATTAGTCACTGCTGTGGATACAGAAACTGACCAATACTTAGCAAAGGAGAAACAGAAAGAAACATTCAAGAAAAGCCACGTGAAGTGTGTCAAAGGTACTCTCTCACGCAGTGCCTGCTATGGTCCCGTTGAGGGCGCCACCTACCCCAGCTCCTCGTCCGAGATCTGCTTCTTGCCTCCAAACTGGCGCTTGTGCAGTTCCGCCAGCATGGCCTCAATCTCCTTCTGCATCTCCTGCAGGCTCTTCTCGGGGGTGCCGTCACGGGAGCCCAGCGTCTCATTCAGGTGCTGGGCCTTGTCCTGAAGAACTGGAGACAAAGCGAAGGGCTCTGTGTTACACCGGGGAGCATACCTGACCACGGGAAAAGCAGGACATGTCACAGGGCAGAGAAATACCCCCATTGCCTTTCAGAGAAGCATGAGGCACGCATAGCATCATGGGAAAAGCAGGACACAAGGTGGAGAAATATCCCCATTGCTTTTTAGAGGCAAACCACTTCTGTGGGGGTAGCTATCGAGCAAAGTTACAAACGATTAACTGCAGGAAGGCAGAGCCAGTGAGAAACACGGACTGCAGCCCAGTAAACAGACAACAAATCACTCAGATAAAACAAGCTACGCTGGCTACCTCTTGGCACGGAGGGGTATGCAGCTTTCAAGCTAATCTCAACCTATCACTTGGTCCAAAGACCAATTAATTCTGAAGCAAGGAATACAGGCTGGCTGGAGCATTTACGGGGGCTTTGCGTGCGATCCGCGCTGGGAGAGGCCGTGAGAGAGCCGCTATGCCACGTTTGGATGAGCTGAAAGGCAGGCCGGGGGAAGAGGAGGACGACAACAAAACACAAATATGGCTCTCTTTCTTTCCATTCGATGCGGGTCTTTTTTTTTTTGGCCGATTCAAAGAAATTCAAATCCTGCTTGGCAGGCTTTAATCACATTAATTTGGTCTTTGAAATCCAAACCGCACATTTCAAAAGCAGGGGAGTCTCACAGTGGGTTTTAATTTACATAAAAACCATCAAAATGGAGCATAATTAAACGCATTTCCCAAATTCAAACAAAAAGTGCCTAATAAGATTACAAAGAAAGAATACATATCTATTAACGTTGTCCAGCCCCGAATAACAGCCCACTGTGTTTTAAAGTACTTTAAGTTGGATTCAGTCTCTACATTTTAACTTGTTTATACATGAATATTTAGCAGGCTCCCGTCTGATTGGACTTTTCATTTGCTACCGCTTGTTCGTGTTACGTCGCCATCGATGTTCTGGCCTCTGATTGGACAGCACAGGTCGGGCGGGGCGGCCCGCCGTGCTGCAGGTGTGACTCTGAGACCACCCGCTCCGGCTCGCCACCTGAGCGGAACCCTGGCTCGTCTCCCTCGGTTACTGGCGCCGCCGCCAGAGGCGCCGCCTGTGAAGGGCACGCGCCGTGCCAGTTTGCCGTCGTTAGGCTGCCTTTTAATTAAAGCCACGGCGCTGCACCGCTGGGACCATCGCTAACGCAATCATCCATCGGCTTTGACTGCGGGAAAACTGTTTCACAGCAGAGGCTGTCTAATCACAGAATGAAAGAAGCGGATGCAGACTGAGAAGAGGCCTCCCTTTTATATTGTGACCCTGCTGTCCGTTTGAAATCTCCGGCACTTGGCTTTGACAGGCGAAATGCTGGAAAACACTCTGGGAGTGATTCTGAAATGATGCTTTATTTCCATTTGAAGACGTGTATCGCAATGCTTCTTTTCATATATACCCCATCATGCTCTCTTTGAGACATACACACAGAAATATAAAAAGTTGGGGTCAGGTTCTTTATTCGACACCCCTGGAGAAATTTGGGAGGGGTTAAGGGTCTCGATCAAGGGCTCAACAGAGGTAAAACTATAACCACCCATGATGGAATTCGAACTGGCAACGTTCTGATCACCGGTGCAGAGGCTTAACCCACCATCCACCAATGACACCACGATGGTCCCAGATTCAGAACGAATTGGGTTTTAAATGGATCCTCACCTTTAGCTTCCAGGAGGGTGTTCCTGACCAGCAGCTCCAGGTCTTCCGCCCTCTTCTGAATCCTTTCGGAGTCAGCGTCTGTTTGCGCACCGTCCGCTGACACCTTGGTCGACTGCGGAAACAGGAGCGGTCTGCCGTGATGACGAGGCCGAGCCTGGCACGGGGCAGACTCGGGCGGCAAGTACGTCATTAACATGGGTGCTTATGTGGAGGCATACGTGGACGAACGAAAGATGCAGATGGTGGAGCTGATTAAGATGGAGGCAGCTTCAGCAGATGACGGCTGAGAGCTGCGGAGACCACGCCAAGGCGGGTCGGGACGGAGGGAGCAGAGGGTGCGGGAATTCAGGAACATACACGGCCCAGAAGCTCATCCATCTCTGTCACCAAGCTGCCCAGATTGCTGTCTGCCAACTGGAGGAGCCTCTCTGGCGCCCTCTGGGGGGAGAGCAGGTGCTGCAGGAGAGGGAGACCGGGCGAGTCACACAATCTGCCGGAAGCTTCCGGAAGTGTGTAAATCACGGCGGCCATTGAAGTTGACGGAGCAGTACTGCCACCTGGCCGACTATCTACCCCTGCCCCATAACTGAAGATAACTCCAGGAAGGTGAGCACAGGATGCTGGTTCACAAGCCGCTGAACAGTGGGGGTATGAAGGTGCCTCAGAGAGCCAGAAACCTAGAGATCAATACTGGAAGCGACCTGATAGATATGGTGACTGTGCGCCTGCCCTGTTCCTGTCTCTTTTGAAGATTTTGGAAACAAAATCCACCTGTTCTGGGGCAGAAATATGGTGTCTTTATCTTCTGTTGTATCTAAAGCGTTTAACATGAGAGACCGCAGATGGAGTTCTTTAATGTCTGCGATTTTCCCGAGGCGGCAGACGTTCAGATTCGGGAGGAAGCGTTGTCTTGAGGATGTGTGAGCTGTTTAATGTGACGTATGGGGGAGTCGCCTGGCTGACTGAGGACTTGAGCGAACGGGTAGAAAGGAGACCAGCGGCGCCATTACTCTGGGCTTCGAATTCCGCTCGTCCCAGAATCCCGGAGATTCACAATACAAAAACAAACAAAAAAAGTGCAAGAGCAGAACAAACATCCGCATACGGCTTTGGGGAAATCGTGCGCGAGTTAAGCATGTTTATAACTCGGCTCGCGGGATGCTAATGGTGTAACAGGATGCGTGCACGGCCCAGTTTGACCCAGTTTGGCCCTGTGCCTTCTCTCCCCTGCCTCCCTCCTCTCTTCTTCTCACTTATGATCTTTTCCCAGCAGTCAGACCCAGTTTACTTCTCGCCTTGGTTAGGCGCCTGCAGCATCTCAGGTTTACCTTGAGCTCCTCTGTCATGTTCTCGAACCTGTAGAGCACCTTGTATGGGGGGGGCAGGGGGCTGGTGAGGTTGACGCTGGAGATGAGGCGGTGCAGCCCGTCAATGTCGTTGAGGAGCACACCGCTGCAGTCGTCGTCACAGGCTGGGGGGGGCACAAACATGAAGATACACACACACACACACACACACACACACACACACACAGAAACACACACACACA
>JAABNX020000005.1:122444-136185 GCA_015163995.2 Mormyrus lacerda | reverse complement strand
TGTCGATGTAACACTGCTCTATGTGCCTCAAATTGCCCCTCGGGGACAAATAAAGTTTTTTGATTGATTGATTGATTTCAATACTTTACTGTCTAGATAGTTGATTTCACACTCCAGTCGTTTCGGAAACTGCTGAATTTTGGCCAAGCGCGCTTCTGTATAAATTTGAATATATACTTGCCCTGTCTACTGGAGCAGTGGGCTCTCTGGGCCACTAACTTCATCAATGACTAACTTATCTGAAATAAGAGATGTTAATGAGTCAGTCATTAACACAATAGACTGCTTGGCTGAAACAGAGCAGGAAAAAGAGCCAGCAAAAAGGCTCGACTGCCATTTTGGAAGCGATTGACAGCCGACGACCAGTGAGACAGGAGCAGCCTTTGCAACAGTTTCATTCTCTGACATTTTCAAGTGTCGGTGCAGCTGGAATCAGCCAACCAGGGCAGCCGCTCGCTGAACCAAGCCGTCCGGGGCCTTCCATTTAACGCTGCGTGTGCCGCCATTAACGAAACCGCGCGGCACGCGCTCATTTAACATTTTCAATTTTCCAGCTCTGTAAAATGCAAATGACGTTGTTATTAGCACACATGCAAATGAGCTCGAGGCTGAAGCTGAATTTCATGCCTGGGGAAACAATGACAGGGGGAGTGGAGGGAGGGGCGCTCTCGGGCCAAGCTAGACATTGACAATGCGGGTCCATGTGATGCACTCGTTACCGTGGAGACAAACTGACCCACTGTCTCCCTGTGGAGGTGTGCCTTTGGACAAGACTTTGCTTTGATTACTACATCGGCGATATACAGTAAACGTTCTCGTATCCGCCGTTCAATTAACCAGAACGATTGTATAATACCTGTATAAAGATTAAAAATTCAGCGTTACCAGATATGAGAGGTTGCCGGATATTAGATATTGCCGGATACAAGAGCTTTTACTGCACTAAGCAAATTCAGGAAAGACTGTCTGTGCTGGTCTGTGGCTTGGTGATGGCAGTCGGCATGGTCACCTGGCAGATGGATGTCTCCGGGTCACAGATCTCGCTGTGGCCGCTGCACTGGCACCGGACGCAGCTGCCAATGCCAGTGTGGGAAGCCCGGCCTCCAGCATGCTCCGCCACCCGGTAGAAGCCAGCAGAACATTCCTGCCAGAGGGCCGGCCACAAGACAGAGCATGAGCCCCGGATCGGGCGACTCAGGAGAGGCACGGAACGTGCACACTCAGTATTAATAGGGTCAATTTGGAAAGCCATCTGTTCACAACAAACACGCTAAATGCCCATTTAAAAAATGCTTTATTAACTATGCGGCAACTTAAAATAAATGCCATCTGCTTCACCCACCTGACGGCTCGCAGCCGGCTTCCTGAAGGCCCCCTTTGCTCGTACCACACATCAATCACACTTTTCATCTCCGAAGCCATAATGGCGAAGCGAAACTTTGTTTATTTCTACGTCCCAAGGCTCCCTTAAGGAGGCATGGAAAGCCTGTATGGTCCCAGAAGTTTGGTGTAGGCAGCCCAAAGCGGGATGTGTGTTTGTGTTAGCGAGGAGCGGCTTGGGGCCTACTCAGGATGGGCGTGTGCATGGCTCACCTCACAGGACAGGCCCGAATATCCCAGCGGGCACTCGCATTTCTCAATCTGGTAGGCACGCTCACTCTCCGCTGAGGGGCGCCCCTCCTCTGCAACTTCCAGGGAAATCTCAGAGATCCTGCCGTTGCAGAGTTTAAATGGGAAGTGGTTAGGATGCAAGCGGAAGACAGAATTCACTGCCACACTGCAGAATTCACTGCCTGTTGACACACTGCTTGACAGCCGTCAACAAGGCCATTGGCTTCATTGGCATCATTTCGTCACGGCGTGATTAGCGATGCTCTCGACACCAGTGGGAAGTCTGATGGCATGCTGTGTTTTTGCTTATCGGACGTGTGCTGAGGCAGGGGTGGGGTCCTGTCGCTTGGGGGGGGGGGCGATGCCAGCTCACCTGCTATGCCTCATAAAGCTGCCGTGGGAGGCCTTAATGAGGATGTATTCGATGTTGAACAGCACGTTCATGAAGTCCTCGCGTGACATTGCACTGTTATCACTGTGTCTCCAGTCGTGCTAAAACGAGAACCATGATGATCAGCTTCAGACCAAACGCGCACACCGCACCGACTCGGCGTATCAGCGTGCTAGCATATCAATGTGTTAGTATGTTAGCATGTCATTGTGTTAGCATGCCCATGTGTTTGCATGGCGGCATGTCAGCGTGTTAACAAGTCAGTGTGTCAAACGCAGTGTGGCTGACACTCACCTCGGTCATCTCGATCTCATGCCGGGTCAGCTGGCCGATCTGCAGGCCGGGCATGTGCCGCATTATCAGTTTGTCTTTCTGGGGACCTCCTTTCATGATCACCTGGGGCTCGTAGGAGGAGGGGCCTGTTTCATCACGGGCTTCGTAATATATGGTGTACTTCAGCTTCCCCCCATATGCCGTTATCTGGACACAGGAAGAAATTCAGTGAGACCAACATTTAAATGAAGTCGGGAAGATACCAAATCACTACAGTACATTTTGATGGTAAAATTTTCACGTGTGCCACAAACGTTCAGTTCATTCTCAGGCTTGGCTGTTAACAAGGCTGACATATCATCTTGAAAGTCAGGGTGTGGGCTTCAGTCCTCCAACGGACCCCTGCTGTTTCCCTTCTTGACACTCGACATTGACTGTTACCACTGGTAGTCGGCACTTGGGTGTACAGGGTGGGCGCCAGGGTTCAAATTGTGTTGAGGTAGACCAGGGACAAGAGGGTGGTGACAGGAAAATGAAATCATTAATGACTGTTTAAATTTGGTCTGTCCATGTTGGGTGGGCAACAAAAACACTACCCCCTCCCCACCCATAGAAACACCCCTGCCCACCTATAGGCACGCCCCTGTCTACCTGTAGCCACGCCCCTCTCCACCCATAGAAACTCCCTTACCTACCTGTAGCCACGCCCCTATCCATATGTAGCCACGCCCCTCACCACACATAGAAACACCTTTGGCCACCTGTAGCCACACCCCTACACATTGCTTTGACACTAGGATATTAATATGGTAATGAGTTTTTTTATGTGTGTCAGCAATATACCTGAGAACATTTAACCGGTATTTTTGAGTGAGAGTCTGAGGTGCACAGTCCTAATAAAACACCAGGCTCCTGACACCAGCCACAAGGTGCCGCCCCGCCCATCCTGGACCAGTTAGGATTAATGGTGTGTTCGGCGGTGAGTGCTGACGTGTAATGACCATGGATCCCTGGAACTGCTCCGAGAGCCTCCAGTAGTACGGCTCCGACAGCTCGCGGGCCACCAGTTCCGCGCGGGCGATGATCTCGGGGTACTGGAACGAAATGCCCTGTGTGGTTGTCAGACGGCAGGCCTTGTCCACCAACGGCAGCAATGTCTGCTCGGGCTTCAGGGTGAGCTGGGAGGGGGGGAATAAGCGATTCGTGAACGGGGGACCACCGGAGAAGGGCAGGCTGTAAATAAAGACATTTTTTGTAATCATACACTGTGGCTGAATTATTGTAAATGATCAGAAGCAGCACATAGGGGAGGTTTTGTGAGACCCGGGTGTGACGTGTTCGGGTGTGACGTGTTCGGCTGTGCGTGGCGGCAGCATCCTCATGTCCGAGAGATCAGCCTCCGCTGCCCTCCGAGGGGCCCAGACAATGGCCCTCAGAGGCCCAGGGACCCCAGTGATGGAGGAGGCAATGACATTAAAGACAGCGTTTAAACCCAAACGGGTCTCAGTGGCCTTTTCTCCATCCTTCTGCTAGTAATCTCACGACTCAGTGACTTAAGGGAAAATCCTTTGCATTCCAATAAATAAAGGCAGAGACTGTCAACTGGCGTCCCCTTAAAGCAAACAGAGTTAGATTAAGTTTGAGCTGCATTCCTTATTTAATTTAGCCGCAGTTCGCATTTATATAAAAGTGTCCTCTGATCAAGTCCTCAGCCTGCGTCTCCATGGACACAGAGATTTATCAGATCCCGGCTCTTGCCAAGAAAATCCTTATTAAAAACAAACAGGAAAATATTTCTTGGCGGCCCTCTGCCATCACCCAGGTCCCACGCTTTTCTGTTTGCACCTGCGCCCTCCTATATTTATCGTCTGCTTAATTTCATGAGAAATAGCGAGCGGTTGGTATGGTTTTCGCAAAGGCGTGAGGCCAGAAGAAATCTCTTATTTCACTGTTTGTTCAGCTGGCCTTGAATCCTTCAGTTTTATTTAACGCATGTACCAATATATAGGATAAGTCCGTATTATCCTTCTGAGACTGAAAATTGGTAAAGGTCATGAGTTCTCTAATTCTTGAGTAGCCACTTCTGTGCTCATAGGAACTTTGCTTAAACAAAAATGTTCTGAGGGCAGAATGAAAAATGATTGGTTCAGAGAAAAAAACCAGTAAGATTGTAGAATTGGTGGGTCCAAGCAACTAGAGGAGGTGGAGCCAACCAATCAGATGTCTTGGTCCTGCCTCCTTTAGTTGTTTGGACCCATGTCCTCTACAATTTGTTTAGTTACCTCTCTGAACCAATCATTGTTCCTTCTGCCGTCAGAACATTTTTGCTCCTGTCCTGATTTACTGGCGTGACACCTAAGTGGCCTTCTCTTGCTAGCTTTGAGGCATGGTGGCACCTTGTGATGCCCTTCTGGACTTCCATCATTTCAGGTGATAAATGACTCCAGTGTTCAGAACCTAATTACTAAAGGGCTGCAGGGAGCAGGTCCCTAACCCTGTCTCATAGATAACTATATTTATTTACGACTTGCTCGCCGGGCCAAAGCACTAACCGCTAACGTTTCTGTGCCCATCTGTTGGCCCAGCTTGTGTAGCATTGTGGGATTGACGGCCCTCCGGGGTGAGTCAGTGCAGACGCCACCTACCCACATGCGGATGAGCCCAGGGGCCTCGCTGCATGTGTCGGACATGCCGAAGCAGTAGCACTGGCTGCAGCCCAGCGGGTTCCTCACGTTGAGCCCAAAGGTTCCCGGCCGGCACTTATCACACGCCAGCCCCTCCACGTTGGCCTGGAGTCACAGTGGCAGTGAGGGTTTAGGACACACAGGGAGAGCAGCGATGGTGCAACAACTTCATGATGATCCTGCTCTAGTAGGAATGAATGAATGAATCAACCAATCAATCAATCAACAAATAAATGGACAGATGGAGCGTTGAATAAAAGCACAAATTAATGAATTATCCAATGAGTGAATGGATGCCGGATGAATGAATCAGTGAGCGAATGGGTGCATGTGTGGGTGAATGAATGAATGAATGAATGAACAATGGACAGTACAGTAGTTCATTGAGTAGCACTGTGGGGTCACAAGGCTGAATGTAATGTATTATTTTCCCTTGCTTGTGCATCGTCTGCTAAATAAAATAAATGTAAACATGAATGTTCTATGGTGTGTGTGTGTGTGTGTGAGCAGGTATGCCTTATGGGGACACAATATCCCCACAACATGATGAATACCTGTTTTTTTCCCTCAAAACTCAATTTAATAAAAATCTGTGACTGCAATGGAAAAACTAAACATGTTGTGGTTATGGTTTGGGCTGGGTAGGGGCTAAGATTGTCATACTTTTTCTTAGCATTTTTCCTGTAGAAATGAATGAGCGTCCCCATAAAGATATGTTTACCTGACGTGTGTGTGTGTGTGTGTGTCCTGCGACAGACTGGCATTCCATTCAAGGTCCTCTGTTTCCTGCGAGAGGCTATTATGGAAAAGGACTGGACAAATAAACAACTAAAAAAACAAACAAACAAACAAAACAAATAAAAAATGGCCACTCCCCCACATAACACTAGCTAACAGTGTTACAAATGCTGTGTGAGCACCGTGCTGCGGTTTATCTGCTGCCGTTCAGTTCCGCATCCTCTGTGGAAAAAGCGGCTCGGTGCAGCCCATCCGGCGAAGGGCCGACGGGGAATGGGAAAGAGGCGTGGCTTCCGGCCCCGGAAGGATCTACCATGCGAGTCTACCCATCATCGGTAAAAGACATGAGCGGCGCGAAGGCCTGACTGCGGTGGCTGCTCCGGTTTAATGGCGTGCCGCTGTCCATGCCTGGACAGAGCTGGCGAGTGTCGCCTGTTAATCTGGTCAGAGGAGGCGCGCGTGGCGACCTCGGCAGGGTGACAGCGAGGTAATGAGCCGGGGGCTCGATCTGAGTCGGCCCTGATGGGCATGTCACATGCGTGACTGTGCCATGTGGCCCCTCCTCCCGTGGCGACTGGGAGCGCGGGACGGGTGAGATAAGATGTCACAGGGAATCATAAAAACTCTGCCAGGTTTCGGGGATGACTTTGCGCCAGGGCCTCAACTGGCTGATGCTGCTGGGCTGATTCTGCCCCAAAAATTAGCCCGCACCTGTGGGTAAAGGAGGTACAATAAAAAGACTAATGAGATTAAGAGGGGCGGTGCGGACGGACGCCTGTGTACGGCGAGGGCGTGCCGCTCCGTCCGGGGCAGGAGTGATGCGCCTTTAATGAGAATCGTCACCTGCCGTCCCCGTCCCCGCTTGCTCTCTTTCTCTCTCTCCCCCCGTCTCTCTCTCTCTCTCTCTCTTGCTCACGGTGGCGGGGGCCTCTCAGCGTGTCATGCCGCTGTCATCCATGGCAGTGCCTCATTTGAATGCCCACACCCACGCCGAGTCTATTTCTACTGCGCTTCCCACATGAACCCCCCCACCCCACCACCACCACAATGCACCTATGCCTTCCTCCCCCAGCTTGCCAGAGGATCCCAGGGCTGAGCCACACACAGGGAGGCAGGTGGGGGGCCACCCCTTGAAAGTGCCAGGCTGGGGCTCGCCGCGTGGCACCATTTGCAGCTGGCACCATCAGGCTGAGACGAGTCGGTGTGTGTGCGTGTATGGGAGAGGGGTCACACTGCATGTTCCGGAGCTTTGTATGGAGACCCCACAGAAACCACTGGTGTGACCCCCGTCAACCCCCGTCAATACAATAAGAGAACCACAGGGATAAACAGCCGCAGACTGTCACCTACACATTTACATCGAGTTCAGCTGCTATACTCAGTTGCTACTTCACCTGTCACATATTGACCAATTCTTTTTAAAAAAAAAAATTTTATATGCTATGGCGCAAGCGGATTGGAGGTCACGAGCAAGGCGGTGCGTGGCGTCCCCGCATCGGATCATGCAAATAAAAATGGAGGAAGATGTGAGCGGTGTGGCTGACAGGAGCAGGAATGGAGGAAGTGCCTGAACGCCGGCTGCTGCTGTCATGACGCTCTAAGAAATCCTGACTCATCTGCACAAACTATGCAGGAGCATTTATGTAAAGTACTAATGAAACAGAAACATCTGAAAAAGAGAAACAAACTCGATCTTGGCAGTGAACCATTACAGAAGCTTAAAAGTGAGGCGTAATTATATTTCTAGATAAGAGGAAAAAAATCTGGGAGAACCAGATGTCGGTACTTAGGTAAGATTTTACACTTTTCCAGCGACATTTGCTGTGCATAGAGGTCTGCAGTGAATGGCACTGTAAACGACGCGGAACCACGTTCCGACATGCTTTACGGTACCTTGCAGGTGCACTGGCCTGTCGTGTCGGCGCAGGAGCACATGCCGCGGTCGGCGTCGCAGGTTTGGCTGGCCGAGCCGGCCAGGGAGCAGTCGCAGGAGGTGCATTGTGGGAAGTCGCGGAAGCCCACTTTGCACTCGGTGCACTTCTGCCCGGTGAACTGCTCCCGGCAGAAGCAGCAGCCCGTGTTGATGTTGCACTGCAGGGTCACGGAGCCGATCACGTTGCATTCGCACGGCTGTGGGTGAAAAGCACGGACATCAGTGACGCAGAAGATACAGAAGAAGTGGATTAATTTCTGCTCTAAATTAAAAACTTACCACTCATAAATGCTTAGCTTCATATCAGATGTCTGACTAATAGGACACATTTTTAAGGGTGCATTTCCCATGAATAAACAAATAAAAGAGAAACCACTTGACTGACGATGACGGGCAATTAAGCATCGTTTATCCAGTTAAATGTCAATTTCAAGTCAATTATTGTATTTTACATAATGAGGGGGGGGGTTATTTAACAAGTAATCAGGACCTATCCATGTTATGTGTGGGGAGAAGACGAAAAAGTAAAGAAATTGAGGAAGAGAGTTCACCTTGCAGCCAGTGATGATGTCATGACTCCAGAAATTCGGGGCACACTTGTCACACCTCTCTCCTACCGTGTGCGGGGCGCAGATGCACTGTCCGGTGTTGGAGTCGCAGTTATTCCCCACATGGGAGCACTGGCATGCTGAGAAGGGGGGCGAAGTGTGAAATGTCAGGTCTTTAATGCCAGTAAATCTATCTGTTCATACTGAGCGGTGGGAGAGCATTAAACGCATTCAGCTGTGAACAAAGAAATCATTCTTCTATCTGAGCGCGTTAACAGCGGTTGGAATGAGCGGGAGTGGGCGGAGCCTACGTGTGCACCCCCCCTCCTGGAAGTTGAAGTGGCCCTGGGCGCAGCGGTCACACTTGAGGCCGGCGACTCCCGGCTGACACCGGCACTGGCCCGTCTCGTCGCAGTCGAAGGACTTGGAACCGAAGGAGTTGCAGTTGCAGGGAATGCAGCCGCGTCCCGACTGCACACCAAAGGTGGCGGCCTGTGGGGGAGGAACGTGCGCTTAGGGTGGCAAGTCAGCGCGGCGGTGTCTGCGGTGGGAATGGAAGCTCCGTGACTCCATTGACACACTGGGATGCACAGTCAGGCATTTGCGGGACTTCATCAGGAAACCAGTCTGAGGTTAGGATCGGATCTGAAGACCATACGGGGCTGGACATGCTCATATGGAATACCGAGCATTTTCCCGGTGGGCCGACGGGGATGTGGGTCGGCAGAATTTATGGGACCCCTAGTCAGCAAAATATATTGCTGAAGACCCCAAAGTCAAGGCCGGATTTTTAATGCCAAACCAGCCCTGAGATCAGGTAGCCTTATGCTGAACCATGACCAGCCCTGGTTCGCTGCAGGGTTTGGGTGAGTTTTATTCAAGCAGGAAGCCCAGGATCAGCCAAACTGCCTCTGGCAACCCTCATAGCTAATAAAATGAATGCATTTTGGACTTTTTATAACATAGTACACTTATTAAATGTATTCATCATTTTACCATAGAAATTAAGCAATTTTACAACACAGCACTGAATATCATGGCTATTATATGCCTGAAACAAACCCTGTAGAGGACAATCTCCTTCGGAGCTTGCTGGAAGGTTTACTCTCACGTGTCTCAGTTTCTTTCATTCACATAAATATTTGAGATCATCTCAGATATGGAACTGGATGCAATTTTCCACCGTATGGCACCGAGACAAGGCTGGTCCAAGAGTTGTGAGTTGTGTGCACAAATCTTGAGTTACAAACCATGACACACTCCAAAGAAAGAAAATAAAACACACAGCAAAAACATTCTCGGAGGCCTCAAAAAATGCATTCCCGTCTTTTGCTTGCTTTGAATCATGCAGCACATTCAATCGGCATCTCCAGCATGGCCAATTAATTAACACCCCAGCATATGTTGCGGAGTGGAAGCTTAGAATTTCTTGGGACACCCAGTGTGGACATTATTCAAAAAAAAAAAGCAACACAACGAAACGTCCACCTGCACTGTCCATCAGGAAGCATTTAGAACATTTACAGCATAATAACACGTCTAGGATATAACTGCACTTTGTAATACAGGGCTAACACATTATAATATGAGATGGCGGCATGCGGACTGCACGGCAGGGGGGGGGGGGGGGCGTGATTCCAGTCTCCGATTAATAAACTGGGCGGCGTGCGGAGAATACAAAGGCGGAAGGACGCCACGGGAAGCAGATGGTTTGCTGCATTAGGCGCCTGATCGTACAGCACGCCGGCTGAGCACGGCCGCTAATCTGCGTCGCTGCAGGGAGGTCTGCGAGTGCGCCCCCATCAGGAGGTCCAGTGAGCTGCATTCACTGCTGGCTCAACATTCCAACGCGTGCAGAAAACTACATCGCTAAATCTCTGTGTCTTTGTTTGCAGACCACGTGCATATTGTATCATTAATGTGTGCATTAGCTCCCTGGGTTGTTCCGTGAGGGTGACCATACGCTTTCCCCTCTATTGTCCCACTTTGTCAAGATCCCTGCCCATTGTGTCTCCTCCCAGTTTGGCCAGCAGCTGTTGCTGAGCATCCTGTCCTCCTCCCTGTCTCTGGTCATTCAGCCCCAATGTGTTCTTCCCTTTCTCCAGACCCTTGCGTGGCTGAATTTGGTTGAGTGTGTGGTATAGACTGTAACTTTCTGATCATGGATTTGAATGGGTTGAGTGTGTGGTATAGACTGTAACTCTCTGATCATGGATTTGAATGGGTTGAGTGTGTGGTATGGACTGTAACTCTCTGACCGTGGATTTGAATGGGTTGAGTGTGTGGTATAGACTGTAACTCTCTGACTGTGGATTTCAGGCCGGCTAGAGACGACTCTCATCCATTTATTTGTATTTCTGGTTTTTGTTAGCAGCATGTATTTTCTAGTAGCATTCTTGTTCTAGGTATTCCCTGCTCATGTTCTGTTCTGTTCCATTCCGGTTCTGTCTAAATCACCTTGCGTTCTATTCCTGGTGTTTAGCTCTCAGTATGTAGCTAATGTTCCTAGTTTTTGGTATTAAGTTCCCTAGTTTCTATGTAAGTTGATTATTAGTTTCATCTGTTGCATGTTTTCGTGCCAGTGCTTGTTAATTGTTTTACTCTGTTGCTTGTTGTCCTGTGGCCTGTGTTGATTAGTTAATTGATTCTGTCCTACGCATGTTTCTTGTTTGCCCTACTTTTTTAAACTTCTTTAAGGTTCCGCCCTGCTGTTCTCCAGTGAGCTATTCTTAGATGTCACTCTGTGTTGTATTATGAGCTTTTTCTATGTTCCCCTGCCTGTTCTCGCTTCCCTGTAATTTCTTGTAGTTAGTAGCTGTTTTTCCCATTCTGTTGTTTGATCCCCTGTGGGGGATTTTACGCGGCGTATTTAGGTTCCTTGATAAACCCCCTTGTGTGCCAGAGCGGCTAGTGGAACGTCACCTGCTTTCCCCTCCTGCCCCATGCCCTCTGTCCGTGACATATTTAGTAAATAAAATAATCCACATTTTATTTTATGTAGGGTAGCAGGGATGATTGCATGTTTAGTCAGAAAGGCCATGATCACGCCTTAGATTCACCCCTGGAATTACTAAACTTGCTATAAAGTTTTGCAAATTTTTTTTATAGTGGTTGTTCCAGCCATTGAATCCCTTCTTTATAAGAACTAAAAATGGGAAAGAAAAATGTCTTTCTGGAACCAAGTGGCCACATATCAAAGCATTCCTGCGAGAAAACACAGTGCGGCTTCTGGTGAAATGCAAACAAGCCTTTGATGGTTTTTCATGGGCATCAAGCAGGACTCACATGGATTTTAATGCGAAAAGTGAGAGGAACCAACCGAAAACACGCCGTTAATGGAAGGTCTGCAGGAATGACGTCAGCGTGCGGGGACACACACACACACACACACACACACACACACACATTCCTGGGTGGGGGAGGGGGGTGGAAAATAGATTAAGGTGTGTGACTGGGGTCAAGGGGTGCTCTGAGGGTCAGGGGAGATGGACAGAAGCAGGGTGTACTGAGGGGGACTGTGTAAATGGGAGGGTAACTCAATATGAGTAACATAATAGGTGGGGGGGGAGATCGAGTCATACTGCATGCCACTGGAATGGGGGGCAATGAGAGAGGACACTGGGTAGGGTCCTAAAGTCAGGGCCTTTGGTGGGAAAATAAGATAAAACCACATGAGCAGGTGAAAAGACAATTATGTCATGGATGGAGTCAAATGGGCTGGGAGAAGGATCTGGGGTTACCGTACATGGCTAAATTAGGCTGGGCTCAGCGATGTATAATAGGGTACAAAGGCATGCCATAAAATATAATTATGTATGGCTGCATCAGAGGGTATGGTGTGGATTACGGGGGGTGGAGTTTAAGGGCAGGCTGGCTGTAACACACATGCATGCTGAGCAGTTTACCCCCGTGGGGCGGTACGCTCCTCTGGTGCACCCCCCGGCCCTGCCGGAGCCCCAGCGCTGCTGTCCTTGCTCCACAAGGACCTGCTGGACGGGCCGGCGAGTCTCCCGACGCTCGTGGCCCTGGCGAGCCAGGTTGCAGCGCCGGCCCGAGAAGCCCGGCTTGCAGATGCAGCGACCCTCCAGGTCGCAGCGGCGAGACACGGCCCCCGGGGGGCTGCACGAGCAGGGCCTGCACACCTGCCGCTCCGCGTCCCACCAGCAGTTCGGCTTGGCCGGGCAGGACAGTGGGAGACAGCGTGTCAGATACAGGACATTAGCGCTGTTAGCAGCTAGCGCCCTCCCGACAGCCAATCACTGAAGGGGGACATCGCCGGCCGTGGTTTCGGGTCTGACTCAACAGCAAAATGAACCACCTTCGGCTTAACGTTCATTAGCAATACACAATGCTGTTCATTGTCTTTCTTTGACCGCCTGCCCAATGATGATGGGGCAGGCAGCCATTAAACAAGGAAGGTTTCAGAAAATCTGAAAGAAATGAGAATGTTGACGCCAGAGAGGAATTGGGGGTACCTACCATGCACTCGTCGCACTGCCGGCCGCTCACGTGCTCTTTGCACGAACACTGGCCCGTTTGGTGGTGGCACACCTCCGACAGGGAGCCGTTACCATGACACTGGCAGGCTGGGGAGGGGAGAGGGGGGAGCATTACCACCGACAGACAGTCACAGCAGTTTGGTCGTTCTCTAACAAGCCCGAAGACGGGCTCACTTTTAGATGGCATCTCGTTGTAAGTGTGTTTTTAGGGTGGTGAGTTCTGGTGAGTTCCATGTGCCCAAAGAGAAAATGCACAGTGAGGTCACCAGCATCGCTCACAACATGTGCACAAGGTGACTACATAAAAAGACTCGGACTGTGCTTCCCCATCCTTCTGCCAAGATCATTGGGTATCACTCTCCACCACCATCCATCTACGGACGTCCATCTACCAAGCGGGATCCCACAGACCGGTTCTGGGCGTGCATATCAAAAGAAAAATAAAAGAAATGCCAGTGGTGATTAATCTCGCGGCGTCAGTGTGAAATCGCCAGCCCCTGCTATTTTAATTACCGTGCAGCTTGCTCAGTTCAGAGGAGGTGCGCCTTTCACGGAAGAAAAAAAAAAAAAAACGACGGTTTATGTTCTGGAGTTTTAATTACGGTGGAAACAGCATGAGCAACATCGCTGCCTTCTGCACACACGGCGAGCGGAGAGCTGATCGCGAGCGATTCCGGGGGACCGCTTAGACGCCTTGTGCTTAATTGCTGTTTCCCGCGGCTTGGAATGTGTCTCGTGGTTAAAGTTTTTACTTTGGATAAATG
This sequence comes from Mormyrus lacerda, assembly GCA_015163995.2. Lineage (NCBI taxonomy): Eukaryota > Metazoa > Chordata > Actinopteri > Osteoglossiformes > Mormyridae > Mormyrus > Mormyrus lacerda. Next base: position 122,744 of record JAABNX020000005.1, on the reverse strand, counting down.
GACTGAACGGCGACTAAATAATCATACGATTTTATTAGGTGATGCTTTTAATGTCCTTAACAAAAAATTACTCATACAAAATATAATAAAAATTGACATTAACTCATGGATTCAAGGATGTTATTTGTGACATGCAAGGTACAGTCTGACTATAACCTGGAGTAAAATTCAAGTTAGTCAACTTCGCCATAATAATCTGTGACCAGGAAATATGACTGGAAGGTGGATGGATGGATGGATGGATGGATGGATAGTCATTATTAGAATTCTTATAAACTGTTATATACTGTCAGACTCATA
>JAABNX020000005.1:100319-113322 GCA_015163995.2 Mormyrus lacerda | reverse complement strand
ATGCTGTGCTGTTCATGTTCCCATCATGCTGTGCTGTTCATGTTCCCATCATGCTGTGCTGTTCATTCATTTCCAGCACGAATGCTAAGGTACCAGTTTTGATGCGCCTAGAATCCTAGATTCCAAGATTCCAACTCACAGCAAAGTAACCAAAGAAATGAAAGCCACACTTAGAACCTGGTCTTTGCTGCTTTATGGTTTGAAACCTTCCATTTAGAGATACACTCAGTGGGTAGTCCATCACCTACGCCTGCTTGATTGACCTGGAGCCCCACCCAACAATGTGCCCTGCTTGACATTACCAGGCAGTGGCCCGTGATGTCATCGCAGTGCGCCGAGTGGCCGAAGCAGCGGCAGGGCTCACACACTCCTTTGAACAAGGTGCCGTTAACCCTTTGGTAACCAGGTAAGCACATCTGCAACGGGGAGACAAAACAATTACACTCTAAAAGCAAGGAAAGAAAATCACCCTGACAGCGGAATGACACAAATTAGTTCTGATGAACAAGGAGCGAATCGTGTAGATGCAGAGTGACTGTTACAAAGCCATTAGATAAAAGAAAACAAAACTATTTTTAGCCGGTGAGATTTAGAGTTTAATTATGTCAGCCCATAACCTGCTTTGCAGCAGCTAATTAATCATACAGAGATATAATTAATGCTTTTCACTAAGTGCTTTGATTTATGCAGAAGAAGCAGACATGGAGTTCTTTTGGGTCTATTTTTAAGAGCAAATTTATTTAGCGTAATAGGAAAGAAAAGAGAGGTAAGACAATTACGACGCGGTAAAAGAAAGTCAAGCAAATGGCCACAGAAGTTGTCCGTCACGCCCCTCAGCTTCTTGTAGCTTAAAGACCTAAAGACGGGTTTGAATTTTCGCCCTGCGACATGCCGTCAAGCGGCAACAGCAACATCAGCCGCGCCCATTTCGATAGGACCTGCCCCCGCGAGCTGCTTTATGTCGAAGGAAAAGCGTTCAGCAGATAAAAGTCTCCAGCTGCAAATCCCTGCGGGTCCACTGGTGCCCCACTGACTGCTAACTTCTGAAGAAGGCAAACCCTTAAGATGGTGTTTATTCTGGCTTTTAGCTTTAAAAGTGTTTAACAGCGCAGGGGGTCGAATGTAGAGGGATCATGACATAAGGAGTCTTTCATGTGCGTCACCGTCACATCTTTGGACCAGGAAGGCGTTTGACGTTCAGCAAATCTCAGTGTAGCGCAATCATTCTGAATCACTAACAGCCACGGCTACTTAAAAATGGCTACTGTGTGAGTAAATAGAAGACACATTTTGAGCCTCCCTTAATGGTGACGTATCAAAAATATTTCAAGACAAAGACAGCTTATAAGCCTACAGCTGTCCTGAGAAGTATGGGGTGAGAACAGGGTGATCTTTATTCTATAAATAAAATATCGGAAATGCATCACGGTACCAGTATATTATGTAAAGCAAAATTAATAATATTCTGTAGTGTGTGAATTTTGCTGGCATCACCTGAGAAATCCTCAGGCCTGATTTTATCAGTCAATCTGATGTTCGGCTGTGAAGAATAAGTCTCCAGTTACCCTTTCAAAAAAAGGTCACTCTACTGAATCTCAGGCATTAATCCAAGTTGCCTCTGTGTCAAGGATTTTTAATGATCCGGTGCGGGAGGTGGGATTGTTCTCCGACGGGTTCTGCAAAAGGTCCTGGCCCTACGGTCCTTTCAAATAAGTCACAATTAACCCCTCTTCATGTATTAAAAAACCAATGATTAATTTCATCTTCTCTCAAAAATCTCCCCGAAATCAGCTGCTGTCAGCATTATAATGGCATATGCGGAAAAATCTATGTGGCCACCGCAGTGACCTACAGACAGCTTTTCTAAGAAGGTGACTTGGATTTGAAGCCCAAAAGCCAAGCTGCCAGCTAAGTCCTTTCAAATGGGTTTCACCACCTCACACTGATCTGTTACGTGCAGTATAAACTGCACACATCACAGAGCAAAACATATAACACAACAAGTGCATGTCACTGAATACCAGATGGAATTTTCTCATGGGAGTTTTACTTACATAAACATGTTCTGGGGGCAGAACGAAAAATTAATTCCTGAAGAGGCGATGGGTCCAAACAACTAGAGGAGCCAGGACTAACCAATCAGATGTCTTGGTCCCGCCTCCTCTAGTTACCCCCTCTCTGACTGGTTATCTCTCTGAACCGATCATTTTTCATTTCGTTCTGCCCTCAGAACATTTTTGCTTAACTCCCACAAGCATATCATTTCCTTCAGGATAATTCACACATGGTGTGCAAGAGTCAAACAATTCTGACAGTGACAGAACAACTGATGTATGATGTAAAGTGTATGTTTTATCTAGCAGAGCTGCCACCAAGAAAATTATGGTAAAAAGGTGAACAGCGACTGGCGACGCTCGTGTCACTCACCTCACAAGAGGTTCCATCGTAGCCATGGGGACAGTGACACATCTCCACAGCCCTGGCCGGGACATTGCTCCAGGACACATCACTGGCTACCTCCAGGGTGACAGAGTTGAGTCTGGCCCCGGGGAACATAAAGACATGAGGAATGTAGCACACGGGACATCAAGCTGGCTGACGGGCGTCGTAAACATTGGTGGGGAACTAAAACAGCACATTTTTATATTTATAAGATGAACAAAAATGTTGCCGTTCAATGAAAAACACGTGTCTCCAAAAAAATCGTTATTTCTGGAGCGTGACAAAATGCATTTTCTCAGAAACTACTTGACAAACTGAACCTAAATCAACATAACGAGACACTCTTAGGTCCACAGACACCTATGATTACAGTTGTCAGTGAACGGTTTAATGTTTTAAATGGACTTGCATGGATTGTTGTAAAAGAGGCAAGTACAGAATGACAGTGTCAACATGATACAAATGAATCTCCCTTTACGTTCACAATTAACAGTGATGTTAGCTAGATACCTAGTTATCAGCATTAAGTTGTTAAAACTCATCTGATACATTCTTGCAAACAACTATCATGATTACAAATGTTAACTAGTCCAAATATAAATAGGAGTTAGTTAAATAGATGACTATGTAAAAGATCTTTTCACTGGTTAATTAGAAGTCAAACACTATCAGCAGACAGAGGAGAGTGGACGTGCTCCGTCTGTAGCAAGTCACAATCAGCAAATAAGTGCGATTTTCACTGGACATTGAAGACATGACGGATTTATATATACACACATATTACATACAAGTTTGACTACATGAACTTAGATTTTGACATATACAGAGAAATGTGGCTTTGATGATGGCTCTAGGGGAAACGTTTTGTTCTGATGTTGCTGAGGCTGCTGTGACAGCGCCTACCTGTAGAGGGCCCCCTCATCATGACTGTACGAGGCTCTGATGAGAAGCCCATTCAAATCGCTGAGAGCTGTCATGAACTCCTTCTTGCTGACAGCGTGGCCGGTCTCCCGGTGTATAAAATTTTCGGCACGCAGAACAATGCTCTTTGTTCCCTCGGTAAAGGGGTACACCTGCAGCCCGATTCGGCTGTCAGTCATTGTTATCCCATTGCCCTGTGGAGACAAAAGTCAAGCTTGGTTGTTTTTTTTATTTCCAAGTGGAAAAAATATTCTGTTTTGATGTGCTTCTCTCTGCACTCCTCCATGTATGCTTTACATATCAATGCAACAATGCTCACTTATTAATGTTTTTTTTCCCGCTAAAATGCGATAGACTTTTATGGGCGTATAATTAACATTGAATGCAGTAGTTCGAGGCGGCATGCGGCCATGAAAGACAGGGCCTTGGCCAGTGATGGAGCAGTATCATGTAAGTATATCTCACACAGGTAAAGTGGCCGGGCTCTGATCCCCAGACAATGTTGACAGAATCATCGGAAAGGATTAAGGGGCATCGTTCGCATGAAGTGTTATTTACTGCCCCCCACTCTGCTGGGGAATCACGGCCAACATGCCGCCACCACTTTATTTGCTCCGAATTAATGGAGTGTGCACATGCAAAGCAGGGATTAACCGTCGATAATGACCCGTCACGCATCCGCTGCCGTTCCATCAGGGCCCCACGAGTGCCTTCGCGCGGCAATATCTCAATAAAGCCCCTCGACTCCTGCGCTCTGTCACTTGACTGCGAGATACGGAGAGACCCCCCCCCCCCAATGGCGAGCCAAGACGAGCGTGCCACTGTAATTGCATCCCTCACCCATGGGGCCGACCCCTGGCCTTCCAGAAGGTTCTGACTTCACTTCATCACTATTGTTTGCCAAACAAATATAACCAAAATTAAAAGCCGTCGCTGCTCTTTCTTTGTGTTTATACGCAAAAGCACTTATATATTCAGAAAGTGAAACAAAGTGGTGGGACTAATAATTTTTTTAAATGAATGACAGCTCTGTGCCATTAATATGTATTAGAGCTGTCTTGCCGTTGCCCATAGCTCAAAGAGCTTAGACGATATATACAGCATATGACATTTTTAGATGGTACAATATGTATTTATAGCCAATGTCCATCCATTTTCGCTAACCACTGGTCCAATTAGGGTTGGCGGTGATCTTGAGCCTATCTCTGGAATCAGAGGGCGTGAATGAAATAAACAGACCCCAACAGAGCCTAATCGCTTCATTACTAACAAATAGGGCCAGTCTGTTTTTTTGGGAAAGGGGAGTGAGGTACAAGTGTTCTTCTTGTAAGTAGCTTGGTCGAGTTCAGCTTTGGGAAAACTTGGTTGGGCAAACTTTGCTTGATTCTGGTCTTTTGAACCTGGTATTTAAAGGGGCCCTTTTCTTCGGTTCTCGTCCTATTTTGGACACCCGCTGTCTGTTGTCTCTGTTTCCACCCTAAGAACCAGCCCCGCCCCCACCCTGACGTAGTATGAGTAGTTATTCACAAGGGCTGTTACTCTGGTAACAGGAGGTAAAGGCTCTATGAATGCTCTGGGTTCTGTGACAGCCAGTGGTCAGAAACCATGTGTTTGCAGTCTGTCGTGCTGGATCTGCGAGGCGTCCAGTTTACCACTGGAGTCAAAGAGAGGTTGCCCCACATCCGAATGCAAAGGAATGCCAGCTTCCTCACAGACGGCTTACAGACGTGCACCAAACATCAGCGCGTGCAGTGCCTTGGAATAACAAGTGATTTGTTCACTTTTGCTGCTTCTTGTGCATGTACATATGTATGCATATAAAACATATAAAAATCTGTATGGCTATAGTATGTATGCATACAAACAGATTAACATTTTGAGAGTTGTACATGAAGGCACACTGCACCATCCACACCCAGCAAAGGCCGGTATCCGCCATATTGGTGCACAGTTCCCAGTTTTGTGAGAGACCGTCTGTGCCTTTAAATATGTTATTGTTTGCTTGATGGATGTATTGCTGAATGTCAGAGGTGTTAATGATGAGAACATGTCTCCTCCCAAACTGCATGGTGGCCATGGAGAAACGACATTCCATGGTAGCCGTGTGAGGCCTGGAACACAAGTCTCAGCGCTCATGTATCCTGGTGAGACGACAATAACAGCATCATGAATCCTGTGTGAGTAAAGTTACTATAAATACAGTACAAAGAATAGATGAAATGAGTGGATCTATACCTACAAACACAACACAGGGTGACCTAGGAGCTTGAGTGAATGAACGCAGCACAGAGAATCCATGACAAATGTGATCGGAAGGCATGTCAAACACAGCCAGGCTTCAACGTTTCAGAACGGCGGTGCAAAACTCCATTAGTCATGCAGAAAAGATCCCTGTCGGCTGTAGCCCAATAGTGGAAATTGGGCCTTCAAACAAAAGTCTACTCTGCAAGTAATGGCATTTGCTGCCATTGCAAGAAAAAGAATACAGCGAAATGTATTTAGGGATAAGGACTCCTTCTTGGATTAGGCAGGATGCAGGCATCAGAATGAGCTTAACGGCTTGCAGAGGCCCACGTTTCTGGCAATGTCGATGGACTGGAATACCGGGCTTGTGGAAACGAGAAGAACAATCAAAGCTGCGCTGAAGCACTGGCGTTAGCATGGGGGGGGGTCTGTGATGAGAAGGGGGCCGTGAGCTTTGCTATTTCTCTGCACAATGCTGAGGACTCTTGGTATCCATGTGTTGCTTTTAAGCAGCGGTGCTCTAAGCGCGTCTGCTGTCGCGGGAAATGTCCCTACACACAGGCGCAGGCAGTAAAGTCACGCCACACCACTGCAACGCTGATGAATTCCCAAATCTGATTGGCCAGGAGGGGGCCGATTCATTTTCTAAATCCACACACATAGTGACGGCCGGGCGAGTCACAGCAGTAAATCGATGCACTATTAAAATCTTTAATTCTAACTAACGTTTCAGACAAAGAACAGAATTAAAAATTAACAAAAAACTAAGCAAAATGTCGAATCGCTGGTGCAGGAAAGTACTTCTGCTAATAAATGCATTTTTGGCTCATACACTTCAAAATAATGTCTTTAGGTACAAACGCATGAGCCAAGTATGTTGTTACCATGGTATAACTGGGTTAATGCACTACAGGCCTGGCATTATGCGCTTTTTAAACATGGCCTGCTACACGTCAAGTGGTGTTTTGCCTCTGCAGCCGTGCATAAAAACGTATGTATGATGCACAGCTTGGAGCGCATTAACCCTTATACAAGACGAGCTTGGAGAATGGCAGAAACAGACTGGTTATCAGTCGGTCATCAGTAGGAAGGAACAGCTCACAGTGTCGGCCTGTGATAAGTGCTGCCACACTGCTCATTAGGGACAAAGAGGTCCATTTTTCTTTTGAACTGACCAATTATCATGACTAAAAATGCACATATAGATAATCGACAGACAAACGAACAAGACGATAAGTGAGTTTGTGGCATTATGGGCTACAGAGACTGCAGAGTTTACCAAGGTTACAAGACTCATGGCAACCGGGCACGAAAAAGTTATCCCTTAAAATGATGCATACATCTTAGATTTCGGAAAGTGTCTTAACATATGTAATCTCCGGAAAAGCAGGAAGAAAAACACAGGTGCACAGACTGGTCTTCCCAAATTAAATATTCTCATGAAAACCAACTGAGGTCATGGCTTCAGTTGCCAAAATTATTTTTACAGGCAAGCTGTCATGCAGGGGTTTAGTCTGTTGTCTCGTATAAAGATACATGTCCTTTAGATAAACATCTGGCCAAAAGGCCTGACCAAAGATGAAGCCGTCTTGCGAGGCCAAGTCTACTTTCGGTTAAACCTGATATCAAATACTGAGAAAGAGCGGCATGGTCTCCGATCACATGACCGCGTCGGCCGTGCCACGCTCCCCGCAATGCGTGGACCGGAGGGGGGGGGGCAGGCCCCCGGCTGTGCGCTTTTTCTGGAGCCCCGCTAATGACACACATATGTTGGAGAATTCCAGAGGCCTGCACTCGCTCCTGCGGCACAGCTGTGGACACCACGTTCTTTATACGGAACCAGATGGACGTGGCAGCGACACACACGCCCCAGACGCAGAGCTAATTCCCCAAGATGGTGGACTGGACCTGACCTCCTTCATCACACAGGAAACAAAACAAAACAAACAAAAAAGATGAAAGCATCTCAGGGTACCACAAGTAGCCTAGCAGCAAAGGACAGTAACTCGCAGCCTACTAGAATGGTCCCCGGTTATTTTTCCTCGAGGACCAAATTCCATCAAAAGCACAAAGCCAGGGGTCACTGTCCCCATAAAATGCATCCAGTGGGGTGGGGTGGGGGGGTTAGCTATTCATTCTCGCCGGCAGGATTGGGCTTGTGGGGCACCTATCGGGGAACCCTGGTCTACAGGTTGCTGGTTTATGTCCATGGCAGGGATGTTCTGTCTTAAAACGGGACATGCAGTTGAATAAACCCGCATGTGCTGGAGCTGCAGGTGTTTCGGAATAATAGCGTCAACTGGAACGCGAATGAGTCATCCGTAGCGCACGTGGCTTGACGGAAAAACTGAGGACATACCTGTAGGATGACGTCGGGATGGACGGAGGGCGTGACGGCCTTGTCTCCACTCTCCGTGTCGTAGGGCACCATGCACACCAGCTTCCCTCCGTAGGCTGCCAGCTGTAAGGGGACACGGCGGCAGTGAGCAAGCAGAATGGTCCAGATCTCAGAAATTCCCAATAATACTGAACCAGAGCAAGAACCAAAACGATTTCATCATACAAACATTTCATTCCAGTTCAGAAGATGATTCCATAACTAAGACTGTAGAAGTCGAACGCAAACGGTTGTGCAATTTAGCCGATTGCATTAAAAAGTTATAACGGGTTTGCTGCAAGTTTAAATGTGGAAATGAACGTTGAAATTAGAATCCGAATAAGATTTGAGGCTTTAATAAGGCGCGTGAGCTTTTACACAAATACATAAATCAGAAGAATCTCAGGGCAGCTTTCACGTTCCACAGTAGGAATTCACGTTATAATTGCAGTTACACTAAAATGCATTTTGTAAGAAAATACTCCAGCCCACAAAGAAAAAAAAAACAAACTTATCAAGTCCATAATATGTTGTATATTTAGTATATAATTACATTCCATGTACTTATTAAAGTCTCACCATATCTGCGACAGGAATAATGACATTTATCAACAGGGATGACTAGATTCACATCTACGAGTGTAAGTATGAGATCACTATGTGCAATTCCCAAAGCTACCCTTGGACATTACAAGTGATATGTAACTATGGCAAAGCTACAGTGTCCACACTTTCACAGCAGGTAATCCTCTGACACCCTCTCAAAAGGCGTTAAAAGAGCCCAGAGCTGTTATTATATTGTCTTTGTATGCAGAGTTTCCATTGCTCGCTCCATATTTGGTTTTAGGGGTGTGAGGCAAAGACAATGAGTACGCAGACTACCTTTGAAGACAAGGTGAATATCTATCCGTATGAACATCTTGATTGAAAGGTCAAAGGACACTGGCCCGTTCCCCAGCCTCCATCCATTTGAAATATTCCCTTTTCTTTGAATGTTCATCCTGCTGTTTTCTCTGGCTCTGTTTTCTCTGGCTCACGCCCCTCACAGCCTTCAAATCAGAATCTTCTGTGTTTATCTCTCCTTTGCCGAAAAGAGCCCTTTCTTGTCCTGACGCGTGTTTTCCTTCTGTCTCCGCATGCATCCCTCCCGCTGTGTCTCAACCAGGGTGTCGCCGTGCCGACGATCCGACCGGGAAGTGACCCGCGCCGAAGGCCATCCGGGGGGAAGGATGCCGTACCTGCATCCGGCAGCCCAGCCGAGGCATGGGCAGCGCTGACCTACATCTGCTCGGGGGGCGGAGATTCGCTTTGAGTCGCTGCTGCCGCCGTAGGACGTCCCCCCCCCGCCCCAACGAAACTCTGCAGCAGTGTCTCTGAGGTTTTTTTTTTTCCTGCTCTTTAAGGTACGTTTATGAAGTTACCCTCCGAGATCAATGACACACATTCCCAGCAGCTCCTGAACCAGCTGGGTTTTCTGCTAGCTTACGGCTTGGCCTTTTCTGTGCTGCCTTCATCCCCATCAGCGAAATCCGAATATCTCAAAAACCAGAGGGGGGGGGGGGGTCAAGGATATTATTCATGTGTAGACTCGGCAGGCATGATGCACATCCTTCCCAGATTAGCAGGAAAGGACCCCGGGCTGCCCCATAAGCCGCCTGTCAGGTGCCACATATTTTGGTGACCTTTTATTAGATCGAACCCTCATATTCGCAGCCACGAACCCGACAGCAGGATCTCCAACTCTGCTGCGTAACCTTTATTTGTGCTATAGAAACAAGTTACACATCATGTGACCTCCCCCTTGGAAATGCTATCGATGAGATAGGAATGGCAATCGGAAGGGCGATTTTAATAAATCTCACAGGACAGCTGTCCCACCCTCATCCCCGGTTATATTCCTCAGACAAAGCCCTAATCATGGCACACGGCCCCACATCTGCTCTGCATGATACAAAGCGGCCATTTTGTTTGTTTTAACATCCGGAAGAATCGTTCGTATGTCCTTCCCATAGCCCCCCACCCCCCCTCCCAAGACATACACTAAGGGCACGACACCATTCTGCACAAAGCCACTTTTTGCTGCTTTCGAACAACAGCAGCGTTCAGTTCAAGTCCCGCCTTTAAACAAATATGCACATCTGCGAACTGAGTTCTGGGCCCATGCGCCTGGTGTAGGACAGCGCAAATCGCCAAGACAACCGGACAAGCATCTCCGTGTGGCTGAATTATGTGGGGAACGCCCCCTTGCTGAAGACATATGCGTGTCACATGGCTGAACATGTTCGGGTATGTTTATAGGACTCAAAGCGCGGTGTTACTGGATTGACAGGAAGCTAGTCAGGGCTGCCAACTCTCACGCATCCGGTTTGACATTCACGCTTTCAGACTCTCACGCTCGTCCAAGAAATCTTAAGGCAATTCTATATTATTCCAGTATAAACCAGAAATGAGCTACATCAAAAGCGTTGGGGCAGTTTGCCAAACACTACAGACTATTAACGAGGCAGTAAAACGTACATGGACATGTGTGTGCAGACTTGTCTCGGATTGAAAATCTCAGCTGGCGACCCTGTAGCTGTTAATCCGTTTGCCGTTAAGTGTGATTCTACTACTGCTTTACTGTTTGTTATACCTTCCGTGATCGAATAATTCCTAAACAATATGAAGACGTGAAAAATATGAAACAAGAACAAGACTAACGATCCATGCTATTCCAGCAAATTCCATGTACTAACGCTGACAAACCTTAGCCACGCGTGTTGTTCATCCCGCACGGGGTCACTGCCGGCCTGGAGCCTCTCTCAGGAAGTACAGGACATCCTGGGTGACACACTCACACACACTGTGCTATTTATTGACACAGATTCACCTAACTAGATGTTTCTGGATTGCATGTTTAACTGGAGTTACCTGACGGAGACCCAAGAAAAGACGCTCTCTCTCCCCCGGCGACCGAATAACCAAGCTGTCGAATATGAGCAGTCAAAAAAAAAAAAAAAAACTGTGACACATACATTCAACAGTTTAAAAAATATACATTTGATGTCTGCATGTATCGACTGCGCTCAGACTCTGAGGAGATGAACGGGAGCCTTTAAAAACCCTCATCAGTGCAACATTTAATTGACGCGGAGTGAGACCAGTGAGCCGTAGAGTGGCGGGGGGGCAGGTCACCCTCTGCAGGCACTGCAGCAGCTTCCAAGATGCCCCAATTCCAGGGAGGGGGAGGGCATTCGTGAGCAAGGCCTCGGACGAGTTATCCTGAGTAAATATATTCATTTGGGTAAAACAATCTCTGGCGGCCATCCATGCATACCGGGCCCCTGTCAGCGCGGAGACAGGAGGTAATGGCCCCCTCTATCGCTGGGGAGGCGCAGAAGCGTGCGCCCTGCCGCCAAGATCACTCCATTTATCATCATAATAGTCTATTACCCGTGATGGGTCACAACTCAGCGAAGAGCCAGGCACCATAATTGCTGCGATTCCTTTTGCCTGCCCAAGAAAGCCAAGAAGTGGCTCCGCTCAGGCGATGGCCAATCAGGGTCCAGAAACCTCCCCCCCCACCAGAGTAGTTCAGCAGGGTATTTGTGGGTTCACTCTTTATACCACAAACTCTCGCCATCCTCCTCTGCCACATGCTGCTGGAGAAAAATATCAATTACGGCTGCGGGTGACACATTAATTACCGCGTGATGCATATGCACACGCGTGTATCCACGTGTTTGCTGGCGGAATCCAAGCCGCTGCCTTCCCAGGTTTGTCAGATATTTAAACACGCAGTCAGTCATTCCGCCCGACGGCGGTCTCACGCGGCCGAAAGGCGTGAGCTGGAGCCGCGGCCGCTAAAGTGGGGGCCGGCAGGGAACCGGCGCATAGACGTTTAGGGGCACCACCGGGATTCTCACTCCTATCCCTCACCTCGCCTGCATACAATCGCACGCTCACCCCCCACCCCAGAAATGCACAGACGTGCCCCCCTGCACGCCGTCGCACGGCTGTCACCACTAATGGCCATCACGGCCGCCCTAATTCGGACGATGAAACATGGCAGCGAGGATGTCCCCGCGTAATTACAGCAGAGTCGGGCTTCACGGCAGCGTGAGAGCCTGCGTCCGAACGCTTTATACGAGTCCTGACTGACGGCCACAGAGAAGCAAACGTTTGTTTTTCTCTTTTGACCCCCGACTGCCGCGATCTCACACTGAGTGCAGAACACCCACGTTTACACCCAGGGAGTATCGCTACAAAGGAACATTTCATACTTCTGCATACGAAGCCTCATCTTAACACAGTGAGGGACAGAGAAAATCCCACACACGTACAGCAGGGACTTTGTGTATTTAGGTAGCAATATACATATATAACGCCAGGCATGTATAAGAGTGTGTGTGTATGTAGGTTAGGTTTTTGATCCTCACTCCCGACTCTGTCTGTGTGGCCTTTGTGTCGCCCCCCCCCCCCCACAGTGCCTCTGAATTGGCCTTATAATGTGAGGTTCTGCTTGTATGTGCATGACGTGCGATGGGATGGTGGACATCATACTGGGAACGGTGAATGGCAAGCAGAGATGCCATGCAGAGATGCTGCACTCAAATGCTAAGTACAGATGCAAAGCACAGACATGGAGCAGAGATGCTAGGGTGAGACGCTAGGGACAGATGCTAAGCAGACGTTAAGCACAGATGCTAAGCACAGCTGGTAAGCTGGTTAGATGCAACAGCTAAGAATCTAACATCACACCAGGCACAGTAAATGTTAAGCAGAGACGCTAAGCGCATGTTCTAAGAAGAGACACTAAGCACAGATGCTAAGCAGAGCTAAGCATAGATGCTAAGCAAAAAAGCCAAGTACAAATGCTAAGCTAAGCTATGACATTACAGCTAAGTAGCTAGCATCACACCAGGCACAATAAATGCCAAACGGAGACGCTAAGCACAGATTCTAAGCAGAGATGCTAATCACAGACGCTAAGGACAGCTGCTAATCACAGACGCTAAGGACAGCTGCTAATCACAGACG
>JAABNX020000005.1:85183-98661 GCA_015163995.2 Mormyrus lacerda | reverse complement strand
CCTTGACGCTGTTGGTGAAAAGGGGCGAGCCGCCACTCGAACCCACCTCGACCCCAGCTTCGACGGCCCTGCCACTCATGCTAATAAGTCTGAAATCTCACGTTACTGTAGGACCAGGGAGAATCGGAGCATTCGCTCGTGATGCCAGAGCAGAAGCACTTTTCACATCCGTAGGGATTATCTTCACGGAGATTGTGGAATCCTGATTTGCAGAGGTCGCAGTTTTCCCCCTCGACGTTCCCCTGAAAGACGACAAAAGACACATAGGGTGAGTCCTGGCCTTGACACGAGGGTCCAGATTGCACATTTGGGTCGGATGGGATCCTACAAATCCTCCTGACTGGATCATTCATGTCAAGGATCCCGTCCCTCCGGTCTCATACAGACAGGTAGTAGATCAGTAATCTCATCAATCAGGGAAAAGATGCAGCAAAAAAAATGCTGTATACGCAACGAGATTTAAGAATTTATTTGTCCCGTGCGCAATTACTGAACAGATCAGAATTCAGAGTTGACTGCTGAACATGCGTCTCTGTCGTACCATCGTAAATTCAAAATATCACGTGTCGAACCGTGGTGAGGCACGGATCATAAATTAAGTCAAATAATAAGTGAATGTGGGGTTAAAAAAAATAGGATTAACAAAAATAAACAGAAGATAAATAAAATGCCATGTATAAGAATGTATTGTGCGTATGCAAACAACTATGATCGTCTAAAAGACAACAGCAAGCAAGGAAACAGATGGTTCTGAGATGCGACACAGAGAGCGGGATCTGTAGCAGCCAGATTATACTGTATGTTAAAAATAAAACTTGCCGGCTATAGAGCGGCTCCCACCACCCCACCCTGCTCTGTGTCCAGCCCCGTGCGGCCGCCCACCTTGCAGGTGCAGGGCAGCTTGCACGGGTCCCTGTTCAGACTTCCCTCCAGACTGCAGTTGCAGCGCATGCACAGCGGGAACCCGCTGTACCCAAAGGAACATCTGTCACACTTGTCACCCCCGTAGCCCCGCCTGCAGCGGCAGGAACCGGCTCGTAGACCTGCAGGCGGGGTGCACAGCGGAGACACGCCGGCGTTGACAGCGAGCAGGGCAGCGGGGCAGCGTTGCGGTAAAAAACCTTCACAAAAGGTTGTCAGTTCAAGTCCCAGTAGGGGCCATTCTCTCCGATGTTTGAGTCGCATACTTAACCTGAGCTGCCTCGGTAACAGCATCCAGCTGTAGAAATGCAAAATAGTCCAACCTAGATAAGTCAGTCTGGATCAAAGGGACGTCAGTTACGCATGTAATGCGTCACGTGTGGTGCATCGCGGAGGCTCGTTTACCTGCCGAGGCCATAGACTCGTCAGGGACGCATGCTGCATGGAGGGAGCCTGCGGGGTTACACAAGCATGGCTGGCAGGGGTCAGGGTCCTCCGGGAACACCTGGTGGAGACAGCAGGGTAAATCATTTTGAACTTCTAAGCTCCCTCCTAGAAGAGACGGCGCCGGCATGCCATACCCCTTCGGGCCGGAAGTAACCATCTGCGCAGCTCTGGCAGTTGATGCCGGCCGTATTGTTGCTGCAGCCGACGCAGATGCCGCCGCCCTCGTATGTGCCCCTCGTGTTCAGACTCTCCCTCCTGTCAGCGACCGTCTGATTGTAGTAGCACTCCTCCGACTTACCATGACAGTTGCATTCTGGGAGAATATAGCATATAGCAGGACGGGTACAAGCTAGTCGTTAAGCGTCTCAATATTCATCACACCACAAAATACTCTAGCTTCTTGATTTAGTGCTCAGCTGACTCTCTCCCCGTCCATTTTACGTCACCCAATCATGGAAAGGCCCACATCGCCGTAGCGATGCCATTACATCATCGTCGGCGTGACGTCCTTACTCTCGCACACGTGCCGGGTCAGGAACGTTCCCGCCATCCACGGCTGCTGGTGATAGCCGGGGCAGCACTGGTCACAGCTGTCTCCGCAGGTGTTGTCCTCGCACTCGCAGCTGAATTTCTGCCAACAGCAACAGCGGTGGTCAAAAGTCAATGGTGGTATGTCGGCTCGAGCAGGCCCACTCCCCAAAAAGGCCGGAACCAAAATGGGCGGATGGATTCGGCGGTGCTGAAGTGCGGAGAGCTCCCCCTCCCCCATTATACCTTGGTGCCATTGTTCAGCGGGCAGGCTTTGGCGTGTCCGTAGCAGATGCACATGCCCCCGACCGAGATGTCCTTAATTGAGTAGTAGTACTGCGGGCAGCACAAACGAAAATGGCAGAGTGTAACATGGTGAGGTCTTATTTCATCATTTTCGGCTCTAAATGAAAGTTTGGGCGATCACAGGTCGGAGCGGCAGGGGGAATGTAATTAAACCGGCAATTAAGCAGCTGGGCCAGTGACAGTCAGATATCAGAGGCAGGCCCGGTTACACACAGACCTCTGATTAAAGTGCTGACCCTTTAACCAAGGTAAAACACTGAACTCTCTTTATTATGAGTCTGCATCGGGCGATCTGGCCCATGATTGGGCGATCCGGCCCATGATGGTGCTGCAATGTACACGGCAGTTTCGAAGAGGCTCGTTGGTATTCGCCATTCATTACAGTGTGTTCCCAGACACAAAAAGCCAACTTAAAGGTCCTTCAGCAAGGCTACACCGAAACCACAGTCACAATAACAAGCGTGAACCGCAGGTACAGCCATACCTGTTAATTAACTAAGACACAAGCACAAACCTGGTGACCGAAAAAGGCCAGACTTAAAATGTGATCAGCTGGACTGAAAAGATGTCTTATTAGTTCATTTAAAATCATCTGGCGAGATTACGCTGCGAAAGGTGAGAATTATGTTAGTAAAAGTGACGAGTAACAGAGTAAGTCACATTAACAGATCTATTTTGCCACTGCTACAGGTAACTGGACATGCATCCGAACCCGTCTGGTGACGATTGGGTCGATGTCCCTCGGGTCATTAAGAGCCAGGGTCATGAGGTCAGCGTTGAGTGTCCTGATTCTCTGGAAGCGTAGGCGGATGAAGCGGGCAGAGGTGAAGTTCAGCAGGGTTGGGGAGGGATCTTCTGCACTGGGCCTCCCATTGATCAGGGAGGTGTGGATCTGCAGCACAAACGGCAAGAACAACAGTGGACATTAAGCAATAAGAACCATGGAGAGCGATGAGGCTTCAGAGCAGGGCCGGTAGCAATTACACAAATGGACACCGTATTTACTCAAACACCCAGTGCAATTACCCTCCTTACCTGATTAAAAACACACAGCCTAAATTACAGGCCAGATCTCGTGCTGATTGCTATAAAAAGAGGTGCATGGGGGTAAATTCCAAAGCAATTAGTACCTTATTTTAGCACCCTATTTAAGAGTGCTTCAATGCCTATCTGCAGGGCTGGCCTCTGCATCCAGCCGCTGCATCGCCAGCAGGGAGCATCGGATGCGGCATCACTCTGCCGGATCCATAATCACAGCATGCGGCATCACTCTGCCAAATCCGCAATCATCGAATGCAGTGTCACAGAGCCAAATCCACAATCATTGCATGTGGCATCACGCTGACGGATCCGCGATCATTTTCATGCGGCATCACTGTGATGTATCCATAATCATCACATGCTGCATTACTCTGCTGAATCGACAAAGACCGCATGTGGCACCATGCTGCCGAATCTACAATCATTGCATTTGGCATAACGCTGCCGAATCCGTAATCATTGCATGCGGCATCACTCTGCTGAATCTGCAATCATCGCATGCGGCATCACGCTGCTGAATCTGCAATCATCGCATGCGGCATCACGCTGCTGAATCTGCAATCATCGCATGTGGCATCACGCTGCTGAATCCACAGTCATCGTATATTTGAAGTGTCCTGAAGGCCAGATCCTCATTCTGGAACTCTGAAACTAATATACTAAGTGGTACAATTAAAACATGATTTTGTGGTTTATGGACATCATGTTGTGTAGTATAACACGTAATTTTATACGATGGTGTGCTATTTTTTCTCCGAAAGCCAAGGTAATAATTAAATTTTAAATTATTTAAAAGCTCTCAACACTTGTGTATGTGCTCCACAGTGTGTCTGTGTCCCCCAGGGTACTTTCCTCTCCACTGGCGACCCCCAGGTGGGTCAGACCACTGGAGAGAAGGGAGGGGGGTGCATGACTTGCGGGTGCAGGGCTGTGGACCACGTAGGCGGCTCTGTGTGTCTTTTGTGGGACACCACTTGTCTGTTAATGAGAACTACTGTACACTGCTGCCGCTTTAATGTTCCCTAATTGCCGATTTAAAAAGTAATTTCAGCACACAGCCAAAGTCGTTAGCCATGCCCAGGCTAATAAGCGCCACATGCGGGTCGGGGCATTTTCACACGCGCGTGCGGGGGTGTCCGCCCTCCCCAGGGGGAACGCGGTCTGCCGCTTGAGGAAAAAGACTGCAGCTCATCGACACTAAAAATCCAGGACCACTCTAATAAATATCAACTTATATAAAAAGATATGAAGGTAAAATCATGACCGGTCTGGATAATAACTTTGCATTGTTCATATAACAAAAGAATAAAGAGGCAAAAAAAAAAAAGGAATTTACAAAAGTTAAAGCTTATACCAAATTAAATACTTTAAATATCAAACTAGACTGTGATATAGTGAGCTCCAGAATTACTTGCACCCCTGACCTGAAATGCAATAATAATATAATAACAACAACATCATTAATAATAATAATTATTATTATTATGATCATATAGATAAACACAGCAATAATTGTTATATAATAATAATAATTATTCTTATTATCCCGCGACCCGACCTCGGATAAGCGGAAGTTAATGGATGGATAGATGGATGGATAGATGGATGGATATTCTTATTATTGCCGTTATAATTATTATTATATAGATTAACTAGATGCTCAAAATGCCAGAATGCAAGAAATATCTCAGCTCATTGTTATATTGTATTCTAATGGAACCAACCAAAATCATACATTTATTTCATAAATAAACCAATCCATCCAAACTCAGGTTTCATAATGACTTGCACCCCTGGTGCAGCGTTTGGTGAGACCACCTCTGGTGAGCATAACAGCATGTCGTCTTCTCCTGTACTGTTTCGCAAGGTTATGATACACATTTGGAGAAATTTTGGACCATTCCTCCGCAGGGATCCATTCAAGATCAGCCACATTCTTTGCAGCAAGACAGAGTCTCAACCCAATAGAAAATCTGTGGGCAGAAATGAAAAGTGTGAGATTGGAGTTCTTCCCCCCCCAATCTGTCAGGTGAAATGGGCCAAAATCGCTGCAAAATATTGTAAGATGCTTGTGGAAGGTCACCCGGAACTAAAGTCAATGCTAGCAAATCCTGACGAAGTGTATGACGACCTCTGACCCAGAGGAATTGTAATATAGTGAATTAAAAGTGGAAAAAAATCTTTCCCAATTGTTGGGAAAATGTCCTAACTATAGTTTGCTGACATGAAATCTGTGGAGTGGCATAGCAGCCGTCCTCGTCAGTGCAGGCCACAGGTGACTGAGATGGCTATTACAGGACCTTGACTGTCCCAGAACGATTCGTTTGTGGATTCTGAGGTGTGCTTTAGGTCAGAGTTGTGCTGGAAAGTCCATCTACAACCGTGTCTCAGGGTTCTGGCACTGGAAACCAGATTGTCAGCCAAAATCGCTTCAAACTGGGTAGAATCCATTAAGCCATCTGACCTTAAACAGTGTCTCAAGACCTCTAGAAACAACACATATTCACTGCCGTATTCCACTGTGAATATGAGACACTGCGTCTCTGTTTCAGCACCAAACACGCTTATGCTGTATCTGGCCAAAACATTCAATTTTGGTCTCATGTGACCACAACACTTTCGTCCAGTCATGATTTTAAATCACCTTTGGAAAACTGGAAGCTCTTGCTTCTGTGTCTTGGGTTGGAAAATATTCTCTCCTTGCAAGCTTTCCAAAAATGCCTCTACTTACGGAGGTGACATCTGGCGGCGCTTTTTTAAACCTGGTGACCCCAAGATGCCACCAAGGCTTGCCATTCTTTCACAGTGATTCTTGAGGATTCTTTGGTCACTATCCCCATTCCTATCCTTCCTAAATGTGTTTGTGTCTCCTACCTGTTAATCTATCAATAATTGTCTTTACTGTGTTCAGTGGTATATTCATTTATTTTTATCAGATTTATGAAGGTCTACAACCATTTGTCTCTTCTGAACTCTTTTCAGCCTCGTTCTTATATCCAGGAAGTAATGTAATGACACAGTTCCTTAAAACTTAGATGAACTTACATAAGATGAATTTCATTCATTTTTTAAATTTGGTATATTTTATTTCCTATGTTCTTTAGGGGTGCAATTAGTTGTGAAACTTTTATTTGGAGGAAACAGATTTTTAAATAAATCAATAAATAATTTTGGTTGGTTTCATTGGAGCAGTAATAAACGAGGATATTTTTCACTTCCCGGCATTTCTGCATTTATCTCTGTAATATGATTATTTATTTTTATAGAATTTTCAGTGCATTTCCTGTCAGGGGTGCCAATAATTCTGGAGCTCACTGTATATATATGTCATTGATTTTAATCTAATCTACTCCTTGACACTTATGAAGTATTAAAGCTCTTACAAAGACTCCCACAAAAAGTATGCTGTGAAAAACAAATACATTTCTTTCTTCATTACACTGATCTTAACACCATATATCTACCAGTCATCTCTCTGTATTCATTAGACTCTACACAGTACTATGTTATTACATCATGACACTCTGCAGATACATTTATTCAAATAAACTTACCATTTTAACCTCCGCTTTGTACACAGCAGATTATTCTACCAAAGCAATACAGTACCTCACTAGTAAGTCACCCATCCATCCATCCATCCATCCATCCATCCATCCATCCATCCATCACCTTGTCATCACAGGGGGTCTGACACTCATTCCAAGCAGAAAAGAGCACTCTCAATTCATTTTAATGGGGAAAACTCTAATCCCAACATGATGACCTTAACCCCTACCCAGCCCTAACCTTAACATAAAAACCAAGACAAAATATGACACTTTTGGCATTATTACCTTTTTATTGCACTCACAAATACTTGTAGGAACCTGAAAAATGGTCCCCAAAATATCAGGTTTTAATTACATTGTGGGGGACATTTGGTCCCCACAATGTAATATGAACCTAATCCACACACACACACACACACACTATGGCCAAACAGACAACAGTTCACCTAACTGCATATCTTTGAACTGTGAGAGGAACCCAGTGGAAACCAGCAGTAGGAGAACAGGTGGATACCAGACAGACAAACTGGGGTGGAATTCGAAGCCCAAACTCTGCAGGTGTGAGGCAACAGCGCCCCCCACTGCTGGGCGTCTCACCGAATGGCACGTTCACACATCACACGGCCGCTTTCCTAGTGGGCAGAATTCCTGCCCGGGCTACTTCAGTGACGAAAGGCTGACAGAGACAGAGACTGTGTCTCACCTCGCCATTCTCCAGTGGGTGGATCTTGGAGTAGAAAGAAGTGCAGATGACCTCGTCGTCGTGGGCGTAGGATGGCGGGCCGGTCCTGGGCATGATGTTGAAGCGGGTGAGGCACTCAGTGTCTGTGATGGCATAGTACTGCCAGGGGGTGAAGGTGGCACCATCCAGAGAGCGCTCCAGCACCCAGTTTCCAGGACGAGGAGAGTTTGCTGCCTTCAGGATGACGTAGGCAATCTGAAACACCTATGGAGAGCATGGTGTTTCAGTGGAAGTAATGACTACCTTGAAACCAGAGAGTGAACCAGCTTCTACCTCTCGAACTACTTCTGATGTGATTGAAGCTCCAAAAGGTTCTCTCCGGCAATACAACCAGAACAGAACTACCTCGAAAGAGTCCAGGAACGTGTGCACAAACATTAAAGGAATTCCAACACATCAGCCCTGGTGGTTTCTGGATTATGATTGTACTCCTAATGTTTATTACTACAGCAATGTCAATTCACAGTGACCTTCCCAGCCACAGAAAATCAGGGCTAACCTATTTTCCGTGGTCCCATTCTCTGTCCTCTTCTGCATCAAAGCGCCTCAGGGTAGATCAGCTTGCGGTTCTAGGTAACCGGAACCACGGCAGGGTGGTATTACACTATCCTCTAGGGTCCCTACTACATCTCCCTAGAGAACTGGATTTTCACCGTAGTTCTAGATACATGCTAAGGGACAGGACGACACTGACATCTGAAAAAACTTTTGTCACCGGCGTTTACAGCCGCACACCTTTCCGCTGACGATAGGCGCATGAACCGTAGTGCGATATCAACTTTAAAAATGACTCACTGCTCCTTTCATCTGCTTGCAGATTACGGAGTCGAATTTCACCGTTTACAACAGGAGACGAAGCCGTCACTCCGGCATTCATAGCCCCGGCTGAAAGCGAATAGTATCCTATTCAGGTATCGGGGAGAGAATTACAAAAGATCTTTGTTTTTTTTTTGTTTTTTTGGTGCGTAGGGATCGAGAGAGGGGTGGGAAACGGATGATCCTTCCGAACCCGTTGATTGGCAGCACAGATCTTAGAGAAGACAGGGGAGCTCAGATGTAGCCACATCTGTCTTGGTGTAGCATGGATAGAACATGACCTGATCACTGCATTAGGGAGAGGCTGGTGGAGGATGGGGCGAGGAGACTGGGCCAAATCCAGTCCCAGCTCCCTCCACAGTGAGAGCTCCCCCGGTTCTGCTCTGAGCTGGGATCATGCTGACAGGTCCAGACACACATGGGCTGCATCACCAAAATGACCTACTTGAAATCATTCTCATGTTATTATTCTCAGGAATTAATCTGGTTTCGCTCAAAACCACGAAGAAGCACGGGCAGCATTTCTGTTACCGCGAACAACGTGTCCGCAACCCTAAACCTAACCTGGAGTTACAGAGCGAAAATAGCAAAGGTTGTGTGAATATCTTAAGCACTGGTCTGACACGTAAGTCATCATAATTATGGGGCAGTAGGCCCAGTTCAACCACTGGAACCAGTAGAATATCAAATAAGAAACAATTTAGCCAAATCACTTGTTCACTGTGACAACTTTAAACTGTTACTTGATTCCACATTCCTTATATACACACATTTACAATATAAAGGGGTCTCACGTTTAATTTTTTTACAACAATTTAATTTGATGTCATTTATTAAAATTTGAATCATAGGTGTCATTTTCAGTCCCTGGCTGGTTCTGTGTCTTTTTGGATTTCATTTCAACTCATTCAACTTGTTACTCCAATTAGTGGTTGATTAGCTATACAAATCCACACATTTACTCCCAAGTGAAGTACTGAAGGAGACATTTCTTGAATAGAATTTTGGGAGGTTGACTGGTCTCCAAGTGTCCTTTATGATTTCTATGTAAAATAGGGGAAAAAATGTCAAACTGACAGGACTAAGAGAATAGGAGGGTGCGGTGCCTTAAATTGAGTTTAAATTGACGTTCAAAGAAAAAAAAGACATGTATCTGTAGCCGGGAGTTGGCTGATGAGCTTCTCGGATTACAGGCTATGTGTCATGTTGCCATGTAACGAGGGTCTGGCAGACTTCAGGAAATCTCAGCGGTGGGTACGTGAGAGGCCAGGGCAAATGCATCTTATTACCCTCCCCCAGGGCACCATCGATAATTATAGCAATGCGGCGTCATAACGAAGCACAGGCTGCCAGCGTCGGCAACGCGCATGAGAGAATTGCAGGAAAGTCGAGAAGCGGCTGGAGAGGATGCGAGAGTCTGGTTCTGGATTTATCCGCACGAGTGCCGGGGTGGCGGCTTCCTGGGTGTGAAGTCCGCCGAGAGGCGAGCTAGCAGCCGCCGATACCCACGGACAGACACCCCGTGGGCGTGTTGACAGAGACGGCTGCCTTCGAAGGGTTTTCCAAAACACCTCCCACCCCCTCTCCGCCTGTCATTTTCCCATATCTCTGCCGGATAACGAGAGGGAGGTTAAATAAGAAGAAAAAAAAAACAAAGAACACGCGGGGCGCTGACGTCACGAGTGATAAGGACACACGCGCGGCGGCGCATCACCGCGCGCGCAGACGGCGCAGACTCATTAACCTGCGCGGTGACAGCCGTCGCCATGGCTGCGGGAGAAAGGCGCTCACGCGGAGAGGAGCGATCTGGTAAAACGGAGGGGCTGTAATGGCAAAACGGCAGCCGGGAAGGCAGGCGAGTGAGCTGGCGAATGGGCTCTGCCTGAGAAAGGACGGCTTACCTACAGTGACAGCCGTTAGCTACACCGCCGCCTCAGCGCAGACAGCAGCCGCGGCGCAAGCCGCACATTTCCAGCATTCCGAAACCCCATTTATTATATCAATTATCTCTATGCCGTCATGTCAAGGGAAGGCTGATTCAGATATTTTATCTGATATAATAGAAATTATATCATTATATCATTCTGATATTCTCCCCAGTTCATTTATTAAATCTGTTCTATATAAAGTGTTACTTTTTTGTGAGACATACATACATTAAAGTATTACGTCTTGTATACATATATTACACTGATGAATTGTCTATCAGCAGTTAAACTACACAAAACACAAGGCCACAGCATGCAGAGTTTGCTGATGAAAAACCTGGTTTGATTCCATAATTAATCTTCAGGTGCGCATCCTCTCTGTTTCGTGCTGCAGCACCGGTTCTGTGCCACTTTACTTAAAGAGATTTACGTTTCCATATTTCCTTTAGAGTTGGACCCCTTCCTGGATCCCCCGATCTGTAACTGGCTCATGGTAATAAGCTCCCAGTTTCATATCTCCAAGAGAACCTTACATTGCCCCCCCCCCCCCCATGTTCGATCAGGCTCAGCATTCCAATGACTGACTGAGGACCGGGGGGGGCTTCACCTGTCAGGACACAGCGTCCCCTTTTATTCACTCTCGTATCCTGAAAAAACGGTCTCCTTTCCTGGGAGCCCAAAGTACATTCTGTTCATAAATTCTCATTTAAGTGAATAATATCCAGGTGGAGGTCAGTAGCAGGGTGGTCTTTAGGGCTTGTTTTTATTGGAATTGCCGGTTAAGATCACCAGCAGGTCAGAAGACCCTCGCAGAAACACTTGAGGGTAATGAGCATGAGATCTCTCCCAAGAAAGTTCCCTGTTTCAGGACCAGCATGAAATGTCTAAAGCACTCCCTTCCTCTGATTGGCTAATGCATATTGTTATACAGTAAGGAAATTGATTCTTCGACACTTCAAATATGGGTAATGGCCCGTTCTTTCTATCCTACATAACTTTGATCCATTCCAGCTTCCATCCAGCCCCCTTCTGCATATCAAATACATGGTCATCCTCGATCACGCAGCCTTAAGTTTAAATTACGTCGTGTAGATGGAGGTCAGACACCGGTACATGGTGGCCCTTACCTGCTGGAGGTCCAGCGTGACTGTGATGTAATGGTAATCCATGCCGTTCTTTATACTGGGGCTTTGCCACCACCGATTGGTCCCGTCGATGGCGTACTCAATGGGATGCTGCTCTGCAATGAGCATGGGGCGGGGCACGTCACATGATTCCCGGCGTCCTCATCATAGCATCAAGAGGTGACTAATCAAAAATTGCTACAAGCGTTAATCACACATTTAAGGAGACAGTTAGCTAGGGTACTGGCTTAGCACTCAGTACACTTCTCTGTTATGCAGAAACAGCAATAGCCTTCTCGTACATTGGCCGATTTACTTACAGATTACAAACTGAAAAATGGTACACGTTTTCTTTACAGACACTGATTTATTTGAAGGAAGATTTAATTCCTGGAGCTATAAAAACTATCTACCCATGAACACGCAGTGGGAATTAAAGGACGACAGTATGTTTCTCAAGGATGTTAAAATAACTCTGCATCTGCAGTGGAATTACTATATCTATACGTAGATTATTAACCACGTCCTTGTTTGGTTACAGTAGAAACTGATGAGAAACTGGCATAATCCATTCATTAGGTTGCCAGCCTACATCAGTTTGTAACAGTTATAACCTGATGAACTGCAACAGGTGACACTATGAACATGTTAATCACTCTTTTGGCCAAGCTGAGGAACAGCGTCCATTACACTGTAAAAACTCGCTTTGTTCAGCAGAGAAACGGCATTAAATTTCGAACTTGGCACCTACACACCAGTTTAACAGATTACACATCTTTGGACGGCACCCACAGGTTTTTTATAAACAAGAGCAGGCCTTCTGTTAGCTAATAACGGGGTAATAGAGGGATAACGACATGGACAGATGTGTGGAGTAGGGAAGCAGATGAGGGAGGTGCCCTGGGAACCGGGCCACTGTCCAGAGGGCCCAGGGTTACACTTCAGTATAAGACAACTGCTGTAACTCCAAGACGTAAACATCTCTGTGAAAATCAAACCAGCATGATTGGATACTTTTACGTGCACGTTGATTTGTATTCCCTGCTGTCATTCAAGTAACCAAACGATGATGATTAAGAACATGATGATTATTAAATAAAACAAATGTATGGTTAAGTGATTGGAAAATCTTTAAAAATTATAAAAATGCTAAAGAGGCCACAATGTCCGTTTGCCTTTGAGAGAGGAAAAAAACCTTTAATGAGTGAGAAAGTCTGTTCGATGTGACAATTCCCATCCGAGACCCAATTATAAGTCTAGCCAGCATCTGTTTGATTTAATCAGAATGTAACTTTGTTTTGCACAGATTAAGAAAAAGAAAAACTTTGCTCTCCCACGTTTATGGGGAACATATGGAGGGGAAAAACTGAGAGGCTGCGTCAGAGAATCCTCAGATTCATTCTGGCATGCCCACGCGAGGGCCAATCGTGGGTCTGTTCCTTCATCAAACGGGACCATGCACGGACACACACACACACAGGGGAAGCTGAATTTTCCTACAGGGCCGGCCCGAATCCTTGGCATTCACGTCACCCCCATGTTGTCATTCTCTGTGGCTAATCGTGGAATGTTTGAATTGTGAACTGAGGGGGTACTTTGGTGCCCAGGGACTTGTGGAATTGGTGACGGGCTTGAGTCTGTCGTGTAGGTAGGCTGAAAGAACCAGTACCGGCGGGCTGTTCACTGTGGAGGTTGCAGATGCGGCACTGAGGGTTCCGGGCCGGCTGTCCTGGGACGTGCTCCACCAGCTTGCAGAACATCTCCGGCCCGGTCTCGCCACAGGTGGCATTGGTGCTGATCTGAGCCATGGAGGCCAGGTTGAGCACAGCGGGGAAAAGACCTGAGGAAGAAAAGGGCCAGGCTGAAGAGCAGCACAGCTACAGCACGGTCACCAGTCGGCACGCCATGATTACCAGTCTGCATACCATGGCAACCATTTGGCACGCCATGGAAACGAGCCGGCATGTGATGGCAGCCAATCGGCATGTGATGGCAACTAGGGCTGCACGATATTGGGGAAAAAACACATTGCAATATTTATTCTTTCTGCGATATAAATTGCGATATTGGGATT
>JAABNX020000005.1:42025-76149 GCA_015163995.2 Mormyrus lacerda | reverse complement strand
GCAGTGTACAGGAAGTGCAGGCATGCTGCCTTGTGCAGGCAGTGTACAGAAAGTGCAGGCATGATGCCGTGTGGAGGCAGTGTACAGGAAGTGCAGGCATGATGCCTTGTGCAGGCAGTATACAGGAAGTGCAGGCATGCTGCCTTGTGCAGGCAGTATACAGGAAGTGCAGGCATGATGCCTTGTGCAGGCAGTATACAGGACGTGCAGGCATGCTGCCATGTGGAGGCAGTATACAGAAAGTGCAGGCATGCTGCCATGTGGAGGCAGTATACAGGAAGTGCAGGCATGCTGCCTTGTGCAGGCAGTATACAGGAAGTGCAGGCATGCTGCCTTGTGCAGGAAGTGCAGGCATGCTGCCTTGTGCAGGCAGTGTACAGGATATTCATGCATTCCAGTAGGTCTGATACCTGTTTATCTGAATAGATAGCTTATTAGGATTTTGCTGGTTTTAAAGGTGTCACATAGCTTTTGCTCCTATCTGCTTACACTCGTACCCGGTTTCATTTATGCCTAGTCAGCTCTTTCACATCTATATGTTTGTGATGTGCTCTTTACCTCACTTATATATCCTTCTGGATAAAAGTATCTGTGAGATAAAATAAATGTGAGTGTTCTAGACTGAATTCTTAACCTCCTAGACTGAAGCGCAAGTTGTGGAGTAACACAGTGTCAACCGCAGGGTCTGGGCATGGCATAACCCCCATCCCCCACTAACCCAGTTACAGCATCAAAGAGGAGCCTGTCCTCTCTTTTCTGGCACATGTGCTCGGTGGGGGTGCGTGTGGGGGCTGGAGGAGAGGAAGTGGTTTTGTTTCATCCGGTGAGTGTCTGATGTCTTACCATGATGTAACGCAGTTACCAGATTTGGCTGTGGGAGGCACCGTTTGCTGGTCAGTCCCCCCCCCCCCCACACACATACTTTTATGTCCAACATGCCTCCTGTTTCCTTCATTTCAAGTTCATTTGTGATTGGTGCTATTCCATCCAGCCACCCCTTTTGCATAAACATGTTCCCATAAGTGAGTGAATTTATATAGTACATATTTTAAGGTCATTCTTGGACATTAGGCCTCTGATTTCAGAGTTCCTA
Organism: Mormyrus lacerda; assembly: GCA_015163995.2. NCBI lineage: Eukaryota > Metazoa > Chordata > Actinopteri > Osteoglossiformes > Mormyridae > Mormyrus > Mormyrus lacerda. Next base: position 75,056 of record JAABNX020000005.1, on the reverse strand, counting down.
AGAGGAAAAGAGAAGGACTAAATTATAGTTTTAATATGATTAGTGAAACTGACATCCTGATCAAGCAAGAGGCCTAGATTTCTTTAAGTCTTTAAGGCTTTAGACTCAGGGAAGGCACTAGCATTGGATAATTCAGGTCCAGAGAGTAAAATTCCAAACCGGGATTTTATTTCAAACAACAACTTGAGCATAAAGAGTCACAGTCACAGAGTATTCAACTGGATTAGTTGAAGCAAAATCAAACTGGTCTAGACTAGTACTCTCTGGACCTAAATTATCCAACTCTGGTATGCACTATCCTTTAATTGCTCCTCTCTTTCCAAAAACAGTCACCTCAGTTTTCTCTTTATTGAGCTGGAGGAAATTGTACTGCATCTAGTAATGAACTTGCTCAAGAGACTGACATAAGGAATCGATGGTCCGGAATCATCGGGTGACAGAGCTGAGCAGGGCTGTGTGGCATCCACATATCTACGATAACATACATTGTTATTTCGCAGAATTTGACTGTTAAAGGAAGCATGCAGTGCTTGAATTACAGAGGCCCGAGGTTTAGATCCTTGTGGGACTCCACAATTAATGAGCGTCCGGCCCGATTTATAACTGCCTATTTTAACCCAACAGCCTCTGCCCTCTAGGCATGTCCTGAACCAGTTGAAAACAGTTCCAATGAGGCTCACCTAAATCTTCAACCTATGCAGAAGTATTTTGTGATCAACTCAAAATGCTGCATTTAGATATAATAAATCTGAGACTGATACTTTGTCTGAATCAGTGTTTAGTCGGATGTCATTCAGAACTTTGATGAACTTTGATGACTCTTGGTGCTATGGTGAGAGCGGAACCCTGGCTGAAGTCTGTTGAAAAAGCCACACGTTTCAATCACCTAACTTGGGTTAGTTGGTTGAAAACAGCTTTTCTCAATTATCTTTACAAAGAATGGAAGATTTGAAATTGACCTATAATTGTTTAGTGACATCAAGGTTGTTCTTTTTAAGGAGGGGTTTAATAATTTTCAGTGATTTAGGAAAAGTCCCAGTTAGTAAAGTGGGACGAAGGAGCAGAAGGCAGGGGTCTGGCGAAGAAACAGGGATTTTAATGGAACTAACTCCGGGTTAACACCCCTTTAGTGTTATTGTTATATGAAATAACAGACAAACTCCTTCATTGTTATTATCATTAATGCTACATTTACCTTTTACGCATTTATCAGATGCTTTTGTCCAATGCAGTGTACAAGTAAAGCAAACTGCACGTTGCAAACATGCGTGTTGTCAAGGAGTCTTGCAGGCTGAGCTTGCAGTGAATGCTGAGGTGTAAGCAGGGCTGGAGAGGGAGCCATGCAGCAGCTTTCACACTTACGCCAGCTACAGCTTTATAAGCCTCAAAGTAATAACAGCTGAATACTAAAACGCCACTGTCCTTCTCAAACGACGGCTGCAGTGTTCGACCCTCTGAACTCCTCCCCAAGAATACCATGAACTCGCGGACTCGCTGATTCATGTCTGCATTTTCACTCATACAAGTTAGAGATGAGCGACTGCTGCTGTTTTGTTGGCAACGGCGCCATTCCAAACTTCTCTCTCTGTCATACAAAGTGGATTCCCATGTATGGAAAAAAAAGATTCCCGTATCTTGTTTTGTAGTTACACAACCCAACAAACAATTGCTGGCTAATCACTAAGCAATCGCAATTAATTATTATCCCATTCAACTCACCGTGTACAACATACAAACGGCAAAAATCATTTGCAAAAAGTAGTAAATATAAAAATATATCTGCTAACTCATGTTGACCTTTAACTATAGCAATAAATTGAAAAACATGTAAAAAAAAATCAATTGTTTGTGAATTAATTTAATGCCTACCACCAATTACCTAGAGCTACCAGCTAATTATGCTGAAAAATGTTCAAAGATGACTTCTTTTTTTTGCAATTCATAGAAAATGTCCTTCACCATTATGGAAACCACAGAGAATGTTTCTGGGTGGACTTCTTCAAAAACAAAACATTTTTATATTCAAAATGATGCGGTATAATTTCAGAAAGGTCCTTCTTCCCCCCTGGCAAAAACATTCCTAAAATAGTGCCACAGAGTGCAATGCACAGTATTAATATGTTAAAAGCCTAATCCGCTTATCGAATCGCTATTTGTTTCCAATGAATCAGAGTTAAGCGCTTCCAGCAGACATTCCAATAACACCTTATTTGCTGCTACAGCAATATGTGTAATGTGAGACAAATGGAAATCAGATTTAAGCATGCATCCCTGGGGAATGAGGGTCCCCGCGTGCGGGGGGAGGGGGGGGGGCTCCTCTAGAGACAGCAGGCACAGGAGAGCCAAGCAGCCATTAGTTCAGCGTCCTGATGGGCGAGTCAATTACCACAGTGTGCGGCGGCACTTTTCCTGCCAGTCAGGGGGGAGCACGTGAGCCTTGCCGCTGATGGCCGCTCCAGCTCCCAGCATGCATCGGTCACCGGTGAGCCGCGCTCACCTCCGCGGCTTCTGTCGCTCACGCGGTCCGGGTCTGCTGCCGTGCCGATGCCAATCTGACGCAGTTATTCAGCAGCACTCTCATCATTGCGGGGAAGAGTCATGTCGGATGGATTATGGGAAGGGCCCTTAACCCCTGACTGCTGCAGTGCTGCAGGGACTGGCTTTAGATAAACAGATGAAGTTATACAGACCAACAAATTATTCCCAATGCTTTCCACACCTGTTTCGAGTTTAACTGCACTGTACTGTGTTAGTCTGCTTGGCAACATGATCACCAAAAATGAAACTCTCGTGCTGGAGGTTCCAGCCCCCAAGCAGTACTGGGGCTGAGAAGTTTACTGCTAATGCCTTTCACACATATTTAATTTGTCAGTATCTGTATGTAATAAAGCAATATGGCCACTCTGTGGTTAGCGACTCATAAGGGCCCATAGCTAGAAATAAATTTCATGAGGGTGTTTGGCAGCCCTCTGTATTTTTTGGAGACTGGGTGTGGGGGGGGGGGGGTCAGCAAATTTCAAGAAGGGTTCAGACTTGTAATTTTACCCCCTGGATACATGCCTGATCAGTGATACAAATTATTTTGGGTTTACTACATGAATGCATACGTGAGCCTCATACTTCCATGGTTATGGGTTCGATTCCCGTTCCCTGTGCCTTGCATGTGGAGCTTCTCAAGCTGCCCTGGTTTTTTTCCTGCAGTCTGAAGGCATGTTGTAGGGTTAAGTGATGTCCATAAGTTGTCCATTGAGTGTGTGTGTGTGATGAATACTCATTATTTTGACCTTATAGGGACCAGTCCCCATTAGGGAAAACGAATTTTTTCTAAAATCCGTGACTGTAATCAAAAAACTAAAAATGCATAAACTGTTGTATTGTGTTTGGTTACTTATGGGTAAGATTAGGGCTGGGTGGGGTTAAGGGTGTCATTGTTGGGATTAGCGTTTTTCCCATAGTAATGAATGAGCGGTCCCCACAAAGATATAATTACAGGTCTGCGTATGTGTGTGTGTGTGTGTGTGTGTGTGGGGGGGGGGGGGTCTGCTCTGTGCTCCCTGGAGCAGTTCCAGGCTTGCAATGATCATGAATTACATAAATTACACCAGACTAGTGTTTATATCAATAGGGAAATCACAGTGATTATTAACTAGAGGAGTAATTCTTGAAGGTACCAGATCCAAATAACAGTTGGACACTGACGGACAGTCTACTGACATGGACATTTCCATGAATCCATGCGTTTTCTGTTGGACACTGACGGACAGTCTACTGACATGGACATTTCCATGAATCCATGCGTTTTCTGTGCCATGTCTAGGTATAAGTGCACGGGGACTGTGCAAATCAATGCTCATTCATTTCACAAGCAGGGTGAGATGTCCCAGAAATCAGACAGTGATGTGAGAGGGAACTCTGAACAGCTGGAAACACACAGCTCACTACAGAGGAATATTGCCTGGATCAGTCACTCAACATACCTTGCTGTTACCGCCCACTGTTTGAGCTGATTCCCGGAAGCTCGTCTGTTCCTATAGTTCCTCCAGGTCAGTATCCTCCGGGTACCGTTTCCTCTCACAGACCAAAAACGATCTCAGGTATTTTAAGTAAAGTGGTGGGTCAAAACTGTCCTTTAGAAGTGTTTAGAAGTGTTTTGAGTGCCTTCCCATCCTGAATTCTCAACCGACTTTAGGTCAGAGCGACCCTGAATGGATATATGATTGCTGAAAATGGATGTAACGTTACACTGATGTCCACAAAATACCTTGTGCCACACAACAACACACACGCATAACATATCAATGGAAAAAAGCAAGTCTTCTGAGATGGCAAATATGTAAGAAATGAATCTCGTACACCTGGGTATTCTCGCGTTCCATTATTACTACACCCGGGTCAAGTGCATCATGCAGAATGTTTGTAACGAGAAGACTTATCAGCCAGATCAGCATCGTGGCCGCTGTCTGTCACTGCGGAGAGAGGCATGTGGCGACCTGACTTACAAACAAATGAGCTGCCGTTCTCGCTCTACACACTACACTCTACATTAGCGGACCCTGGCCCAGCAACCATAGCAGGTGCCTGTGATTTACGCCCTTCTCGGCTGACGGCTACGTCCTCCCGCCTGGCCAGTCTGCTCTCGGGCTTGCCAAGCACTTTTCTGAACCGTGCTGCTGGCCGGGCCGCAATATCAATAACAAATCTCTCTCTCCCGCAACAATTTCCGCCCCGTCCGCATAAATATACACACACCTTCGGATGTATTATGAATTAAATTACATTTTAAAAATGTTGCTCCTGTTCTCCTCCCCTATTTACTCCTAATGCGACGTTTGATGTTTCAGGCCCTGAAATAAAGGATCCAGCCCAGAATACCAAGAAGCTACCCTGTGAGCGGGAGGAAAACGCCCGGATGCCTGCTGGGGCGACGGCCTGCAACGCTAATGCCAGGCCTGACATTAGCCATCAGTGTCCATGCAGGTAATAAATAATGCCATAATGCCTTCTGTGTAAATGCCTCCTGTCCCATCAGAACGTATCACGAAGACACCTTTAAGTTGGACCAAACTCACCATGCGATACAATAACATGTTTCAAAATCTAGAATTTTTCTAGTGTTTCCTCCTCTGGTTTGTCTTATCTATTCATTCCTTGAAAAAATTGGCTTCATCAACATAATCATGTAATAATCATTTGAACACTTCAATAATCTTTGCTTTTCAGATGCAATCTTGCAGATGTGATCCCAGTGTAACACTGGTTGAGGAAAAGCACAGTTTGAACGTCTTCAGTATCTCTATGAATCTTTTTTGTTGATCACAGCAATCTGATTTTATGTAGCGTTCGCTCATTTTGGATCACAATACAATCATTCAGTTAAGGCATTTGATGGTTTTATTTGATTGTCATAAACTATTGTCATAAAAGCAAAAATGTTCTTCAGTGGGGATGCACTGACACCATTTATTTAAAGCTGAGTACGAGTATCGATACTCGTTTTTCGGTACTCACTGGTACCAATACCAAGTATGGCTGGGGGATGTGTAAAACAATATTACGCTATTTAATAATATTATAGTTTAAAAAATATCAAAATAAATGACAATATAGAAATTACCAACACAAACACAACGTCAAGTAGGCACTTCATTCTTTTAGGCAAAAAAATGACATAACAGTGTGAAAAACGATAGACCAATAATCCGCTTTACAGCCGGTGATAAAACCTGCCGACCAGGGGGGATACAGGGTGCCGATTACCATTTTTTAGTCTCCGTGTAAAACAATGGATCTGCAGGCCGGATTTAATTATGATTTAAAACCATGTTGCAGACCATCTAAAACCATCTAAAGCAGTGGTTCACAAACCTTAACACTGAATACCAATTCTCAAAGTATTTTAACACTCTCTGCACCCCCATCATACCATCATGCTCATTCATCAAGAACAATATACTGGCAAAAGCTTCGGGTATTTTTGCTGCATGGTGGGCTGTTGCAGACTGCAGCCGGTAGCAATTTCTTTGTGCTCTTTATGTTTAGTTTTTCGACATTTAATAGTGTGTATAAACTTATTTTTCAACCGCATCTTCATGTTTCAGCAGAACAGTGCTATGCTTTTGGATTCCACGCTGGAGACATTTTGTGATGCTGTTTATTTTGCTCACTAACGACATAGCTGATACATCATCACGTGGTATCAGTTATAGGTATTGGTGCATTGTCACAAGGATGAGTACGAGTACATGAGCACTATACTAGTATCGGTATCGGGTTTGTAATAGTTTTTAGCTCTAGTACTAGTACTCCGATTCTTCAGTATTTGACAACATCAACTAATGCTCATTCAGATTATTACTTGAGATGATGATATGTACATAAGAAATATAGACCCCCTTTCTGATAAACAGTTTAAATTAATTTTCTGAAGATCAAGCCCATATAAAATACATTTTATAACTTCCACGCCACTAATAACCATATTACAGTAATAACATTTCAAAGACTTTGTAAATGACCAGTCATCATCTCCACAATTTTTTCTGACATATATTCAGAGCCTTGAAAATTACAAGACTTCCTATAATACATCCCCTACTGGCAAACCTCTTTAAAAGCATAATTGAACAATTTTAAATTCAGCAGACTGACAGGTACAATTTGATGAAGGCCCTTTATTCTTTTTAAACAGTAACCCATGGTCCAGCAGTTCCATACTTGATATAAACATGCTAAATTCCCTCTCCGCTTGCTGAGGAACACTCCCTGACCGTTAAACCGGTTGCGCATGTAGCTCAAGACAAAATGGGAATATAATTTGAAAAACGCCCCCTAGGGGAGGGGGCTGGTTGATGCAGGGGGGAAACAGATGCCAGCAGCCACTGTTTTCTTCATTTTTATAACATTCAATAGAGGTTCCACATCAGAGAGCAAAATGCTGACAGCCAGTGGAAAATGATGCTGGTTGTGGGATTTGCAGATACTGGAGGCGGGCAGATGCGCGCCGCTCACTGGTGCCGCCGTCGCGTTATTGGCAATCCGATACGGCGAGTCTGCGGGGTAAGAGGCCGGCCTGTTAGGGAACGTCAGGCGGTCCCAGCGCTACACAAGATGCGAGTCGGGGGAGATGGCAAACGGAACCACATGGGCTGGGAAGGAAGAACGGAATGGGAATTATTTTGGTACGGGATTAGGAATGGATTTAAGAATGGTGGGATAAAAACTAAATATTGGCATTGCAGCAAGAAAAACACTAAGGATGTGTGTCAGGATATGGGGGGGTTACAGTGAGGAACAGGGGTAGGAATCCAAGTGTGAGGCCAAGAAGAAAAACGCCGATATTACTGTATAACTGAAGTAAATGAAGAGGCTCCTCATGCAGTTTCTCCCTGCCCTGAGTCGTCTACCGCGCTCCCCGCATCTCACACCAGCGACGCTGTCAGGTACCAGCAGTGCAACGCTTCTCAGCCAAACTGGCTAAACTGTTTGGAAAAGTTCAACGGTGACAATGCATCACATACAACGGCGCCATTTCGGTGAGCGTTTACAGAAGCGCCTGTTTCAGAAGCTTCAGGGAACCCGGCGACACATTCGCGCTCATAAATGTCTGCTGGGTTTTCCGGCAGAGTGAAAACTTGAGGGGAGGCTGGACCACACAAGTCTGGTGAGGTCGCCCCCCCCCCGACCCACAGAGTTTTGGGGGTAGACCGCAAGCGCCAGACCTCCCACAGCCTCAAGTCTGAAGAGGCCACTGAGGACCAAACCACAAGAAAAACACCTCAACTGGTGCACTGCAGTCAACCCTGACCAATCACCCCTCTTCACACATATATCCACTGACACAAATCTGCACTCACAACCCAGGAGACGTTACAAAAGTTTGACATTGTGGACAAAAATACAACTAATATACTATACTATACTATACCCAGAGAGGGCTACTTCCTCTCCACTAGACCAAATAACTTATACAGAAAAAGAAAACAAACTATCGCACATGCAAGCTGCATAACCTGGTCCAGCTTCATGTGGTATACTCCTGTTATGTAACGTTGCGTATCGCAATTGCATGGAAAATTGCGTTCTGAAAAATCCTCAATTGTTTTCCTTTTTTCATTACATACAATATATCTTGTACACTACAAAAATAGGTATGGACAGCCATTTATGTATTGGACAAGCAAGTCCATTTCCAAATAATCACCCAAGCGCTCGCGCCAATTTATGAAATTGTATTCCCAGCCTCTTTTCATCAGCATCGACTAAACAGAAGTCAGACTGGAGTCAGCACCACTTTCCACTGTCATTGTCATAGAATTAAGTATTGATTTTTATAAATCTGTTTCTCCAGAAGCATTTGGAGACCCAGTTCTGAAGAACATTCCTAATGATCACAAACTCGCGGGTGTCCTCGACTGATAAAGTGACCAGAGTGAAAAACAAACATGCACCAGGCTGAAGGGAAACTAATAGTCGAAAACACAGCGTTAATATCTGCAGAATATTGTGTGTGACTCTGAGCATCCAATGAAACTGGAGGGACCAGGCAGCGACGCTGAGAACCCGACAAAGAAACACAATGCTGATGATTTATTTGCAAAAAACAGTCACAGACACGACGACCGATAAGGTGAAGTTACTGCTTAACTATGCTTGAGTAATGAGCAGGTTCATGTCTGTTTATCTTGGGATTTACAGTTGCTAAAGTTTATATTTTTTTAATGTTTACCTTCAGCACAAGATGTCAGATGGATGGACAATGCGTCATTGGCAGGCCCCGGATAAAAATCTCCCAAAAAATAGGCAGGGTGTATGTTAGTGTTATTATGAAGCACGACGATAGCATTAAAATCACTACTGTTGCGCAATGGTTTGTGAAAGTATCAAAAACCTGGCACAGCCTGCACATCCGCTGCTGTGAAACCCGCTGCTCAAGGCGTTCACGGGAATCAAGTATCAAGGATTCATTTATTCACATCCGTTCGGTCTGAGAGGAGGAGACGGAGGAAGACTGGCAATCAGAAATTCATTTCAGCTGCCCGCCTGTGGACTGGGTAAGCCGTACGCCCGGCACACAGAAGCCCAAGTCTCCAGCCTAAACACGCAGGGCACCTGACAGGCTAGAGGCTGAGCAGCATCTTCTGACATCTCCTCTGCTTCTTATCTAGACTCGCTGAAAAAATGACGCTTCCACACAAATACTCATACAGCACACTTCTGCCTCTGACACGTCATATTGTCCCGTACATAAACATTTAGACACTGGCCCATACACAATATTAAGATTAATTGCTCACAGCTTTTTATGCTCTTCCAAGAAAAAAAAATGAATGAGCGTAATTTTGTTGGTTAACTAACCATTAAATACACTGCATGCATTTTATCACTCTGACCACCTGTAATCATCATGACAGCATAGTATAAAAAAGCACACCAAATGAATCATGACCTTAACGTGTATTTAATGTATATATGAAATCTAAATTGAGTTAGACACTTTAAAATGACTTTAACAAGCTACAAACGTGAGCGTGTCCTCTCTCTCTCGCTTTCTCTGAGCACTATTAAGAGCTTCAGTGCAATATATCGTGTATACAGACGCTCCTCTACTTATGAACTTTCAACTTACAAATTTTTTGACATACGAAGAATGTAAGTTCAAAGTGTGTTCATTGGGCTCCCGTTTCCGGTCCAGAACATGATTTTTTTCCTGCGCACCAGTTCCGCCTAGTACGACTTCTGGCCGCTACTCCCGCCGCGCAGCAGCGTAGCGTGCGTACTACCAGCATCCTAGTTCTTTTTACTTGCGTATACCCTTAAAATGATGTTGAATAATGACTTACGAACATTTCAAATTACGAACAGCCGTTGGGAACGTACCTGATTCGTAAGTAGAAGACCGTCTGTAATAAGAAGCTGTTTTTTCTCAGATTTCTGAGTAAATGTCAACCAAAGGATCAACTGTGAAGACTGATGAATTTTAAAGCAAGCAAAGGATAAAATCTTTGAAAATCAGAGTTTAAGAGGAGTCTGCCGAATGTCATGACTGGACTCGGGAAGAAGCCCCAACCTCAAATGTCGGAGGAAGAATACCTCAGCGAGACGGACGAGGTACTGTACTGGCTAGATCAGTTTGAAGTCCGGGAGGATCCCCTGCTTCGGGCTATCGCTAAACGGACCAGGGACACTCTAGAGGCGAGGTCCCTGCCTGAAGACCATATTCGGCGCCTAAGAAGCGGGGTGGCCGAGGCTAATATGTGGAAGGTAGCCTCCACTAGCAGACTACCGTTTGGTCCGCTCTCCGAGCTAGCGGAGGTTCTGCAAATGCTGCCACCCCTCACGGAGAAGCGCCGTAAGAAGAGGCGGAGAAGCCGACACGTACCCACTGCGAGGTCTCCCTAGGAGCGGTCTCGCTGTCCGCTATCTGCCCCGCGGTGTGTCGGGAGGAACCCCTCCCGATTCTAAACCCAGCCGTATTTGTGCCTGCGGTCGCCTGCCCGGACAGTCTGCCCGCCGCTGCGCTCGAGGTCCCCGCGCCGCCTGCCGCTTCGCTCAAGGTGCCTGCTATGGCTCCACCTGCTGCTGCTGTTGCCACTCTGCCCACGGTTCAGCCCGCTGTTGCGGCCGTTCCTGTCCTGCCTGTCCTTCCAGTGTCTGCCGTTGCTGTCCTGCCTGTCCAGGCGCCCGCTGCGGCACCCCCTGCTGGCCACATGCCCAAGGTGCCCGCTGCGGCGCCCCCTGCTGGCCACACGCCCGTCCTGCCTGTCCAGGCCGTCCTTGCACCAGCTGCCCCGCCCGAGGTCCCTGCTCCGCCCGCAGCTGCTCCGCCCAAGCTCCCTGCTCCGTCCGCAGCTGCTCCACCCGAGCTCCCTGCTCCGCCCATCTCGCCGGCTCCGCCTGTCCTGCCTGTCTCGCCAGCTCCGCCTCCAGCTCCCGTGCCTACCACAGGACAGATGGCCCCTGTCCCCAAGGAGGTCCTGGACTATCTCACCATCGCTCCTCCTCCCTGTGTGGGGGAGGAGGAGCTCGAATGGGACCCCTCGGGGATCTTCTTACTGGGGCCCCGAGACTCAAGTAGGGGAAGGATTCCTCCACCATCACCTCAGCATGGGGGATCCTGACCTAAACCCCGCCTGTCGGTGTCCCGTAAGGGCAGGGGACACCTTCGCAGGGGTCGGGTCCTGCCCACCCTGCCCTCTGGCTCGCCCGCTCGTCCCCTGGCTCGGTGGCTGCCTGCGGGTCCGGCGGCGCAGAGGTGCAATGGACAACTTGGGAGTGAAGGTCCATGGACACATGGGCAAGAGACATCTCCACCCCTCTAACCCCTGGCAGGATTAGATCGAACTCCAGCTCAGTGTGGGAGGAGCTTGCATCCTCCCCTGTGTTTCTCTTTGCTGCACAGGTTATGCGGCCCACAGTGTATTTACTGACTTGAGCACTGCGATGGACAGATTTTACAGTCAAGGTGCAAGATGCATTTGGCAAAAGCTTTTGATTTCTGCAACTCTGATTGTACAGAAAAGGAAGAAGCCATTACTAAAGCCATTACTAAAAAATAAGCCATGTCACAATGTGGCAATATCCTCTCTGATAAGTGTTGCAGTTTAGACTAAATGTATTTATTTGTTCTAAAAGCCAAATATTAGGGCTGGTACAGATTCAACAAAATGGAGTCAAAACTATCCTTTAAGCCAAACACAACAGCGAGAGCCGTTTTCTCTGTCAAAACTGCTGGACTGTGCATCCATTTACCCACCATCGATCCATCCATCTATCCGTCCATTTATCTGTCCATCTTCCACAACCACTTATCCAGTCACGATGGGAGTGAAACCCGTCTCGGCAAGAAAGGAGTATAAAACAGACAGCACCGGTCCTTCGCAGGGCACACACTCACTGTCACACACCAAGTTCTATCAAGTTCCAAGTTCTATTCATCACATACAGAGACATGTAAACACTTATTACATGTGCACAATCTGGGAAGCCATTAGAAAAAAAAATATTTCATTGCTCACAGTCGATAGTGTTTGTGTGCATGACAAATTAAACTGGAAACTATCCGGCTGATAAAACCGTCTCAGGACGGCGATGCAAAGCAACAATGAGTGGCTTAAGAGTGATAAAAATGAACAGGTTTGGGCAGCATGGCCAAAGTGGACTCAAGCGGCAGCCCATGAGCAATCTGCGAGCGACTTCAGCAGATTCGCCAAGGAGAGAAGGACTCCAGCGAATGGCCAGGGTGCAGAGTCATCAAGACGCCCCCAAAGAACCACGCAGCTGGGGTGTCTGACAGAGAGTCTCGAGGCCTGAGCGCTTATGCCAATAACTAATTTCTCTTTGGTCTGAGCTGCTATTTAAGGTCACTTACGTCGCCATTATAAGTCTTCATATTTGAATTAAATATAGTAAGAAACGTAATATTATATTTTCACAAAATGTGATACCATCGATGAGGTGATACTAGTATCCGTTATTTTTCATTCTGATTGCTAATACACCGCCAATACGAAACACGGCGATGACCGCATTAAACCCGGATCTCCGTTACATATTTACGATGCGTCATTATTCTCTAAAGCGCTCTGCCTGCTCGCCTCCATCCCCACCTGCCACGGCCCACCCATCACAGTGATGCACGGCAGCCATTACAAGGCCACCACACTAACCACACTGTGACTCACAACGCCAGAGATGACCAGAATCTATAGTGAGTGCGGTGAGACATTTGGCTGGGAGGGAGGAAGGGCGGAAGTGGTTTTCCTACCACCCACGACACACCACAAGCATTGTAGCTCAGGTTTATTTGCAACCAGCACAAGATATACAGGTTTACCTCTGTTTCCTGGACTATGTTTAGTGTATGGAAATGGCGCTTTTCATGCTAAGTTTAGCATCCTCCCCCAGCTGCTTTTGACTGTCTTTGTATCTGTCTAACAAAGAGTTCCTGTTAATAGACATATGTACCAGAGAGCCCTTGGGGAAGGGCACAGAATCACCCTACCACGACAGGGACAGGGACAAAAGCCCAGAGCGCCCGAATGAAATGTACAGTGCTCAGTGAAGCGTTTGCACAGATCCGTCTCTCCTTCCTTTCTCAGCACATTCATTTCTCAGCATCGCGTGCAGGGTTAGCGGTAGTGAGGACACATGAACAAAAGCGCGTCACCGTGCAGGGTAGGCGGTAGTGCGGGCACATGAACAAATGCGCGCCACCGTGCAGGGTTAGTGGTAGTGCGGGCACATGAACAAATGCGCGCCACCGTGCAGGGTTAATGGTAGTGAGGGCACATGAACAAATGCGCGTCACCGTGCAGGGTTAGAGGTATAGTGCGGCACATGAACAAATGCGCGTCACAGTGTAACTTAACCATAGTGCAGAATCATGAACAAATGCGCGCCACCGTGCAGTGCTTGTCCGGTTTTGAAATATCACAAATGCATGTAGACAACCGGCATAAATTAAGAAGATAATACTGTCAATGTAGACTATTTACAACCATACAGCTCATTTTCTAGATAAAACATGTCTAAATGAAATGAGCGGAATCCTATGCAGACAGTACTGATGTGAACATCAATGGATATTTCATTATCATATAGTATTTCTTGATCAGTTTTCCCATAACTAAATAAATATATAAATTCTAAGATCTTTTTCACTTATTCTGAAAGATAAAGAAAACAAACTATAACTAACCATCGCAATCACCAAATTTACAAGGAGAATTTTAAAATAAATCTGTATCACAAGTAACCTATGTAACAATGTAAGAAACTAATTATCAATGAAAATCTGTAAATCCTCTCCGAAGTTGAATTTGACATTAGGCTGGGAAAGTTTTAAAAATAAAGTGAAATGCACAAGCAAATCAATAACTGCGCCGCAAAATACCCCATTAATAATTTATTTATGAGCTTGTATTATGTAATATTACTGTTAAAGCAGATCTTGTTATAGTCCAAGACTCGTTCCCTGGCTGGCCCATAAAGTTCAGAAAGAGTTTTCTTTTTCTTTAATTCTATTGATTTCCTATAGCTGTTACTACAGTAAATGCTGCACTCACCCCTCTGCTGAGCTTGGCTGAATGGCCATATCAGCGATACGACAGCGAAATGCAGCAGGCTTCCCATTTTGACTTTTCTAACTCTTCATCAGCGCTGTCTGTCCAAGTCGCCTCTGCGCTCTGCGGAAAACCTCAATCGGGACTTTGAAGAAGTTGAAGAAGCCCTCCCTCTCCCTGCCTCTGGAGTGGGGGCACCGCTACGCCGAATGCCTTCTCTTTTTCAAAACTATTGTCAAAGTTTGTTGCTGTTCCTTTACAGGGCAGATTTATATATATTTCATGTTATAATTTACAGGGGGTCAGTCCTCCAGCATAATGACCTGGACTCATTTAACCGACTTACGTCTTCAAAGCCGCCTTCTCCGTCCACGTATTAATCCAAAGGAGTTCAAAGTTAGTTAACCAATAGTGTTTCAGCGTGATAGCATTATTAAAGAAACTTTGGTTGAAATTTTAAATTTTATATCAGACTTGTAATTCTTACTTTTGCACTATGAAAAGACTTCTGCATCCCTGAAACAATGAAATAACTTTTACGCAGGTAGGCCTACTTACAGATTCACTTATTTTTTCTTAAAGCTCATAATATCTGTGGCGTTTTAGTTGCGCATGTATGCATTTATTTACGGTGACCCATAAAGTATCTGCATTTTAGCTAGAAGATCGAGTGAGCTCTATAGTTCCATCTAGTGTCACAAAAAGTTACAGTAAGTTAACAAAAGTCAACAAAATCTTGATTAAATTGTACTAACCTTTTCCAAGAGCACTTTACTTACATTAAACTTTACTTAGATTCATGCAATTTGGGACTGCATTGTAGCCAATTAAATTTCAATGAATTTGAAAATGACATCATTTTAAGCTAGCATGATGGGTTTCCTGAGCCTAAATCAAGCGTGAATTCGATTTTTTCCCCCGACTTGAAATTCAGAATGTGATTACTTTCTGAGACAGATCTCCCCGCTGTCAGTCAGCGGTTGCGTGCGCGTTGAGGAGCAGGATGATTTCGTTGTCATGAGAAGCCAATTTAGAGTTCGAGACGTGTGTTGCTGTGCAGTGGACCGTGTTCTTGTGGTAAGGTCTATACCCTGCGATTGACACTTGTTGGCCACTAACATCGAGCTGGTGATGGGAGAGAAATCATCTGCTATTCATCCCGAGTCAGTTAAAATAGTTGTTTTCCTCCTGGATCACTGTGGAAGGCAGCAGCTTCTAGAAGCATCAGTAGACCACCATATAATCTTGAGATGTCTTGGCTGAGGTTGAGCTGGCTGGAAACACAAGTGGAGCTGTTGAGGGGCTATAGGTTTCGCTGTGGAGGTGAGGAGGAATGCCTTGTGTTTGCGCAGAGGGACGAGCTGAGCAGAAGCTACGGCGATGACGGAGAAAGTCACGGGGAGCCCTGTGTGTCCAGCCAAGTGACATTTTGCGATGACCCCCCTGTCACACCGGCGGGGGACACCCAGAGCGTCATCAGTCCCAAGATCAGCACCTGGGAAGCGGGCTGGAATGTGACCAATGCCATCCAGGTAACTAGTGCCAGTATGTACTGAGCATGACATTCATTCACAAGATGGTTATGTTGTGTGTAAATGCAGGAGCAGATTGAGAGTCAGCATTAGAGATTCGATATTGCAGAGGGTCCACTGGACAGAAGCTGGTGGTGGATCTTAGAGAATGTGCTTCGTCACTCGATGTTTGCAGATTTGAGTCACAGAAAACCCCCTGCTGTTGATGACTGGCTGCTGGGTTAATACATTTATTCAGCTGCAAATTTGGTCATTTCAGATAAAAGCACATTTTACAGGAGTCCTACTGTAGCAGTTTCTCTGTTACTGCGCAATTCAAAGGGGACCAGCTTTTAGACATGAGTACTGCCTCACCTGCACCCTTGTAAGAAAGACTCCCGTCAGTGCGTCAGGATGAAAGGCAAAACTGTATGAATAAAGGATGATTATTATGCACAATATTTGTGCTATTTTATTATATTACGGAAAGCAGAGGCGTCAGGTTTCCGGGACATCAACCTTGCCCACTAAGTCAATTACGGAAAACTGCAAGTGGGAAAGACTCCTTATTTTCAGTATTTTGGAATACATTACATTTCATTAAATGCATTTCCAACTGTCGTTTGTAAAACATTTACAAGTTTTCAATTGTGCAATCAAACATTTGTGTAGCCTTTTGAATAGCGAAGCACAAATGATTGGCCAACAATTCTGACAACGCCGTAACGTACACTTTGTTCTGGCACTGGGAGCATTGCATCATGTTCCACTGGTAACACTAATTACCAGATGTCCTCTTTATCTGGCCAAAGCTTTCCAGGGCTGAACACAACCACAGGACCATGCATATCTAGACTTAATGTTCTCCGTTAGAAAGCCAGGGGTGGTGTTCAAACATCCATCCAGTACTAGATTTTGGAATACAACACCGGTCAAATATCTGGACACACTTGCTTTTAACGCATGTACAGTATCTCTGTTTTAGCTGTGATTCATTCACCTTAGCGTAAAAAGGCCTTGAGGCAATGTAAAAGTAATACATATCAAATATTCCAGGAGAAGTGTTCAGTGTTTTCTCAACTTTTAGATTCTTCAAACTAGCCCCCTTTTCTTCAATGACATCATTGCAGATTCTTGGCATTCTTTCAACCAGCTTCCAGATGTAGCCACCTGGAATGCTTCTCCAACAGCCCTGAAGGAGTTTCCACAAGTTCTGGGCACAAGTTGGCTACCTTGCTCATACTCTTAGATCCAACTCATCCCAAACCAGCTCTATAAGGTTTATGTTGGGGGATTGTGAGGACCAGGTGATCTGTCACAGCATTCCAACTTTTTCAGAAGATGACACAATATTTATATAAGTAAATATGTGTGCATAGGGTTACTATCTTGCTGAAAGACAAATGATTTCCAGTACGTATGTGCAGAATTTTGACTGGTACTGTATCTGTCCTGCATAATTGTTTGGCCTTGAGTGTAATGAGTGTCTACCCAGGGTTGCTGGAGTTAGAATGTCAGCACTACATATCAAAATGAATGACCCATTGATTCATATAAATTTACGAATGGCTCGATTTTTGTGTGATATGTCTAGCTCTTCTGTTCTTTTGCCATTTAAGGGCATTTTTGTCCTGGGGCTACCCTACGCACTGCTTCAAAGTGGCTTGCTGGGCTTGCTCCTCCTTGTCCTGGCTGCCGTCATTTGCTGCTACACTGGTAAGATTCTGGTTGCCTGCCTTTATGAGGAGGACGAGGTGGGGCATCCTATTCGGGTGAGGAGCACCTACGACGACATCGCCAACGCCTGCTGCGTCCACTTCTGTCCCCGTGTGGGTGGAGTAGTCGTCAACACAGCCCAAGGGGTCGAGCTGATGATGACCTGTATCCTCTACCTAGTGGTCAGTTGTAACCTTGCAGGCCATAGCTTTCCATACCTCCCTATGCCCCCACTTGCATGGTCCATCATCACCTTTCTCACCCTCATGCCTTGCATGTTGATTCGGGACCTGCACGTGGTCTCCAGGCTCAGTCTGCTCTGCTCCCTGGCCCAGTTCCTCATCACATTCATCATCATTGCCTACTGCCTGCTGGAGGCTCCCCACTGGTCCTGGACGTGGATGGCTGTCTCTGTAGACTTTGAGAAGTTCCTTGTGTCCATCGGGGTCATCATCTTCAGCTACACCTCTCAGATCTTCCTGCCTACCTTAGAGGGAAACATGGAGGACAGGAGTGAATTCTCCAGCATGATTACTTGGACTCACGTCATCGCCTGCGTCTTCAAAACCACCTTCTCTGTCCTTGCCTTTCTCACTTGGGGCAAGGAGACAAAGGAGGTGATAACAGACAACCTTCCCGCCACTCTGCGCACTGTGGTCAACCTCTGTTTGCTAGCCAAGGCGCTGCTCTCCTACCCCCTGCCCTTCTACGCAGCCACTGAGGTCCTACAGACGTACATTACTAAGCGCCGTGCAGACCAGGCCAGTGGGGTCGGAACAAAGTTGCTGCTTCGGGGCGGCCTCCTTCTGATGACCTTCCTGATGGCCACTTTCATGCCCCACTTCTCGCTACTCATGGGACTGACGGGCAACGTCACCGGAGCAGCCATGAGTTTTCTGCTCCCAGCCCTTTTCCATCTGCAGCTCAAATGGACTAAACTCAACCGCAAGCTCAAGGTCTTTGAAATCCTCATCTTAGTCCTGGGCTCACTCTGTAGTTTATCTGGGCTCGTGTGCTCCGTTAAAGGAATGATTGAATCTTTCGGGAACAAATAATCATGCGGTCCTGCTACCTGCTATATAATGCCTCTCTGTAACATCTGTAGTTATACTCCATGGATGTGTTAGGAAATTTTATTTGTAAGAAAGAAACCAGCAGGTTTTTAGGTCTAGCTTAGAATTTGTAGTTAAAATCGGCGATTGCAGGATGTCTGACTTTCTTTGAAGAAAATAAAGGCTGTTGTGAAGGAGCAGGAGCTGCACTAGACACAGGGAAGATGGCAAATGTAGTTGAGATGCCATTTGTCTTTGTTATCATGGAAATTCTCCCTTCAGTCGCTGCACTTCAGCATAACTGCCAAGAGGCGAAAGTAAATCATCTCCAGCAGCAATCCATCAAAAGAATATGTTAGATATATTTAATTTTTATTCTTTTATTAGTTGCCAGAGATGTCAGGTTTTGTTTTGCTAGTCTTCATTTCCAGTCAAGTGCTACTGTGAAATTTTCTGTATCTATGTGTTATGTGTAACCTAAACAGAGATGTATTAAGTTGCGGATTCTTTATTAGCTAGTTGATGTAAAATACAGTAAAATGTGACAGAAATGTGTTTCACGATGTTACTGTCAATTTTCTGGCTAATAACTGCTCCCAAAAGACAAATCTAGCAACAATGCAGCAGACAATAAGATAATTAAACAAATCAAATGATTCAGCCTTATCTATTATTTACTGTAACTGTAGACCAGAAGTGAGCGTATGTCTTATTATAACCAAGGAATATTCCTTCATACAACCATGTATGATAAACCACACATATTTTCACAAGCGTAACACTTGTTTGCTTGTGCTCTATCTTGGTTGTGCTAGTGACGATGGCATCGTGCCGTCCTGTTGATACATGGCGCACCTTGCCGACCGCGCGGACCCACATCACGCTTCTGTGGCCATGACGGCACTCCGTCTCCGTTACCCCGAAACGGGCCTCTCTCAGAGTTTACCGATTGGTCCCGGCAGCTTGGAAAATGCCGCGCCCGTACCACCTGATTTGACGCGCGCTTTATTTCCGGGCTTAAAACAGAAACAGAGTGTCGCGTTACCGACAGCAGGGACGAGAAAAAGCAGTACTGGGCCCCGCATCCTCAGCGGCCGCCAGTACCGCCCACCCCTGTTCTCCTCAGCATAGAAGTACCTTTCTTACGTCATGGCGAACGGGTCCTATCTCCCAACACCCCTCCGCAGGCTGTCACTGGCAAACATGCTGAGATTCCAGCGGGCTCCAGGGGACGCACTTGCCGTCAACAGGCGGCAGCCACCGCGCGCAACTGCCAAGAACGCAGTGAGTCACACCTCAGAACTTCACCAAAGAGGCGTCCATTTCATCCAAGTCTCCTCTAGTGTGCTGGTGAGACATACAGCTTGTTAGATGCGGTACAGTGTTTCATAGCGTTTCCAGGCAAGCAGATAAAAATTCAGGCTGAATCCTGAAACAACAACGCAAGCTGCAGTGTACTGGGCATAATATTTTTGAACGATTTTCTGTCATTTAGTGTCTTTCTTATTCTATATTTGAAATCACCAACATTAAGAGTCAGCCTGCTTGGCAGTGAAACGCGGATTTTTCTGGAATCTGAAAACAGAGTGTTTTAAATGGGTTTATTTAAAAGTTATTCACCATCTGCTCAGTGTAAGCACTTCTTACATAACATCTATTCCATAAATAACTTTTACTCATCAAAACTAAATGTTCAACTCAAATTACAGAAGCAAAATAAGAAATAAAAGGTGACAAAATCACAACAACGCCTGAAGATTCTCACTGAATTATAATAAAAACACATTACAGAAATCTGTTCCCCAGAACATCAGTTTAATCCACTTGCCATATTTCCGAGTGAATCGCGTCTCAGACTTGCATGTACTTGCAGATTATTTTCTCAAATTCACAATATAATTAATCTCTCATTTTCGTCTAGCGTGGTTTTCACAGAAGGATGCATCATGTTTAACGTTGTTTTGGTCAATAGACTATAATCTGACACACATGTAGGTGACACTGGTAATGCAGTGGTCAGCCATCTTGTCTCACCTCGAGGGGTTGGGTGGTCGAATTCTGTCTCTGCTCTGTTTTTTTTTGCCTGTCTCTTTTCTGAGTATAGTGGAAGACTCCGTCAGTTAGGATTCATACCTGTAATCAAAATGTCATCTGTTTGAATCCCTTGGTGGATAGCGAATCCTCTTTTGGGCCCTTGAGCAAGGCCCCTAACCCCTGTTGCTACGGGAATTGTCTGCCCTTGCTTCTGTGTCACTTTGCATAGAAGTGTCTGCTCAATAAATGACGAAACAATTGTCTTTATTTGCATGTTTAATATGTGCTTTTGTGTTTGTCTGCGTGTCACTGTGGAGACTTCCATTCCAGTCCCTCCATTTCACCAGGTCACTTGCCACTGACCAGCAAAGGTTGTGTACGCGCTCTCACCATCGCCCCCTCCTGGATGGTCATATCAAATGCCAACGTTCTTTCTCCATCCACCTGCATCCACGCTGTCAATCCTTTTCGGACATGGCTCCTGTTTCTTCTTCTTCCCCTCATTGCATCCCTCGAACGTCGTTAATTGGAAGACAGAGAGGACAGATGAGCATTGGAACAGAGCCATTAAAGAGGGATGTTCGCTCAAAACCCAAGATCAATTCGGAGCTTCGAGGTAGCTCAAATACATGGCGAACATCGCTGACAATGATCCGGCAAGAACTGTGTCCTCAGTGGTTGCAGTTGTGTGCGTTGACTTTGTGTTGATGCTGCCTGATTTTTTTCCCTGTCCTGTGTGGCTCTCAGTGTCCTTTCATGACACTGGGTTTGATGTACGTTTGCTCACGGCAATCTTCATTAACTTGCATCTAAATTAGTAACTGAAAGATGGATATGTTTGAAGCTGTTGTTTGCTCCGTCATGGCATCATACATGTGGAGACATAAAAGACAAATTAGAAAGATTTTTTTTAATACATTTTTTTAGTGGAGAAAGTGAGTTTTCAAGAAGTGATTTAATAAAAAATAGTCGATTTAATATTTGTTCCATAATGGAAACAGTGAGAAAACATCTACATAAATATTCCCAAAGAGGACAGTCATAAAAAAAAACTGACGCGGGTGTCTCAGTGCTTGCAGTACTTTGCGGATTTCATCTGTCATCTATGAAACATCTGATTGGGCTGGATGCAGTGTAGGGAATCTTTAATAGTTGTTTCCATGCACAAAATGCGTTTCTCCTGTTTTAGTGCTCAACAGACACACATTTTGAAGACATGTCACATTAAGAAATGGACCTCAGTATGAAACAAAACCAAAACGATATGACCCACACCAAATGATAGTTTTAAAACCACTAAACACTGATTAGTTGTACCCAAAGCCAGATACTGCTATGGATTATTTTCAAAATAAATCTGTTTTTAATTAAATTTGTTAATTACTTTTTAATTCTTTCCTCTCTTTCTGCTGATATTTGTGCCACAGAGGTTTGACCTCCTGACATTCAAAGGATATTATCGTCATGGATACAGGATGACACATCTGTGCCTGGAAACGGCGCTTGGGCGAGAGCGAGCGCAAAGCAGCAGACAGATGTTTGCGGCTTTAAAACTTTGGCAGGGTCCAAATTCGCCGGTTTCCATGTCCTCGCGCGTAAACGCACAGATAAGTGTGTCCCATCTAAGCCCGCCCACCTCCGTACCACCTGCCCACGCCACCGCCGTGTGACGTCAGCTCGCTTCCAAGTGCCACCGGCTCCTTAAACGCCACACTGGAAAAGAGAGTGAGGAGGAGGGTGGATTAAGGACCTCTGAAGCGGTGGAAAATGTCAGGGAGAAGCTTGTTGGTGGCCGCCAGTTCTCTCCTGTACCGAAAGGCCTGATTTATTTCCAAAGTCCGCCGAAATGTCTGCTCATGGAGAGTGCCACATGGGCTCATTCGAGTCTAACATTCGATTTGGACAGAATGGGGTTCGCCCTCAGTGGTAGCTACACGACGGCTTTATTGTTCCTTCTTATGAGCCGCTTTCAATGGCTCAGTGTGGAGAGCAGAGTCCCGTCCTGAAGCCTATATCAATCAGCTGAGTGAATACGGCGCGCGCTCGCAGATCGTAAACTCCATCCTGCCGGAGATACAATTACATTTCTGTCTGCGGCAGACAGCCAGTAATTACGAATCCAATTACAGATTTCTGAGAACAATACAAAGGTGGAGGTTCTTCGTTGTTATTTGGTCTGTTAAATGCCTGACAAAAGCTTTGTTTCCAGCTCCGTTTCCCAACGTCAAACGATAAGAAATCAAGAGCGCACCTTAACGACTAATCAAAAACAAAAATGCAAGAAAAAATGTCAAAATGTGGCATTCAATAAGTTAAAATGAAAACAATCCACTTCCAAGGCTGTCGCCCTCAATAGCACGAGAAATCTGCCAGAAATTCAGATCTAAATGGCATATTTAATAAGATGGCAAAATGTTCTGTTTAAATCACATCACATCCGAGGTCAACCAACAACAAAAAGGGAAAAGTATTATTTTTCCAGTATACTTCATTCACTTTCAGGCACGTAAATTGCTTTTACGTATGCTTTAGGATATTTTAATAACATGGCTTTTATTTAACGTCAGTATAAAAGCTATGTCGATTTCTATTGTGGGGCACCATTCACTAGATACTTTTAAGAAGCAGGAAATGACTAATTAATTATCGCTTATCCAGTAACGGGTTCTTGGGGGGCCTGGAGTCTGTCCCAGACAGCACAGCACACGAGGTGGGGGGTCACCCTATATGGGATGCCAGTCTGCCACGGGGCACATACCCACACACTAGGAGAGACTGAGAGACACCAGTACACCCGGTAGCATGTCTTTGGACCACACTGAAGAACACCTAACAGAACAGAACCCCCCCAAGCAGATACGTACTGGCCGTCGGGGCTGGTTGGCAGCAGAATGTCCCAAATAACTCCCCCTCTCTGGTCGGCAGCAAACTATCAAATTGGTGCCACTTGACAGCAAAGTTTTGATGCCAGTCCGCCTCTGCCCCCAACCACAGAGGTATGAGTAACAGGGTTACCCACTGAGCCCTGTGCTAGCCTCAACTTCAACCAATGGCTATTATAAACATACAGATATTTTTTTGCCATATGTTTCAAACACATAAGCTAAACATCAATATCTGATGACACTGAATGGCACTAGTTAAGTGTGACAGCTGAGTTTTGGAATGTATTGTCTCATTAAACAAGTGTATATCTCCCTGTGTACTTACTCGCTTACACATTGACACTAAACCAGATGTGTCAATCTGTTTGTTTAAAAACAGGACAGGCGTGAATTTTATTGTTATTGATTATAACACCATGAAATGACCCCCGTCCATAGCTGCCACACCAGGAGAAGCCATTTAAATTCATGAAGTTCTCAGGATACATACAGTATGCAGTGTGTAGGGACAGCTTGTTGTCTGATGAAGATGTGGATTGGAGACGGAGGCCTTACAGTCCTTTAAGATGGTGATAAATAACACGACAGAGCTCCAGTCTGGCATGGAAATCAGAAGCATGGATTTCTGCTCCGGCTGAATTCCCAGAACGGCCAGAAAGTCACTTCAGACCCTCTGAAGCCTGTGAGAAATCAGGCCTTATGGGTAAACAGAAGGGACAGGTTTGTATTCTGCTACAGCTCCTTCTGGACTACAGAGAAAAAAACATTATTATAGAATCGGTAATACAAATTCCACATTTCTTTAAGTTTTTCCACAACTTTCTAATATGTGTGAAATTAATCAAGTTGAGATTTTAGTTGACACACACACAATTATATGCTACATATAATGTGCAGTGAAATGCATTGTTGTCTAGTACCAGACAGCAGAGGACACAGGTATCAGGGACACAGGTACTAAGGAGACACAAGTATTAAGTGACATGGCATTACACTGTGCTGTTCCTGCAATGGGCTGTAATCCCATCCCGTGTTTTGCCCTTCCTTATGTACTCTGCTGTTTGGGATAGGCTCCGGGCCCTTCCTTGTGTACTCTGCTGCCTGGGATTGGCTCCAGGCTCTTCCTTGTGTCCTCTGCTGCCTGGGATCGGCTCCGGGCCCTTCCTTGTGTCCTCTGCTGCCTGGGATTGGCTCTGGGCCCTTCCTTGTGTCCTCTGCTGCCTGGGATAGGCTCCGGGCCCTTCCTTGTGTTCTCTGCTGCCTGGGATAGGTTCCATTAGCCTGACGTTAGCTTCCCTGCTGTGAGCCTCCTATATCGCGGCTCATGCTACCTACACTTAAAAAGGCATGATGACACTGGCCTACCATTTACCCTTTCTGCACCAGTAGGATTATGCATTTCTACACAAATATTGAAAAGTTGCTCCACGTGGCAAATGAGACTATTGTTTATCTTCATAAACGCCTGAGGAAACCCAAAACCTGGACAGCTTGCCTCAGAGTCCTGGAAGCGGAGATGGGATTGTGTGGGCTGGGATTCCTTCCTCCTGATGTGGTCCCTAAAAGCCCCCGCTTAGACTCACACCGGAGCCGCTTAATGAACATTTCCCCCCACGCTGACTTTTTTTGTTCTCCCCTGAGGGGGCTTTCCTTGTTACTGGTGCCGCCTTGCGAGGTTTTGGCTGGTGCTGGGGGAAGCTGGATTTCATGACAGCTGTCAGGGTCTTTTCTGTGCTGTGGAATCATTCCAACAGGGGGCAGCCGCCCCCCCCGCGAGCTATCAAGCTACAGTGCTTCCCTCTGTCTAGAAACTGAAACCAATTATCTGAATGTGCAGTTTTGCTGGGGATGAATAGCGTGTTTTTAGGAGTCTGCATTAACCCTGCTGTATCAGATCGATTAGGGTCTCTGCCCAATGAAAGGAATGAGCCCAGAAACGCTGCTTTAAATTCTGTGCTTCTTGTCTATATCTCCTCTCCCTCCACTTCAATCTACCGCCATAATGAGGCTATTAAGGCCCTTCGACTTGCTGTCCCACTCTATTGTTTTTCAGGGGACTGTAATAGCAGGATGCCTTTTGAATCTCCACACTACACACACCTTCGCTCGGTTTGATAGGCACTGCGCAGGTATGGGATTTTTCATTTTTTATTCTTCCAGGGAATGAAAGGAAACAGGGAGGCAAAGGTAATGCGCTGTGTTTGTGTTCCATCGGTCTGCCAGCATGTCAAGACTCATCAGGGAAAACGGTGAGGTGAGGACGACGGACCGCTTCTTGCTTTTTTTTTTTTGAACCAATCCTGTTAAAAGAATTGGACTTTTGACCAAGGGCTGCTAGGGAAAGAAAAAATACAGGGGGTTGCTGTGGTGCCCCTGGGCAAAGTAGCCTGAATTGCTTCAATAAAGATAGCCAATAGAGATAGCCAATAGAGATAGCCAATAGCGACAGCTAGGTAAATATCAGAAGAATAAAAGCAGGTGCAAAACAACGGATGAGAAGCAAATCAACCCGCTGTAAGGGACAGAACAAAGAACGGAGGCACTGCTTAGTCCAGGCTTACTGTGTTTTCTGGCCAATTTTGCCATTAAAAATATTGAGCGTGGCAGATGTCAGGCTAGCAGGGGGGCAGGGCCTAATCCCCTTCGGTTCCACAGCAGGATATGTAGATGGGATCCTGTGTGGGCCAGCCGTTGCTTTTAGATATCCCATATGGTTTTAATCCCTGGAAGGGGAGCTAGGATCTGTCGGTAAGCCACAGCTGTGCGCCCCCTGCTGTCGGAGCTGGATCAATTGGTGAAGATGAACTAAACATGGACACTGAATACTTCATCCTATAGTTTCCCATCATCCCTTAAGAAAAAAGTGCTAGGCCATCCTGGTGTGTGGCTCAGAAGCTCAGGGCCTGGAGTCTCTCTTCAGAAGGTTGTAGGTTCAAACCTTACAGCTGGCAGAGTAATTTCAGTGTTTGGTCCCTCCCCAAGGCCCTCAACCACTCCACCCCCCCAGTCACTCTGGGGACTGGGTAACTATGCTTTCTCAGTTGTATGCCACTGGGGATAGAAGCAACTGTTAAAGAAGTAGGATGTAATTTCTCGTAATGGACATGGTATCCCCTCTAGGGGGTGCCCTGCCTTGCATAAAATGGATGGATAACGGAAATATAAAACTGGTAATTTAGAAGCAGAGGTGGCCATTTCAGGTCCAGAAAGTAAAAATCCAAACCAGGATTTTGATACAAACCAACCAGTTGTGACTGTGACGCTTTATACTCAACTGGTTGGTTGAAACAAAATCCTGGTTTGAATTTTTACTTTCTGGGCCTTGAAATGTTATCTTCTGATTAAAAGTATTAAATAAAAGTGCAGGTTCCAAAACTGAACCCTACATAACAAACCAAGCCGCCGATACATATTCAACACTAACTTCAGCTACAATACAGAAACCCTGTTAAACTTTTCAAATGTATACAAGTAAAAGCAGTCATAGAAACGATTATCTCTTGGGACTAGAATAACAGCCAAACAATCAAAGATTAAAAAAAAAAAAAACAACGAGCTTTTGAAAAGCAATGTTTTTACAGACTGTCCACGCCTAAATGCTAATAATGTTTCAGTTGACTGAAGGGCATGTTAGCACTTTGCTAAATACTCACGGGTGCTCTGGGGTGTTCAGGCAAACAATGTCCTCCGCAGAGACTGGATTTGTGTCCTGATTCGAGCTGAGTGGCCCCGTTTTGTAAAACGGAAGATAAAAATCTGTCATTCTGCCGTGAAAATCTTTGGTGATGCCAGGGCCCGCTAGCATCCCTTTACAGAGACGTGAAGGACAAAGGCTGTGCAGACACATAAAGCTGAATGAAGGGGCTGGCAGAGCTGAGTGTCGCAGTGCAGAATGTTATTACAGTGCGTTAAGTGGAACATAAACAAGGAACCCTTTGTGGTGCAAAAAACCTCCCCAAACGTAAACCTCGGTTGCGTTCCACTCGTTTGTCTGCCGCAAACGGCCGAGCATGAAACGAATCCCATTCCCGTCCCATTCTCGAGACGACGGGGATTTAAATCCATATGGATACAATTAAATAAAAGGACGTGATTAGGATTAATACCATTGTCGCGGGGAAACGGCTTGTTGGAACAATGCGCTTCCACCCACGTGATTTGAAATTTCACACACAGCAGATGAAAAGATGCTTGTGCGAGTCTCCCTGACACTTTTATTGAGAGAGAAAAACAACACAAAGCAGAAACGACTGAGACTGAATGATGAAGCTGGTAGCCCTCCCCCCTCCCCCCTCCCACACACCTAAGTATCAGTTTCATTTATAGGGGCCCTGTCTGGTCAGATCCTCCTCGACGCTTCCTGCTGATCTGTGCTCTTATTGTCTCGCTCACCCCAGGACATCAGCTACCTGGCTCTGCCGCAGGAAATGGAGATGCCTCGAGGATAAAACCAGCAGATGTGTCGCAGAGGTTAAGCAACCTGGCTTTGCTTGTTCAAAACCCAGGCGAGGCTCTGCTGATCGCAAGCGAGCTGGTGGGCAAATGAGTCGCACTTGGAAAGTCATACAACATTAAGGATGAAGAAATGCATCCTTAGAAAACGACTTTATGAGTTTGTTGCTATTATGAGTGATTCTTTAAATTCTTTAAAATGGGGGGGTTTAACCTGAATTTCGATAATATATGCTGATTTATTAACAGATACTATAGTGAATTATGCAAAAGGAACTTCGGATAACAGGATCTGAGTAATACCAATTATAATGCAGCAGGATTCGAAGGTTGATGAGCTGGCCTTGGGTACAGTGGGGAGGCCCTCAGGGGCCACTTCCATTTCTGGGGGTGGCCACACTGCATTGTATCTATTCTATGGTTCTGTTTAGAAAATAAAACAGTGCAAATTTTGTTTTTATTATTGTAATGTGGGGTGATGACAGGGGTCGCCATGGTGACCTGGGTCTCCCCTTAGACCCGGCCCTGCTTGTGTTTTCTACTTGGCTGTCCCGCACTTCTCCTTTGACCTCTCTGACTCCCACTGTATCCCCGCCTTTGGATTCATCCTCACTCTTGTCACGGACCCCCCGCTATTAGAGCTCCGTCTCAGCCCCCACTGCCCCGGGCTCATCCTGATCAAGCTGCACCTCTGGGAAATCGACGCTCAAGCCTTTCAAAAAGAATTTAGCCCAAATAAACCTTGCTCAATATTATGGGCTCTTAGGTTTATTCAGCAGGAAGACTTGCTCGATATTATGGCCAATCATCTTTTTTAATGAAATGTTTATGTAGAAGCATTTGGGACCTTGGTTAAAAATGAGAAAAAGAATAAGGTTCAAGTTAAACATTCAGTTGTATGCACACAGCATGCACACAAAGACATGATGTAGTCTACTTACTGCAACCTGTTCACCTATTAACTAACAGAGTTGGGCAATTCAGGTCCAGAGAGTAAAAATCCCGACCAAGATTTTGTTTCAACCAACGAGTTGAGCATAAAGAATCACAGTCACTGAGTACTCAACTGGTTGGTTGAAACAAAATCCTGGTCTGGACTTTTACTCTCTGGACCTGAATTACCCAACACTGTTAACTAACCTATTAATGTTGGATCATTTTGCTTGAGAAAATAATGATGTTCACTACTCACGGAACACTGGGCTCCTTCCGCCAAAGAATCAATTCACTGAAGCAACATGTTTTCGGTTGCCACTACGTCTCATTACAGAGGAAAAAAAATAGAAATCAGAGAGGAGACCCGAGCGAAAACGGCACTTTAATTCGTAACGATGAAACACTTTTCTCATTATCACATTTAACACGAAAGGCACTAATTTTGCTGCTATTCTGCGGCGTTGAGTATAACTGCACGGCAACACAATTATTATGATATCATACTGTATGTGAATAGGGCTGTTGCCATTTCAAGAAAAGATTAAGAAAGGAAACTCCCCT
The DNA here is from genome assembly GCA_015163995.2 of Mormyrus lacerda. Taxonomy (NCBI): domain Eukaryota; kingdom Metazoa; phylum Chordata; class Actinopteri; order Osteoglossiformes; family Mormyridae; genus Mormyrus; species Mormyrus lacerda. The sequence goes on along the minus strand of JAABNX020000005.1, from coordinate 45,849 downwards.
GTGTTTTCCCCCAAGAGGACACACTTGGTATAACGACTAGTGGACACGACTTAGACTCTTCAACAAGCTTCTAGTCAAAGATCTTACGCCGAAAAATCAATGTTGCCAAATGCAAAACCGCCAATCACACCTTACATATTTCGGTAATACTTTTCAATTGCCAGCACCATGATGCAAAAAAAAAACTGCTAAATATTTGAATACACTAACCAAACAATCAGATAAAGAACAGAAATCTTATTAACATGAAGCTGTCGTTTTATTGTAATGAAGTTATGAACACAGCCAAACCAATTATACTCACAAATGGAATTAGCAAAGTTAAAATACTTATTTAATTGGATTTCTTTTTCAACTTTCTGTAAAATAAACCTTTTAATCAATACGTGTGTTGGCATTTTGTCACAACTCATAACACGGGAAAAAGAGAAGCAGTGGAAAACAAGAATTTCCATAATAACTGGTCAGAGCCTTCAGCATCCCACAATGCCAGCTGGCTCTACAAATAACAATTAGTTTAAGTCTGACACTGAAAATCATCTGCTCCACTGCCACCCACACATTAAAGTGTGGTTCTAGAAAATGGGCAGTTATCTAGTTGAGTGGATATTAGAAATGTGAACGGTATGAACAGAAATTCTAGATATACTAGATTCCCTAAAAGAAGAACATACTCCCTCAAACATGCTTTTCTAAGTATTAAAGATCTAAACGGTTCTAAAAATGTTTAAGTAGAAAATCACTGCAGAGTTGTTTTTTTTTATGAGCTGATTACTGTGATGCTGGTAATAGATAATTAGGGTTTAGAAACCCAGAGCGATCAATAGCAATTGGGCCGAAGCAGGACCTTCCGTAAACCACCATCTGAAACGGGAAATTCCCCCGAGGGCACGTTCTCATTATAAACTACAGTAAGCGATATACTATCTGAGGCTAATGAGCTCAATTAAAAACATTTAAACATCACCCCTGGTCAGCAGGCAACTGACATGCAGGAATTTATTTACACCTCATTTTCAGATGGGTGAATTCAGGGTGTTGGCGCAAAGGGGTAAAGAGGCTCTGCATTCAGTGTTAGGTAATATAGGTTTTATTGTTATCGTTATTATGATTATTATTACAGTGCCAAGGCATTGTCAGTGTATTTACTGCATATTTTGGTCATGCGATCAGCATTTTTGCATAATGAAGACTTTGGCCATGAGATGCTGGTGTGACATGGCAGAAATCGATAAGGATCTGAGAATTGATAACCTACAACACGGCCTTGGATTGCATTTGCATGCTCGATCGGATTTCTGCTTCATGAAGGGTGCATTGGAATTGGATAACTAAAAATTTGAGTATGTGTACTCTCCAAGGAATTTGTTCATCTCACTACCATCAATGGGCAACACCTGTGGCCTCACAGTGAAACATTTAGCGACGCAGAACGACGTGTCTTAGCTTCAGACACCTGGCGTCAGTGTCAAAAGAGCACAGGCATTCGATTTTCCTGTGCTGACGCTACGAGTGCTCTCCGCTCCCCCGTGTGTCAATAAATGGCAGCGGTTGCTACCGCACCACATTTGAATAGCAGATTCTGCAACCGTCCAATAGCAGGGAGGCACACGAGGAAACGCACCTATCAGTGGAGAAGAGCTCAAGACATTTTCTTTGCTTATCTCGATTCGTTTGCACACCGCATGCTTTAGTTAAGTTCAATAGCTCACTGATTTAGGCTGAAATATTGGCCACAGTAAATGAGCTAAGAACGCAGACAGAAAAACAATGAGCTATTTTTGTTTCATTTATTTTCAAAACGAATGATTAGAGGAATCTGTCACCCTCCCTGCATTACACACCCACAAATCACACACACACACACACACACACACACAAAATCTTTCTTCACCTTAAAATTCTCTTTTCCAGATTTATTCTGTAACACAACTGATGAAATGCTGAGGCCAAGCCACTGAATTGAATTAGTAAAACAAATCAATTTACAACCAATTGAATTTTAAATTTCACGATCAAACCCTCTAGCTAGTGGAATTCAATTTTTTAATTATTCCTTTCTGTGCATCAAGTGCAGCTCCAAAGGCCAAACGTGGGTTTGATCAAGATGTGAACCAACATTTAAAGGGCTCGAGCTGTGATCAGTGGGCCGCCATTTAAACTCACGGGCTTTCATGGGCTTTCAGCCAGAGACATCCATGACTCTGCGCAACTCACTAAAAACAATTAACGGCACCAATTGAATCTATTTCCATGTGTTGCTTGCAAGATAAGAGGGCAGGGCTATTCAAATCCCAGTACAGCCTTCTTTTACCTGAGAGCCGTGTGTGAAGCCTCTGTGGCCAATCAGAATCAGTAACTATTAAACTAACTACCTGGGAGAACTGAAAACAAGGCCCGGATTTGGAATCGAGCGTCAGATCTGAAGAGCCATGTTGTAGGGTAACAGCTATTCTGTTGATCTTCTATCCATGGCAACTATACTAACATTTTATTAAGGAGACCCAGAAAGACTTTTGAGAGCACAGGGAGGAAAGAGTTTCAGAAGCAATTGGGAGTTAAGGATCTTGTTCAAGGACCCCCAACCCCCCAGTGAAGCAGATCCAGCCACTGCTGGGACTAGAACAAACTAAACTAGAAGCACAGTGCTCTAACAGGCAGAGCCACCCTCGTCCTTCAGTAGTCGTTGGTCTACCTGCTTCCTCGGGTCCATCCATCTTCAGAAAGACACTGCATTTTGTTTGTGTTCTGTATTTCTGAAAGTTTGCATTTTGCATGTTGGTATTTTTTGCAAGCTTGTAATTTGAAGGCTTGTATTTTTACATCCTGTAGTTCAGCATTTGTTAAGAAATCCATAAAAATAACAACCAATAAAAGCCAAGAAAGCTGAAGGGGGAAACAATTAGGAGTTGATTTTTTTCTTTAATTTATCCTATCTAAGGCTAAAAAATGATTTCCAGGCATGTTAGATTACAGTTAAATGCTTGATATTAATCTGCTTAGGAGTGCAATAAAAATCAAATACTTGCCTATGTTAATTGCAGTGATAAAAGCACAAACACCACTAGTGTTTAACTTCGGTGGGGGTGGGGGGGGGCATTACATGCCTTATCTTGTTCTTCTTTAGCCTCCCCAAATTTGCCCCCCAGGCTGCTGTCTCCAGTTCACAAGCTCCCAGATAAGAATGGGTGGGTGTGAGAACAATGAGGGGGACACAGTCGCAGGTAGGTGGGAACCGTGACGGGGTGGGGCTCTGGGAAAGGGGGGGGAGGGGTGTGCCAATGAGGCGCTGGAGTCAGAGAAAATAAGGGGGGGAGGGTCCAGGCTTAAAAGGAGGCTGAATATGTCTCAAAGGGGGTGAAAAAATCGCCTCCTAAATAAGCGAAGTCCTCGATATTAAAGGCAAATAAAAGGTAGCGGGAGGGGGAGTGCCAGGCACCCGGCACCAGTGGCACTGGGGTTCGCATCCCCGCCATGCCTCAGTGTGTGTGCAGTTTGCATGTTCTCCCCATGCCAGCGTGACGTTTCCCCCCACATTCCAAAAACATGCTGTGAATCGGAGTCATGAAATTGTCCCTGTGGTGGGTTATTCTCTGCCTTACACCCATAGCTTCAGGGAAAAGCTCCAGGCCCTGAATAGGACAAGCCAGTACCAAAAATGTATGTCCAGCTTGTTCTAATCATGCTACGTTGGCAGCACTGGGGAGGCCAGGCAGTGGAGATCCAAAGCGAGCGTGGAGGCTGAGCGTGTACTCACACTAGGCATGGTTGCCATGAACCGGGCCCGAGTACGACTGTCCCCCCTCCCCACTCCCCCTCTGGCC